>CM068707.1:26813416-27158059 GCA_035079005.1 Fraxinus americana | reverse complement strand
AATATCATATGTAGATTCCACGTACTAATACAGTTAAATTCATTTTTATCTAATGCACAATAGAGTAAATTCCTAGCTTTGACATTTAAGAATAATTTTCTTTTATCTTCTTCATCGTACTCTTATCTAGGTTTGGGGATAGTTTGATCGGGTTGATCATCGATCTTAATGGTCTTGGTAGGCTTATAAGGACCATACTTGACAACTTCCCAAATATTGTAATCAATTGATTGAATGTAATTCACCATCCCATCCTTCCAATAATTATAGTGTGTGCCATCAAAGAAGGAATGTCAATTTGTAGAATGCCTCTCATGATTTTGAAACATTGGGTTAGCTGTTACTCAAGATTGTGAAATCTTTGAAAATGAGTACCTCGCTCTGATACCAACTGATAGCCCAACAATAGCTAGCCAAGAGGGGGATGAATTGGCATCTAAATTTTTTTCTAACTTAAGATCAAGTACATGATAACTAGATAGATTAATTCAAATAGTAAACATGAATATAAAAGCAATAAGTAAAGAGAGACATAGAGTGCAAACGATATAATTATGGAGGTTCGATCCAATACAATGATCTACATCCTTCGTTGCCAAGCTCTCCGCATGGGCAAGGTAAATTTCACTATGTTGATTGATTTGTGGTGCAATCCAACTCTTTACAAAGCTTTCGGTGACTTACAAGTAAGAAGCACCAATCCTTTTACAACGTTGAGCTTTTTTGGGACCTCAACATGACCCACAAGTTTAAGGAGAATTGAATTTATAAATTGAAACTTCTCTCTTAATAAATGATATGATCACAATTAAGTACCAAAAGAGAAATTGGCTAATACTTTAATAGATAGCAATGAGTGAAGCTCAAATGTTAGGTTTAGAAAAACTTTGATGTGTTGAATGATTTTCAAGAATTGATTTAATCAATAGTTTTTCAAAACAAAATGATTTGATAATAATAAATAGGATGAGAAATCAATGCTATTTTGCTCAAAAGAATATCACTTTAGTACTCTCTAGTTGTTGTAATGAATGACAAATAAGTTGGTATTTATAAAAGTGAGAAATGCCAATTTGTTTACCGAACCGGATGACCCAAAAAGTAGCCGTTGAAAATCAGTTAGAATGGTCGAATTTTTGACCGTTGTGGCGAACCGGACATCCGGTTCGCCATCGGACGTCCGGATGGCCAGAAACATTCTAGTCCATTTTTTGTTTTGTTTTGTTTGCAACTTTGTAAGTTTTTGCTTGACATATTTACTTGACACTTCAAGGTAAGTAATGCTTAGTATGATCAATAATTAAGTCATAGTTCTTACCTTAAAAGAAAATATTTTTCATACAAAAACGTTTTACGAAGTGAATTTTTCTTGTGTATCAAAATCCTTCACTTGTGCTTTCAATTGGTCATTGCTAAGAATTAAAGTTTTTTACCTTTACAAAATAGCTAAAACATCTAGTTCCAATATCTTCAATTGATTTAGCGCGAGTGCTCAATTTTGAAATGACACAAAATTTGTCTACATTTGTTTTGGCATGAGTGCTCGATTGTGAAAGATCGATTTCAACTTGTGCTTTCTTGATTGACAACTTTTTGTCCAATCGTTTTGTCTCCAATTTGATTAAGTTCATAACATGTATCAATGAAGACTCAGATAAAAATATTAGAGATAAACATACTTTGTTTGTTATAATCAAAGCATAAGATTGACCATAGGTCAACAGATATCGGTGAAATCACAAACACAAGTATCAAGTGTTCCAATTTCAATAGAATCTTGTTTAGTACTCTTATGGCCTTGTGTTTATCCTATTTATAAACTTTTAAGAGAGAAACTCTAACTCTCCATTGAGGCGGCACCACAACGAAGTTTATATAGGTAAAGTCCTTATAGTACCTTTGTTACTTTTAGAGATACTTGATCCACTGATCTGAACTTTATTAAGAGTTATTGAAACTCAATCCTCTTATTCGTGACAACCAGAACTTATAATCTAGGATATGGTTTAAAAAATAATTAAGGGTTGAATCTATCCACTTATCCAATAGCTTGTCGTTACCCTTTGAACCTGAAGTATACTTGTCAGCATAGTCAGTTAGAGTTGCTATCATTGGTGGATTTAATTACGAAGTTTTAACCCCATCCTACTAGTTGTAGTTTGCATTAATTCCCTTGTAAGGGGTTTAGTGAACAGGTCAACCAAATTCTCATTTAACTTCATATAAGTTAGTGAAATTATTCCATCTTTGATTAATTTCCTCACGTAACCATGTCCTAGACTCATATGTCTAGACCTGCCATTATATTCTTGTATGCTCTAGATAAAGTGGCTTAACTATCAGACAAGATAGATATCGTTGAATTATTCATTTCTGCCAATAAAATTTTATATATTAAATCCCTAAGTCATTCAGCTTCTTTTTCGATTTCAGCCAATGCCACAAATTCTAATTTCATATTGAATGAGTAATACACACTTATTTCTTGTAATTCCAAGAGACCATACCTCCTCCAACGATAAATACACAACCCGAGTTGATTTATTCTCCAAATACTAGATATTCAACTAGCATCGGTAAATCCTTCTAGGATTGCCGGAAACTTAGAATATTGTAAATCTAGATCCTTCAGATAACCAAGAACCCTCCTGATAGCCTTCCAATGTTCTTCACTTGGATTGCTAGTAAACCAACTACGTTTACTAATTTCAAATACCATGTCAGGGCCTTGTGCATTGCACAACATACATTAGACTCCCAATAGCACTTGCATACTCAAGTTGAGCTATAGCTCTTCCATCATTCTTTACAAGTTTCAACCTTGGATCAAATGGAGTTTTAGCCTTTTAATGTTAAGTGTTTGAACTTATTAATCACATTCTCAACATATTGTGATTGGCTTAACATATAACCCCCCCACTAGTCTTAATGACTTTGATACCTAGTATGGTATCAGCTTGACCATGATCTTTGATTTTGAATGTGAAAGATGAAAACCTCTTTGTTTCTTTTATACATTGCAGTTGATTGCTCACAATCAACATGTCATCTACGTATAAGCAAAAGAGTACAACATAATTATCACATACTTTTGAATATAAACATTTATCAACACTATTATATTTAAACCCAAAAGATATTAATGCTAAGTCAAGCTTTTCATGCCATTTCTTTGGTGCTTGTTTTAATCCACATAAGGATTTTATTAGCTTTTATCCTCGTTTCCAGGTAGAACAAATCCTTTCGATTGTTTCATATAGATCTATTCATTACTTGTGAAGTAGATTAGTTTTGTTTTCCTGTATGTTTTGTAACCTCCTTTACTTTGTATTCGTTTTTTCATGAATAAATGCGTATCCTACGGCTTGGATTTTCAAGCTAGGATATTTTACCAATATATATATATATATCTATATATATATATATATATATATATATATATATATATATATATATATATATATATATATATATATATATAGATCTATTCATTAAGATCCTCAGTTAAGAATGTTGTTTTAATATCCATTTGATGTATATGTAAATCACAGATTGAAGCTAAAGTGAATACAATCCTAATTGATGTTATTCGTGCAGTTGATGCATACGTGTCAAAATAATATATTCTTTCTTTTTGTTGATACCCTTTAGCCACTAACCTAGCTTAGGTATTAAGAGTATCATCCACATTATACTTCCTCCTAAATACCCATTTGCAGCCTTTAGGTCTTGATCCATGTTGTAAATTGACTAATTTTCAAGTGTTATTTGTATTATTGAATCAATTGCATCATTTATAGCATCTTTCCAAAATGTGTTATTTCTAGATCACACTGCTTCTTGATAAGTTTTAGGATCGGTCTCCACTTGAAGAACATACGAAGTAGTTCTTTTGACACTTCTCATATCCCTTAACTAAATAGAAAGAAATAAGTTGAGAGTCTAATTCATTCGGTCCTTGCACAATATCTTTTCGAGCTCTTTTACTTCTGTAAAGTTCACATGTTTCAACACTCTCAAAAAGTGTTTCTACTTATGATCTTGCAGAACTAGGAATCTCTACTTGAGGTTCCCTTATAGAATTATTATCTAAAGACAACATATTCTCAAAGAACTCTACTTTACGAGATTAAATAATAACACATGTTTAATAAATGACACGCCTTAATATTTTGGGTATATCTTACAAAAACTCATTTGATTGCTCTAGGACTCAATTTAGTCATTTTAAGATCTGGATTCTTATAATAAGCAAGACATCTTCACACTTTGAAATAACCAATGTTCTGTTTTATCACTTTCCACAATTCATATAGAGAAACCTTAAATCTTTTAGAACGAATCCTATTAACTATGTGACATGCACTTAATAAATTTTCACCCCATAAGTTAGATGGTAACTTAGCATTTAATATCATATCATTTATCATTTCAACTGATGTCCTATTCTTTTTCTCAGCCAAACCATTTTGTTCGGTGTTCTAGGTGTATTACATTGATATATTATGCCATGCTATTCACAAAAAAAGATTAAATTAACCAGATGAGTATTCACATCCTCTATCACTTCTAAGAATTTTAATCTTTCTATTTAATTGATTTTCTAGTCCAACTTTGTATATCTTAAATATGTTAAAAGCTTCATCATAATATTTCATCAAGTAAATATATAAAAACTTAGAATGATTATATATGAATGTTATGAAGTGCCTATTACCTCCCCTAGTTAGCATTTCATTTAATTCACATATATCAGAATGAATTATGTCTAGCAAATTAAATTTCCTTTCAACATTGTGAAAATATTTCTTAATCATTTTAGACTTGACACATAATTCACATTTATTATATTTTATGTTTTTACATGAAATCATTCCAGTTTTAATCATTCTTTTTAAAGTAGAAAAGCCAACATGTCCTAATCTATCACGTTAGAAAGAAAAAGACTCAGCAACATAATTAAAATTTATATGTTTATTGATATTATTGTCAACAGTACAAAACTTGACCATTCCATCACCAGAATAACATTTTTCAACAAATAAACCATTTTGGGAAAGTATAAGTTTGCCCGACTTACATGTGAACTTAATTCCCGATTTTCCCAACAAATCATCACTTACAAGATTTCTATTCATATTTGGTACATGCAATACATTTTTTAATGTGATCTTCTTCATGGATGTAAATTGTAAGTCTATATTTCCTTTCCCAACAACCTTTGATTGAACTTCATTCCCCATTTGAATGTTGTCGTCATCTACTTCTTGATAGATTTTGAAAAGAGATCTATCATAGCACACATGTACGATGGCACAAGTATAATACAACCATCCTTAAACCTTACCTTTGACTGAATTCACAATGCTCACAGTGATAATTACGTTGTCAATGGAGTTCACTTTGCCTTCTTACATTGGTTGTTCAAGATATCTACAATCCCAAGCATAATGTCCGAGTTTGTCGTACACATGAAAAGAAACTTTAAAATTTCTTCTTGTTCTTTTTATCTAAGTTTTTGGGTTCGAGTATTTCTTCTTGTTGAAATCATTGTTGTATTTGTTTGGTTGATCCATAGCATGGACTATGATAGTGCCCTCATAAGAATGTTCATTTCGTGCCCTTGACTCTTCATCTATGCAAAGATTCTTTTAAACTTCATCCAAAGAATAATCTTGGGAATCGTGAAAAATTTTCTTCCTATAACTTTTCCATGAAGGTGGCAATTTTGCAATAATTGAACCAACTTGAAAGGCTTCAAGGAAATCAATCTTTTACAGCCTTCATTTTATTGACAATAATTTGCAACTCATATACTTGTCCTAACAATGGCAAGTTATCCAAAGTACGAAATGAAAATATTTAGAAATCGAAAACTTTTTGGTACCTTTCTCATCGGCCTTGAAATTGGTTTCCAATGATTCTCATATCTCTTTTGTCGAAGTATTAAGAGATCTAGAGGCAATCGAAGAGAGCGTTCAGAATATATCTTCTACATATTAATTCATTTTCTTCTCTTTTCTTCCTTTCCATCCTTTCTTCGTCATGTTATTTGGGATTGGTTTTGGTAATGGCGCCCAGTCCATATCTAAGATATAAAATATCTTCGAAGTTGTTAGAAAAAAACTTCAACTTATCCTTACAACTTTTAAAATTTGACCCTTTGAATTTGTCAAGTCTCACAAGATCTTGATTCATCACATTTATCGTAGCATGGTTCGTAGCATGGTTGTCTCATTCTCCATGTTGAAATATCGTTTGAGATTGTTGAGAAACGTTTTTCAAGAAAAAGAAAAAATTAGCAACAAGAATCTACCAAAATGGAGGGCTTGAACATGGTTACGAATCGTTGTCCATAAATGATATTTGCCACATCGGGATAAGTGCTTGAAAGCTTTAAAAGGCAAATAGTTTGTAGGAGTAGTCAAATCTTAATCCAAGTTTGAATCAAGAAAAACAAACTCGAAAAATTAATTTGATATTTTGATTTGGATATAAAACTTTAAAGACAATATATAAAACTTGGTTTGATATTTTGATTTGGATATAGGTGTATCAATTTGATGTTTTGATATGTTTTCCAACATGAAAACTGTTGACCTCGAATTTTGTACCTCCGATGTGGTCAATAGATCCCAGGGCCTCTCACGTCCATGCAAGCTTAATTCCTGCACATTTGAATAAATCGTTAGCTACAAATATCTTCCTTCGGTAGGGGTGGAGTTGGCCATGCGTACTCCGACAGTTAAGTCAGTTAGGAATGTAAGTATATATGTGTGGGAGAACTTTAGACATGAGCCTCCAAAAAAAAGGAGGTTGACTTTGGGGGAGTAATAGATAAAACGGTGATAGGAAAAGTTACAGCTCGAGAGTCTAAAGTTGCATTACCCTGAAAATGGCATTAAATGAGAGTTTTCATAATAGAATAAGGTGAATGGGAGTTTTTGGATGAAAGACACGTAGCCTCATCCGTGTGACTGATGTCTCTTATATGAGACATCAATCAATCATTAACATTAAATGCTAATACCATTTTACTACCCATAATGCCTAGCTTGTGGCTTTAAACTTGATCTGATGGGGCCGGAATTGGCAGCGGCAGCATTGTATTGTCACATCAATCACATACTGAAGATTGCCTTGAAGATCTTATGTTGAACTCATTTTGTTTACTTGCCTCCCCTTGTAGTTCTGTTCTTGCCCATGGGGTTAGTTTAGTCTAATATGGTCGGTAAACATATTGGTTCAGCCACCCAAAGGGATTAGGTCAAATGAGCCAAGTGTTACTTTGACATGGTGTGGGGCCCCATGCTTGTTTGCCACGTAGAATATTTGCGGCCTCATGAAGCGAGGTATAACAATAGTTTGTGAATTCAATGTATGATTATTCATATAATGCGTAAACTTTTAAATCGAGGGCTTTCCCTTTTTTGTGAAGAAAAAGTAGGTTATCTCAGTATTTCCCAAATTCCATGTATGGTTATTCTTGTACGTGGACTTTTAAGTAGAGGGTTTCTCATTTTTTGCAAAGAAAAAGTAGTGTATCTCAGTAGTCCCCGAAGTCCATGTATTCATATAATGTGTGCACTTTTAAGTTTGAAATGTAATGCTGTGTGACCTGTGGATGTAAATCATGCTGTAACGCTGAATTAAGTGTAGGCGAGATCCTTACTAAAGAGGGCGAGTCTGTTAATGTAGATGAAGCTTGTTGTAAAGTTGAATTAAGTGTTGGTTATCCACCATTTCAATATTTTCTCCTTATTCAAGGATCAGACATTCTACAAGTGCATCGAGCATTTCAGTGTCTATAAAAACCATGTTTGGGGTTTGGGGGTTGGACTTCCTTAAAAAGTTAAAGTAGTACTCTCTTGAACCTATTTGATCACCCTGGATAATGGTGATACCTAGATTCGTGGAAAATCTCATACATAAGTGGTGGATAGAGATGACTACCCAAAGTTCTTTCAATGAAGGTCATCCCAACATATCGTGATAAGCAGACTTATGGTCTATGATAAGGAATTCCATGAAATGGTGAGTCATCAAAGGGGGCATTACCATCTCTACGGCCATTGTGATCTTTCCCCTAGGGACAATACTATTGTTGATGAAGCTATATAAGAGGGCGGTCATGGGTGTGAGTTTGTGATCTATCAACATTTTGTCATAAGTGGCTTCAAATAAGATGTTGATGGAGCTCCCAGTTATCCACCAGCATACACTTAGGCCGTTTCTTGCTACTATAGCTCTTACTACCAAAGCTACACAATGGGGATAATGTAAACTAGCAGCATCTTCATGTGTAAACGCGATTGGCAGAGTGTCACCGGTCCCACGGGGAGTGCTATTAACTGACTAGCTCGTCATGGAAGGATGTTTAGCTTTTGTAGTGTAATTTATTTGCACATTCCTTGATTCTTCTCCAACACATGGACCCCCAATTATCGTATCAATCTTCTGATAGGGTGTTCTTCGCATCTGTAGGGGTTTTCTTGATGCGAATCCACGTAACAATTGAAACTACAAAACCCATGACATTTTAGATCAAAGCCAAGAAAGCCAATAATCAATATTTAAAAGCTCGACCTAATAAATTATTGAATCAAAGAATCAAGACAATCGCCAACAATAACTTGACCTCGTGATCACAAAACTTATGAACCTTACTTAATGGGACCCATAAAAATTACTTAAAGATGAACGTAAGCCTTAAAAATAACAAAAGATATCACAAGATAGAGTTTTAACTAAAATAGAAGATTGCAAGAAATTTGAAAAATTCGCGTCTAGGAATGTACTATACGGCCACATAGTGTAACTGCAGTCGCAGGGACTAACTGAAGTCCTCCTCTGTGGTTTTGGTAAAGGGCATGCGGTCGCATAGTTGGTCATTCCAGCCTCTCCATCCATTACTTGAATCAAGTTGTTCCACTTCGTTTCATCTCCCATGCCTAGCATAAAATTTGTCTCTTTGCTTGTCGTGATAAATGTTTCTTCCACCGTGGCTTGAGCAAGTAGACTCATTGCTTCATTGACCTGCTTAGCGTGCAACCTAGTAGTCATAGGCCTTTTCTTAATGATCAATGGATCCTTGCCCAGATTTGCTGTCATATCATGGGTCACATCATCTTCCCACTTCGAAAGGATTTGACCTTGAGTCTATACCTGCATCAAAGAGAGAAAGATAAGAAACAAAAAAAAATGCAAATTATTGTAAACTTACCTTGAAGATCCAAATTGTAGCCATTGGTTTCAATCTTTTCAATGACGTGAAATGGTCCATCTGCTTTAGAATATAATCTTGACCTTTTTTTTCATTTGAACAAGCCATTTTTACCTAAGCACCCAAATCCAATCACCTGGTTCCAATACTTTACGCTTCTTCCTTTTGCTACCTTGAGATGCATATAATTCAATCCCTTGCTTTCTATCTAAGTTATTATCACTTACAATAATAGTTAAATGAAGTAAACCAAACAAAGTTAGCGGATTTAAACCATAAACCATATCGAATTGTGTAGTATAAGTCGTAGAAGATGCTAATTTGGTTCCCAACATATTCCATAAATTCGAACCGAAATAGTTAAGGATTTGAAAGGTTGAAATATAGATTCTCATACCTCAAATCACCAACAATGCACCCCAAATGTCTATCATACTCAATTAATTTCTTGTAACATACTAGATATCATTAACTAGTAATTGATTGTATATTAATGCATATGACAAATGACTTATTACTCTCATAGAAATATTAGATGCATTAATATATGTTAAAGTACATGACCCACGTAAAAAAGAGTACTACGGGCTACACCACCATCTAACCTATGTATGAGGTATTGATTCGTTACCATACCATAGTTGAATGCTTCTCATTTGATACTCATCAAATCCTCTACTTGCGTCGAATCAAATGAATACTCAATAGGTGGTATCCCATTAAATAAGTCTTTATGGAATGAGTCTTTGAGTTCCTACAATAAACAAATATCCAAACTAGGAACGAGTTTGTTAGTTCTCATTAAAGCCCTCACAATCTCACATTTTTTGTATAGAAACTTACTTTCAATTTTTCTCTCCTCTCAATAGACTCTTTTTCTTTTCTCTCTTGTGGCTCTACTCTTTTTTCTCACAATTAACCACCTTACTATTTTCTCTCATAATGTTCTTTTGTCTTTCTTTGTTTTTCTTTGCTTTCCCACCTCTCAATTTCAATTGGTCCTCATAGACCTATTGTGGTGTTAATTGTACAAGAGTAATAGCTCTTCCATCTTTTACAAAGTTGTCCACCATGTTTAACCTTCATATCATACTATCATAGCTTTCCCAAAAAAATGTACCTAGCATGCATAGGAACCACATCACACATCACTTCATCACTATACCTCCCAATTGAGAAGTTCACCAAAACTTGCCTACATACCCTAACCTCTCCGCATTCATCTAACCACTGTAATTTATAAGGCTTATGATGTTTTATCATAGTCAATCCTTATTTCTCAATAAGTGTAGTACTAGCAATATTAGTACAACTACCCCTATCAATAGTCTAACAACAAACCTTACTTTTGACATTGGCATCTAGTATGAAAAATGTTCTATCGTTGTTGCTACACATCATCCAATTTAATTTGTGTATTGAGAGCATGCATCCCCACAAGTAACTCACATCCTAGTAGGATCCTCTAACATAGGCATATCGTCGCCATCATTATTATTCACCACTTCTCCATTGTCACACACAAGATCATTGCCCTTTTGTTTGGACATTGAGATGAAATGTGTCCCGATCCCAAACACCTAAAACATTTGATATCCCGAGTCTTAGAAGGTTCGGAGTTCGTTTTGGGTGTAATTTTGCTAACAACTTCCTCATTTTCCCTTGGTTCGGTCTTACTCCTAGAAATAGCCCCATCACCTCTATTTTCATCCCACTTCGATTCCAAGAAGATTTAGAACCTGATGTATATCTAGTTGTCTCATTCCTCTCCAATTGTCTTTCCACCTTCATAGCTACATGTAGCATGTCTTGCTATCTCCATATTCAAACCATTCAAAAATTGGGCCATGATGGCCTTCCTCTCCTCCTTAACATTCATTCTATTCATAGCAATCTCCATATTCTTATGTTAATCCTCCACACTCAGAAAACCTTGTTAAAGGCTTTGCAATTTTTGATGAAACTCCATATAATCATGATTAAGCACGAACCTCTTCCTCACGATAGCCTTCAACTCTTCCCATGTATTAATGGGCCTCTCATTGTTCCTCATCCTATATGTTACTACTTGGTCCCACCAAATGATAGCATAATCAGTAAATTCAAATACTACAATCATAACCTTCTTTTCCTCCGAGTAGTTGTGGAAATCAAATATCAACTCTACTTTCTTTTCCTATTCCAAGTATGCCTCCGAATCACTCATTTCTTTGAATTAAGGAATTGCCATTTTGATATTTCTCGAACTTCTATCAACACCATCTCCAACAAGAACTACACCCATCATTTCATGTCTAACTCCTCTATCACCCATTCTTTCTAATTTGACATCCACCAATGCATCTCCATTAATGTCACTATCCACTTTACATTTACAAGCAAAAATTGTTCTATAATACCGCCTACATTAGCTCCTTGTGTTAGGAACTTCTCTAGGTTGTTCTCCATGCTTAGCAAGAAATGTGTCTTGCCTCTCCATCCACGCCTTTTGCTATCCATTCTATCTCCCATATCGCCAAACAATCTTTCAAATCGTCGTATTACCTCATCCGTTATGATGACTCGACTATTCTTTCCGCTTAAAGTAGAATAGTCTCTGTTAGACTTTCTCTCTAGTTTAATATTTGCCTCACGTGTGTACACTCGTATATCACTCTATTTGGCTTTTTTCCTTTATTATTAGTCTCACAACTTTATCTTTTTCCACTCATTACTTTCTTGCAAGTAGCTCAAAGAATTAATTCGATCTCAATTAAAATTTAATCCTTGTAGAGTTTCAAATATAGATTTGAGTAAGAAAAATTGACTCTAAAATGACTCGAAAAATAGAAATTGGTTATTTGAATGGAATACTAAGGAAAAATTTAAGAAAGTGTTCCTTGAATTTGAATTGGACACTTTTAAATTAGAATTTTTTTTTACTAAAAAAATAAAATTGTATGCTGCTGGAAAGTTTCCGAATCTATATTTGCTCGCAAATTCAACTCAGATACCAGAAAAAAAAACAAAAACTAATTTGGATGCTAAATTAGCACACAAACAAGTTTTGAAATTTTATGGCTTGGAGACAAAAAAAATTGAAGAACGCGAAGAACACGGAAAATGAAAAACAAAGACTCAAACAAAAGAAAAAAAAGGATATAACCTTGATTTTTGGAGTCCTACTCTCATACCAACTGACGCAAACCTACGTAGCAATTGAAGCTATGAGACACACGACAGATTTGATCAAACCAAAAAAGACAAGACAAAAATCAACGTTTGAAAGTTCGACCCAATAAATTATTGAATCAAAGAACCAAGACAATCACCAACAATATCTTGACCCCGTAATCACAAAACTTATGAACATTACATAAATTTATGAACGCCACAAGAATTTAATTCTTGATAAGTTTATAATCAATTCATTGATGAATAAGAAGAAAGCAATATGCGTCGCAATAATATCTCTCAAATTGTGTGTTTTTACAATAAATGGAATGGGTCATATATTTATGGAACCCATAAAACCAACTTAAAAAGGGAATTAAGCATTAAACATAACAAAAGATATCACAAAATAAAGTTTTAACTAAAATAGAAGTTTGCACAAAATTTAGAAAATTTGTGTCCAGGAATGTACTATGTAGTTGCATAGTGTAAATCTATGTGCTCACATAGAACAACTGAAGTCCTCATACGTGGTTTTGGTAAAGGGATGCCTTGAACAACTATGAGGTCACATAATTGTTCCTTCCAGTCTCTTTGTCCATTGCTTGAATTAAGTTGCTCTACTTTGTTTCATCTCACATGCCCAACATGAAATATGTCCCTTTGCTTGTCGTGATCAATGTTTCATTCACCATGGCTTCAGTAAGTAGTCTCATTGCTTCTTTGAACCGCTTCACTCGCGACCTAGTCATAGGCCCTTCCTTAACAATAAATGGATCATTGCCCGAAATTTTCCTCATATCATGGATCAAATCATCTCTTCTTTGTTTTTGACCACTCTTATGTTTGTTTCTATCCTTATCAGGCCTACGTCTAGGTGACTCCTCCATGGGGTGTTGTATGTCATGCCGATGCTCTTGATAATGTATGGAGAATGGCGCATTTTGTTGAAAATGGCGGGTATTTTTCTTCCAGTGTTTGAGATCTATTGGCTCCGTGTGATGTGGCCTAGACATGCAGTCATTTGTTCCATGACTGTAAGTTCAATGATAAGTGTAATACAGCCTATTTCTAGGCTCGTTTCTCCTTCATCGACCCCTGCCTCTTGGTCGGTTAGGCAGTCTTTGAGCATCGAGCCCAATTTCTTTGTATGCCAAAGATGGTTCTGCATTTAAGGTGGCGTGGCTAATGCTTGGCTTGTCATGGGGCAATTGTGTGTCCTGCTTGAGTTTATTGTTGATTCACCAAGTGAAAAATGATGCATCTGCCTCTGCCTTTAAGGCTGTAGAATCCTATCAATGTTCAGTTGTGATGGGCAATCAGTTTTTCATTGACAATCTTAATTCTCATCATTTCCACCAAGGGGTCGTAAGAGGTGGGATTTTTATTTTGCACATCTCTCAAAAAGAGTATTTATGTTGAGGCCTCCTCTAAAAGGTGAAAGGGCTTTCCTATTGGTGACTTGCTGGCAATAAGTCATTTCGTCAGTAAATCGGGCTAAGTAGCTCTTAAAAGTTTCGGCACTTGTTGCCTTATATCATGCAACCTTTGGATACAGGCCTCTCCTTCCTTGATTGGAAAATATTGGTTGAAGAAAGCTTTTTTGAGATCTGGACAACTTCTGATACTCCCAGTCGGTATGCGACAATACAAAATTTTAGCAGCTCTTATCAATGTAAGGTGGAAGGCTTTGCATTTCAATGTTGTCAAGGCTCCTCTAAAACTCATGTTTTATAATTTTTAAGTTGCTTTGTCGGATCACCCTTTCTTTCATATTTTGGGATTTTTGGGGGCACAACATATTTTGGGAAAAAAGTTTTTCGCCTTTGTGGTAGGTTTCACCGGTCTGCTGGAAGTGTAATTTGTTGACATGTCTACCTCTATTACCCTTTCGATAGGGCTAGGCTCACTCTCGTATCTCTGGGAGTAAGCCCCGGTATTATTCTGTTCTTCTTCTTACTAGAAAGCCCCATGTTAAGGCATTTGATCTCTAGCTTGTTCTTGCATTTGCATGAGTAAATGTTGTATGGTGGAATTTTGCTGGGCTATATTTCTAATTTGTGTAGCCATTTCTCCTATCTCTCTTGCTAGTTGTGCAGTAGTGCTACCCTTTGTCGATGTCGGTGGTGGGCTAGGTAGATATTGACATTTATTCGAATGACTTCTTCTTCAGAAGTCACTTCTTTTCGATTCTTACCGTGAGAGTCGTAGAGGCTAGAACTCATGGTATAATAATAGTTTTTATGTCGAATGAAACTTCTGGTGACGCCTTACCTGTGTCCCCAACCGTTCTTTCTTTAAAAACAAGGGCATTTTTTCAACGTTGGGCAGTGGAATAAGTCCTCTTCCAATTGCTTTCACCATAAGGATGCTAGCGGTTGTAGTGTGGTTTCCTACAGACGGTGCCAATCTTTTGACCTCGAATTTTGTACCTTTGATGTAACCAATAGATTCCAAGGCCTCATGTCCACGTAAGCTTAATTCTTGCACACTTGAACAAATCGTTAGCCAAATGTATCTTCCTGGAGTTGACCGCACATACTCCAATGGTCAAGCTAGTTAGGAAACTAAATATATATGTGTAGGTGAGCTTTATACGTGAGCCTCCAATGTAAAGAAAGGGGTCAACTTTAGGGAGTGATAGATAAAACAATGATATGGCATAAGTTATAGTTTGAGAGTCTAAACTTGTATTGCCCTGAAATTGACACTAAATGTGAGCTTCTATTGTAGAAAAAAGGTGAATGGGAATCGTTGGATGAAGAGGTATGTAGCCTCATCCATGCAGCCGTTGTCTCTTGTTGGAGACATCAATCAATCATAAGCATTAAATTCTAGTACCATTTTACCATCCATAATGCCTACTTTTCGGCTTTAGACTTGACTTGATGGGTTGGAAATGGCGGTGGCAACAGTGAATTGTTACATCAATCACATATTGAAGATTGCCTAGAAGATCTTATGCTGAACTCCTTTTGTGGCCTCACCTTCCCCGTAGTTCGGTTCTTCCCTATGGGTGTCAATTTAAACTAATGGGATCAGTAAACATATTGGTTCGGCCATGATCAAAACAGCTACGTGATACTTTGATGCAGTACGGGGCCCCCCGCTTGCTTGCCACGTAGAATATTTGGAGCCTTATGGTGTGAGGCGTAACAAAAACTATTCATATTTATTGAACATCAATCATCATCCACGAAAAGGTGCCAAAAAAACAAAAAGGTGTAAAGTTTGATAAAAAAACTCCAGAATTCAAAACCCCAATGGGGCATTTTTTTTGTATAGCACTACGTTTTTTGAAATGACACCAGAATTCAAAACCCTAGTGGACATATTTTTTATACTAAGTGGCCACCCAGTACAAAATCGGGCGCCTGCCTGTTCATCAAATTTTCCCCTATATTGCAACACAAGGTCGGGTGTGCATGCCATTTTTCAGCCTTCACCATTTTTCGTTCTCATTTTGTTTTCACTTGTTTTTCTCATGGTTTATCACTTTCATTAATTCCAAAATCACTCATTGTTAATTCGAACAATATCCAACACTAATATTATTCAAGCATGGTGTTTCTTTTACATATCTTCCTGGTTCGAGTAATACTCACATCCTAAACAAACCTTCTAATGTCATAGCTATATTATTATTAGGAAAAAGCACTAATTAGAAAGATGTACAAATGGTGTTAGTTTATAACCATTTTCAGTTTTTCTACCCAAGAATTTTCACTTTAATGTATTTGGCCAGGATGCAATTGGAACTTCTTGTTTTTGTTTTGATATCTTCCCATATTTTCCTTTTTCTTCTGATGGTTAGTTGGCATTGCTTCAATGTCTACAAAATGGTTGTGGTTGATGATGGAAGCATTCGATATGCAGCCTATATTTCAGGAAGAAAATACATGGGCACCATCCAAGCAATTCTCTGCTGTAGGTGCAATATATTCCGAAAATGATAAGCTTTTCCCATTAATTTAATGGATAACAAACTATGATGGCGATATGATTGGACTTGATCGCATGGTTGAGTTGTTCAACCATTATTGGTGGCTTAATTTCCTTGAAATAGTTGGTTATCTGCTATGGAAGGTGCAAAACGAGGTCCTACTACCAGAACTGTTATAAACGGAGTTTAAACGTGGGAGACCTAACTAGCTCTCATGAACAATATAAGCCAAGTAGAATTTATTTAAAATTGATGAAGTAATATGCTTGAAAAGATATCATTCACTGTACTCTTCTATTTTAATACTTTGTAGATGATATGGGCTGCTTATTTCGATGAATCCTTAGCTTGTAACCTGGATGAAATTTGCCCAGAACTATTGCTTATACTATTACCCAAGGAACAAAGGCTGAATCACGAGAAGAAAGCTTGGACAATATGATAGGTTAAAGATGAGAGAGCATGTGGGTGTAGTTGGAGAAGATTTAGTAGTCTATTTTCAAGTTTTAAATTCCTGTTTTGCACACGGTCGTTTCTGTTTTCCATTCCTGCTTCTGTTATCTATTTCTTAGGAAGTTCCTATTTATTTCTGCACATAAGTTGAACGTGGCTGTTAGGCTTCGCCTATAAGGAAGGCAAATATTTATCCAAAGTTATCTTGTGGTTTGATTCTCGCCCAAAGAGAATTTCTTTTACTGCAGCAACTATCAAGCTTCTAACTGGAACCTATCATTGGTATCAGCAGTTTTAAGGACATCTTGAAAACGAACCCTTACCTGATGATATCCCATCTTGAGATTGAGCTCTGTAAAATAGGCAGAACTGTTAGCTCCTATCAACTTTATGAACGAGCTCAACAATATCAACCTCTAATCTTGAAGAATAGAGAACTAAACAATCTTCTTGAATCAAGAAGATGAACGAAATGCAGAGGAGAAAAAACGAGAGAGAAAAAACTTGGAAAAATTAGATTGATCTTGATGTGATACCAATATCAAACAACCATGCTACTTACACAGAGTACTAGCCAACAACTATTACATTGATAAATGATAAACAAATGGAACATGGCTTAAAATAAGGAAATAAACTACCAACTACCATACATTCTACTATTGAAAGGAATGATGGTCAAAATGTGAATTTTACATAAAAGTTTCATTCTCCTTCAATCTCCTCCTTGAAGCTTTTATGTAACGCTCCAATTTGATGATTCAACTCATCAAAATGACCCCAAGCAAGAGGTTTTGTAAACAAATATGACAATTGAGCTTTTGAAGGACAAAATTGCAGATTAACTTCACCTTCCTTCTCAGCTTGTCTGATTGCATGAAACTTCACATTTATATGCTTTGTTCTTCCATGATTAACTGAGTTTTTAGCCACTACTATTGTAGACTAATTGTCGACCATGATGGTAGTAGGATTGACTTGAGTTTGATGCAAATCACTTAAGATTTTCCTTAACCAAATTGCCTGATTAACTGTTGCTGATGCTGCACATACTCAGCTTCTGCCGTTGATTGAGCTACAATTTCTTGTTTCTTTGAGTTCCAACAAAATGCACCTGATCTAAGTGCAGACAAATAACCAGAGGTGCTTCTCATATCATCAATAGAACCAGCCCAATCACTATCTGAATATCCCAACAAATCTGATCCAACTCCTCCTTCATAGTTGATCCCATGACTGATAGTTCTCCTAATCTATCTGAGAACTCTTTTAGTAGCAACAAAATGTGTTTGTGAAGGATTGGTCATGAATATGGATAATAAACTTGCAGCATACATCAAATCTGGTCTTCTTGCAGTCAAGTAAAGCAAACTTCCCACAAGAATTCTATACTCCTTCTCATTTGTTAGTTGATCTCCATCTTCTTTGGATAGCTCAGTATTCATGGCTAATAGAGTGTCAACTGGTTTGCAATTCAGGATTCTAAACTTCTACAAAATATTTACTGCATACTTTTTTTGTGAGATAAAAATACCATCAGATTTTTGCTCAATCTCAATGCCAAGAAAATACTTCATTGCTCCCAAGTTTGTCATTTCAAATTCCTTCTCAAGTTCATGAGTAAAAGAATCAATTTGCTCCAAGTTATTTCCAGTGATCAACAAATCATCAGCATATAATGAGATGATCAAAACATTTGAGGAGGAATCTGTTCTCACATAGAGTATATGTTCACTCTCACTCCTTTTGAATCCATTTCCACATAGATATCCATCAATTCGGTTGTACCAAGCTCTTAGAGCCTGTTTCAATCCATATAAGGCCTTTTTTAGCTTGCATACATAATTCAGTTCTGATTTTGACTAAAAACCATCAGGTTGTTCAACAAAAATATCCTCTTCAAGTTCTCCATTGAGAAAAGCTGACTTAATGTCTAGCTGATGAATTTTCCATCTCTTTTAAGCTGCCAATGCAATCAATAACCTAATTATATCATGCCTTGCAACATGAGCAAAGGTTTCAAAGTAATCAACACCACTTTCTTGAGCAAATCCTTTAGTTACAAGTCTTGCTTTGTACTTGTAGATTGAACAATCAGAATTTACTTTAGCTTTGTAAACCATTTCACTCGAAGCAACTTCTTGTCTGTAGGTCTTGGCACCAACATCAAGGTCTGATTTTTTTGAATCATCTTCATTTCATTTTCCATAGCATCAATCCACTCAGGATGTTTAGCTGCTTCAACATATCTATTTGGTTCAACAACTGCCAAGTAGCATCTTTCATAAACTTTATTCAAAGGTCTAGTTCCTCTAAGAGATGGACTAGAACTAGAAGAAGACTCAAAAGGACCATCATTTGAAGAGATTGATTCTATCACATGTGGCTGAACTTCAAGAATTGCTGTATAAATATTCTGTTACAAAATTGGAAAGAGAACAGAATGTTGTTGTGGCTCAGCTTCCTCCCAGTTCCATTGAGCATTTTCATCAATTTTGACATATTCTTCTTCTCATTTTCTTTGAATTTCAGATTCCTTCCAAGATCATTTTCAGCTCTTTTCATCAGCACACCAATTTTTCTATCATCATCTTCTTTGATAAACTGGATTCACTCCTTTTTCTCAGCCATTTTCATCACCATCTGAGATTTTCTTTCCCAAGGCTGTTGCTGATTTTTTAGCTTTCCAGGTTTGTTCTTTCATCATTTTTCTGGCCTCTTCTAAGATCATTTGAGCTCTGATACCACTGTTGGAAATTTCATGGATCTAAAGAGCTCTCTTGAAAGAGCTCTTAACAATCATTTGAATGGAGGAGGAAGTGAAGGATATACCGGTATTGAACTAATCGGTTATTCATAGCATAAAACATAAAAAACATAAATAAAACATACAATCACTCTGCTGGTTTTAGCACCAGATCAGAGGAGAAGGAGAAAGCTTAGAAGACTACATTTTAGAACGTTTTCCTCTTCTATATTTCCTTCATATTTTGTTCAAACGACTTGGCTCTGTATATAGCCAAACATTGATAGACACTACAAGACATCCTACCAACTATTCTACTAACTCTTACTCAACCATACTAACTTGTAAAACACACTAACTTTGTCTAACTTTACATCAACTCATAGTTAGACATTTTAACTAGATTATTGTAACTAAATACTTTACCAAAATACAATAGTTTGTGTAACAACAAAATGTCACAACTCCAACAAGAACCATGTAACTTGTCCAGCATGTCTTCAACCGTTGGAATTGGGAAGCAATCCTTGATGGTCACTGCATTAAGTGCACAATTATCGATGCAAAATCACCAACTTCCATCCTTTTACTTGACTAAGATACTAGGGACGAAAAGGGGCTTGTGCTTGGTCTTATAATTCCTTGGTTGAGCATCTTCTACACCTGCTTTTTAATTTCTACTTTCTGGAAATAAGCATAACGGTATGGCTAAATATTAACAGACTCGGTCATTTCTTTAAGTGGAATGCAATGATCTATTTCTTTCACAGGTGGTAATTTGGTAGGTTATAGAAAACAAGAAAAAATGAGATTGTAGATTCATATGCTTTAATCAAATCCTTTTTCACATATAAACCCTAAATAAAACTCCATGTTGAAACTAAAGAAAGTAACAAAATAGCGGAAGCATAAACATACCTTGATCCATATTGTTTGGTTGTTGGCCTGAATTGGTTATGATCTTCCAATTCCACTCTCTGTTGATGGGGGATGTAGAGAATCTCAAGAACGCTAACAAATGGGGACCATAACCATATAAGATAATAGTAACTGAATAGTCACTATCTTTAAGTTGTTTCAAATTGGCCCATCATCAGTTCAAAACAACATTCCGATCTCTACACTATATTTCCATGAAATCTAATATATATTAGTCACAATACAACTTTAACGGATCACTTTAATTTACTAATATCCTATAAATAATAGTACCATATATTTTAATATACAATGTGTGGCCATAAATATGTTGAAATTATCCAACAATCTCCCACTGGGCCATACATGTAATCTTACAAATATGCACAATTTTATGAGCTCAAAAGTTTGCTATCATTATTATGGGTATTACTAAATAATCTCGTCCATTAGTCATATTGATATAGGATCAAAACGATTTTCGTCACATTTAACGTGACTAAATCCATCAATGGTCGCGTACACCCATACAACTAAATGACATAAATCAATCATGGGAATGTAACATGAAAATTACATATTATGTGATCTAAACATGAATATTTCCAACTGGTCCAACCTTATTTTTTAAGTGAGATCAATACTGAAACCTTAATCAGAGTGAAAACTAAACCGAATACTTTATTTCTGAAATAAATCGAATATCCATGGATAAAAAATGTATCTAAAATAGACAACATTCAAATACAAAAACTGGCATATCATCAAAAGATGCAACACCCATATGAGTATTATGCTCATTAAAGACCTTGGGTGGTAGCCATTTAGTAAAGGGATCCATGACTATGGAGTTTGTCCTAATATGTTTTATAGAAATCTAACCACTCTGATTTCTTTCCTTGACGACTAGAAACTTAATGTCTATAAACATTGATATCATCAGGTTCCTGTTGGAATACAAGACTACTATTGTCAAAATAATCTTTCAAATCCATTCAAAATATGCAGCCTTATGACAATATTTTGCAGTCATATTCCATGATCAGAATTAGAATATCCAATAATCTCCAATTGATCTGATTTTCCTAAATGCGATCATGTAATCCTTAGTTCTCTATAGATACTGAATAACCCCAAAGCTGCTTTCCAAATTTCCATTCAGAGTTAATTAAATATCTGCCTAACATTACAACAGTGAATGCTATATTCGAATGTGTATAAACCTGAGTGTACATTAAATTCATAATTACTGAAGTATAAAGAATTTCACGTATTCCTTTTTTTTTCTTTAAATTTATCCCTGAGGCATTAATTGAGACTAAACTTATCTCACCTGAATTCCATATCTGCATTTCAAATCTTTTAAACACATTATCTATACAACTCTTTTGTGGTAATCTAAACATACAACAAGAATGATTCTTGTGTATCTATATCTTTAATACAAAAGAGGTATCACCAAGTTTTTTTTATTTCAAAATTCCATGACAGAAATTTTTTGGTTTCGCGCAATAAGTTTATATCATTGTAGACAATCTATATGCGTATGTTATCGACATACAATACCAAAAATATGCTTACTCCCACTGAATTTGTGCTATCCACTATCATCAACTGAATTCATCTCAAAACCAAATGAGATAATTATTTGATAAAATTTGTGATACCATTAAGGAAAAGTAGCTTAAGCCATAGATGGATTTCTTTAATTTGTAAACCATCTGGTATAACTTAAGAACAAAATGTGTTACAAATACCATAATTGTCTTAAAAAGGTCTTTCATAGAAACCGGAGAAAAAATATCTTCAATAACAATGTCTTTCTTTTGAGTAAAGTAATTTTCAACAAGACGAGTATTATAACTCTCCACATTACTCTTCGAATCCCTCTTGATTTTAAATGTCAAATCACAACCAATGGGTTTCGCATCTTCAGGCAATATGATGAGTTGTTAAACATCATTGTTACTTATGAACTTGATTTATTTTATATCTTTATGCATGACATCAATCCACTCTTTAGAATTATTCTTTTGCATGACTTGATGAAAGTTGATTAATCAGTTCTTCTTTTGTCAATCAATGTCATCCTTATTTTCTTGGAGAAAGACTATAAAGTCATCCAAAATTGTCTTTTTCCCTTTTATAGTGGATTTGCTTAATGACATTTGTTCTTGAGGTTGTTGAGTTTGTTTTTCTGAAACAATCTCTTGATTGTGTATATGGGATTTTGTAATGTAGTTTTGATCCGAAATTGCTTCTTGAACAAGATCTAAATTAAGAATTTGTCTCTGAACTTGATCATTGTCAATTGCAACAGAAGAAATATATACATATTCTTCATCCAAGACAAAATCATTAACTAATTATAACCTCATCTCCCCTTACAAACTCTACATCCTCAAGAAATCGAACATTTCACGTTTCGAAAATTGACCTAATTATATAACCTTATCTCCCCTTACAAACAATACGTGTCTTTATCAAGAGTGTATTTGTGCTCAGATACCAATATGATACGATGAAATATGATAATTATTAATTAATAATTTAACAATTGTTTAATATCGAACATTGGGTAAATATGGAAAAAAAATTCTCAAATGATTTTATTTAATATAAAAATTAGTCAAAAATCAATAAAAAGTGGTTGTTGTTCACGTTTCAACATACTCCTGATTGCTAAAGTTCAATATAATTGTACACACTGTTATTAAAATCAGCCAGATCGGGTCGGCCCGATAAACTGGTGACCCGGACCCTATTCCAATCCGGGCAAGCTCATACTATGTAAATACAAGTGACGGTCAAAAAGTGGTCCGGTCAAAAATCAGATTTGATCGGGTCAATTACTCGATTTTATAAAATTATCAGGTCAGTCGGACCGTTTCGGCCTTATTGATTTTTAACTAAATTTCAAAACTTTTCTCCATTAAAACTTTAGGGGACTAAAGATTTGAACACTTAATATTTAGCTAATTAGAATATAAACTTACTACCAAAGCAAGCAAAACTTTGTTGTCATTTTGTGTAATAAACTATATTTAACTTATGAACAATTTGCCGCATTTTGAAAATATTTTTAATAAAATTAGTCCAATGTTTTCATTCATTTTGTAATATCAAATAATTATTTGTTTGAAAATTTTAATTTTGACTAAAACAAATTGAATAGATAATACACGTAAATTATTGGTCAATAACTAATAAATGGTTTGTCCATCACAAAAAGGGAAAATATAATATTCAAAATTATAAACTCAAAATGTAACCATTACCACTAATAAATGAGTTCAAAAAATATTAATTTAAAGGTATAAAAATAATTTGTAACAAATAATTGAAAATTTTAATTGTCTCAAGAAAAAATAAATAAATTATACTTAAAAATTTTTTAGATAATTTTTGAGTAATTACCCACCGATTTGACCATCGGTTCATCCATCTGATTAGTAACCCGATGATCCAATACCTTGATCGAGTCAATGTCCGGGTCGAATCTAATAACTATGATGGTACATATGCTAATGTGCCATCATCAATCCTAAAAATAATTATTAAATCATTTTTAATAAATAGTAGAACAACTAAATAAAAATCATAAAATTAGAAATATAAATCGTCAAGTCAAAGATGAATCAAAGTGGTGGAAAAACATTACTAAAAGAATTATAAAATAGAAATAGAAAGAAAAACAAACTACATTATCTTTTAGCATAATCGAAAGTTTTGTGAAAGACCAAAACAAATCATGTTTCTTTTTTTTTTTTTTTTTTAATTTCTCTCACGCAAATCGACTTCTCCAAAACTCCAATGCCCAACAAGAATACATTCACATACTTAAGTATCATCTAGGCTATTTTCGAGTTTTGAGAAGTTCTAACTCACAACAAATTGCTTTCATTAACAACATTTCTTATTTTTAGCCCACACCAAATTGTTTTCATTCACAACGGTTTTAGAATGAGCAAAGTTGATTTTTATAGCTATAATGATCTTTATTATTTTTATTACATAGTATATGTACTAACACAAAGCAACCCTACATCGTCCCCCTCATTTATTTACATTAATTATTAATTGTAAAAATAGCCATCTTTCAATCCTTTTTACATGTTCTCTATTGGCAGGAAATTTAAAAACATAGCCTCAACAAACTATCTTCTTCTTCCTTCATTGTATGTTATCTCTGTATATTTTAATTTTTTAATCTATTAATATTGTGTGTGGATAGTTTAAAATTTCAATACATCATAATATTATAATAATTTAATTAGTTTCATATAATGATAAGAATATAATGAAAAACAATTGAGGACTTAAGTGTGAAAATGAGCAAAAAATATAAATGTTTATTGCAGTTATAATGTTGTGTAGTTAATAAAAAAATTAGTATGAATATAATTACCCTATCATTTAGTATTCCATTTTATCTAAACTTAGGTATTATTGAGATTCGCATATAACTATCAATTAAAACAACTTTTAAATAAAGGTAAATATAACATAAAATAAAATTTATCAAATTATATAGTAACATTCTGTATGCATTAATTTTATGGCATTAAATAAATTATTTAGTTGTTAGGATATATGTGAAACAACCATTTAAATAAGGGAATATGGATGTTATTTATTTAAGTTGACTAATTCAACCGAGGGAAGAAATTTAAGTTATATTTTTATAATAAAAGCTATTAATAAAAATTAATATGATATTAAAAGATTAATTTAGAGAATTATTGACAAATGAAAAAGAAAATGATTTTTTTAATTTTATGTTGAATAAATTGAATTAATATTATTAATTAATTATTAACAAAACTAAAAGTAAATAAGGGTGCCGTAAAAAGTTCTTGACGGCATACATGTGCATGCCACATAAAGACATGCCATAAATACTCACATTTTTTTACGGCATACAGTGTGTGCCGTAAAAAAAGGAAATGGATGGCGTTAATTTACTTTTTACATGCGCTTCCTTGTGTAATTAGTAACATATATAAAACTCATAAGATTGTTACTTAAACCATCATCCTTATTGCGGGTTTCATTCTTGTTAAGTGAAAATAAAAGAAACACAATTTATTTGAAATTTCGGTTAGTTTATTTTACAACAGTAAAGCTTCTTGGAATCAGTTTCGTTTACTTTACTAGTTTTACCTTCACGCACGCTAAAGTTAGTGAAGAAAATAGTTTATTTAAATTTTTTCGAGTAATACTGTTTATTTTCTTGGATAATCATTATTGGGTATGGAGTAGTCGTTGAGTCTCAGAAACTAGAGGTGGAGTTAATTTAAGAGGTGATAGAATATGTGGTAAACTGTGACCTCCATTGTTGAGGTCATGAGCTTTATATAATTGAAGGGAAAATTTACAAAGAAGATTCTAGAAGTTTACAGCTGTGAATTAGTTCCTAAAATAGTGGATCATGTCAAGAATATTTTACAACAAATTACTTCAGGACCACAAGCACAACAACTGGTTGTAACAGCAAGGCTGAGTCAGCTGATGATGTGGAGTTGACTAGGACAAATTCTGTTAATTCAGTTAACATCCTCCCTCAAGTTGGAGGGTACTGGAGTTACCCCAAGCTTGTCCTTTAGAAAGAGGAACCTTGATTGACTCAATCCTTTAGTTAACAAGTCAGCTGTTTGATCTGAAGTTGGAACATATTTTACTTCGAGTTCCTTGGCTATTACTTTGTTTCTGATAAAATGTATGCTAAGTTCTATATGTTTTGTCATGGCATGGTATACTGGATTAGCTTCTAAAGCTCCAGTACTTATGTTGTCACACCAGATAGTTGGAGTTTCAGCCAAAGGAAGTTCTAATTTTTGAAAGAGTTACTGAATCCAGGATATTTCTGAAGCTGTAGAGGCAAGTGCTTTATACTCTGATTCAATGCTTAAGCGTGACACTACTTGCTGTTTCTTTGAAGACCAACTAACCAGATTGTCACCTAGGTAGACGCAGTAGCCAGTGTTTGATCGCCTATCATCAAAGCAAGATGCCCAATCCACATCTGAGTATCCATTCAGGTTGAGTCTATCGCTTCTTTGAATCCAGAGTCCATGGTTCATTGTTCCCTTTAGATACCTCAACACTTTCTTCAATGCTTGCCAATGTAATGAGGTTGGAGCTTACAGGAATTGGCTCAATTTGTTGACGGCAAATGTGATATATGGTCTAGTATATTGGAGGTATTGCAATCCTCCTACAGTGTGGGATTTTTTAAGGCTTTCTCATCACCTTTTGACATCGTTTTACCAGTCGGGATAGGAGTGATGCAAGGTTTTACATTTTGCAAGTTAAATTTCTCGAGAAGATCAGCAATATATTTAGTTTGTGTGAGATGGATACCGGAATCATGCCAGAGGACTTCAACTCCAAGAAAATGGTGCAACCTTCCCATGTCTTTCAATGCAAACGTTGTGTTCAGATAGTCTATAAACTTCTCCAGTAAATTCTTGTCATTGCCTGTAATTACAATATCATCTACATAAATAAGTGCAAAGATTATTTGGTTTTTATTCTTGAGATAGAAGAGTGAAGTATCTGCCATTGATTGCTTGAATTTCCAACCCAAGAATGTAGTTTTCAGCTTCTCATTCCAGGCTCTAGGTGCCTATTTCAATCCATAAAGTGCTTTGCTTAACTTGCAGACATGATTAGGCTTTGATTCATCCACGAACCCTTCAGGTTGATTCATAAACACAGTCTCCTTCAGCTCACCATTGAGAAAGGCGTTATTGATGTCCACTTACCAGATTGTCCACCCTTTTGTTACTGCCAAGGTGAGTATAATTCTGAGTGTTGAGGGTTTAATCATAGGGCTGAAAGTCTCATAGAAGTCAATACCAAGAGTTTGGTAAAATCCCTTTGCAACCATTCTGGCTTTAAATTTTTGTATTGAGCCATCTGTGTTTTGCTTAAGTCTGAATACCTACTTATTCCCAACAATATTATACGTTGGTAGTGGAGGTACAAGCTCCCAGATTTTGGCTCTTGTCAAGGCATCAAATTCTTCCTTCATTGCCTTTTTCCAGTCAGCATTCCTCATAGCTTCAGTTGCACTCTTAGGTTCTGATGGAATCTCATTCAGTTTCCCAAGATAAACTTTTGGTTTGAATATCCCAGCTTTCCTTCTTGTAATCATGGGGTGCTCAGCCACATTTTCTGCTCTATATAGAGGCGATACTCTGTTATTAACATTATCATCTGTTTGAAGAAGTTCAACCTGTGACATGTTTTGTTCTGATACTTCAAGTTCCACTTCATCAGTTTCTTCAATGTTGTCAAGGACATTGTACTGATTGTCATTTAAGTCAGGAGATGAGTGATAATCAGCTTGAGTTGCTTCAAGATAAGGTGTATCAGTAGGAAATCTAGCAGATACATTATGATCAGGAGGAAGAGAAAAATAAGAAGTTGTGATTTCTGATGTTATAGGTTCTGAATGACTCTTGGTGACTGTAGTGCAATTGAAAGGAAATTCAAATTCATTAAACACCACATGCCTAGATATGTATAGCCTTCCAGTTTCACTTAGGTATTTGTATCCTTTGTGAGACTCACTGTAACCTATAAAGGTGCATTTGGTAGAGTGAAAACTAGATTTCTGACTTTGATAAGGTCTTAGACACGGGTAGCAGGCACAACCAAATATTTTAAGGGCTAGATACTCTGGTCTTTTATTGTATAGAACTTCATGAGGTGATTGATTTTGGAGTATTGATGTTGGTAGCCTATTTATGAGGTAGGTTTCTGTCTGGAATGCTTCCCACCAGAACATCAGAGGTAGACTGGCTTGGGCTAGTAATGTTAAACCTATTTCTGTGATGTGTCTGTGCTTTCTCTCTACTCTACTGTTTTGAGTTGAGGTATAGGGACAAGGGTGCCTGAATTCAATCCATTCTTGATTCAAAAACTTTGAGAATACCTTATACTCTCCACCCCGGTCAGATTGTAGTGTTTTGATCTTATGGTTCAGTTTGTTTTCAATGAGTTTCTTGAACTGAATGAAAATGTTTAAGTCTTCAGATTTTTGTTTAAGTGGATAAATCCAAGTATATCTATTAAAATCATCAAGAAAAGATATATAATACTTGAAGCCTGAGGTAGATAAGACAGGGGCTTGCCCCCATATGTCAGTAAACACGAGCTCTACTGGAGCTTTGGCATGAGATGAGGACAAAGAGAAAGGCAACAGATGAGATTTACCGAGTTGACAAGCATTGCAAAATGATTTGATTTCATTTCCTTTAATTTTGACATTACAAGATTTAAGTACTAGATTCATCACTTGGCTAGAGGGATGGCCAAGTCTCTTGTGCCATTTATCAGAAGTTGTAATTGAAGATTCATGACTGGAAGTGTAGCGACCGAGAACTTTTGAATTATATAAAATTAGTTCTCGAAAAACGTGTCGCTCGACTTTAACCTAATTTTTAAGAAATAGCACGTTCGTCTAGCCGTTATAAAATTGAATTCAAATCTATTCGTTTAAATCCAATCTCGAATAATAATTTTATTATCAATTTCGATTCATTTTATTTAAATTCAATTTTTATTTATTTCAAGTCCAATTGCATAAGCCCAATGTTTAAGCCCAATTAGTTATTAGTCCAAATCTTGGATGTTTAGGTCCAATTCCACTTAAGTCCAACAAAGAAATTATTTCAAGTCCAATTGCCATAAGCCCAATTAGAAAACCCTACAGCCCAAATGTTAGGCCCAACTACCCACCTTGAAATTTGTGCCCTAAATTCCCACTATTTTATTCATCACCATTCCCTCCATTTCCACATTTCACGCAGCCAAACAAAATTGGTAAGAATCTCACTTCTCTCCCTCACACTCTCAGCTCCATTTCACTTGGGTCACCATTGATACTAGAACAACCATTTCTAGCTTCAACAGTGAGCTCCCCAAGCTGGCAACCTCAACATCCCAGTCACTGCACAATGCAGCCATTTCACCAACCATCACTGCACCACCATTTTGAACCTCCAGCAGAAGCCCAAGCTGCAAACACCACCAACTTCACCCACTGCTTCTTTTGAGTCGCCTACCACCATCACCATTTTTGCACACAACTCAACTGCTCAACACCGTAGCCAAAACACCAACCAAACCAATGCCCAAAGAAGTCAGGTCATCCACCTTGGCGTTCCGGTCCACCATTTTTCACCCCCAAGTAACAACACCAAGCGCACTCCAACTCACTGCACTCCAACCCCATGAAACCGAGATCAACAGGAAATCACCAAGCTCCAACTACCCAGCCCAAGAACTCTACAAGCAGTCGCACAAACCAACAACAACCTCACCTAAAACTACCAAGCTCACCCACGAGCCAACACCTCAGCAACTCCACAACCAAGACCCTAACCCTCACTGCCCAAAGATCAATCGACAACCATTTCACCAAGATCAACCCCAATCGACCCCAAAAGCGAGAAAACAGGAAAAACCCAAAACCCACCTCAAATCAACCCTAAAACCAAGAAATAGCATAACCAATAAACTTACCTCAAGATCCCCAACCCATTTCCAGCAGAAAATCGAACCCCAAGTCGCGATTTTTGCCTCGGTTACCATCGAATTCGTGCACCTAACAACACCACCCTGCCACCTCTACCCTTACGCCGGCGCCACCACGCGATGGTGGCGCTGAGTTGACCTCCGGTGGCGAAAACGGGGAAGAGGCAGAGCCCTTCCCCATCGCCCGTCGATCGCTCTCTCTCTCTGTCGAATGAGAGAGAGAGAAATGAGGAACGATTGTTTTTATTATTTTGATTTTTGGTTTATTTTGTTTTATTTTAATTTGATTTTGAGTTATGTTTTAGCCCCAAGTTTTGAATTGTTTTAAGTTAGTCCTTAAATTGTTTTTAGTTTAGCCCTTAAGTTTTAAATATTTTAATTTCAGTTCTTTAAATTTTATTTTCAGTTTAGAAGTTATTTAATTTAGTCCCTAGTTTATATAAGTTATTATTTCAGCCATTTAAGTTTTAATTTCAGTTTTAAAATATTTACAGTTTAGTCCCTAACTTGTAAAGTTTATCATTTCAGCCCCTAAGCTTTTATATTCAATTTTAACAGATTTACAGTTTAGTCCTTAACTTATAAAAGTTCAATTTCAGCCCTTAAACTTTTATTTTCAGTTTCAATAAGTTTTCAATTAAGTCCCTAGAGTTCCTATTTTTCACATTTAGCCACAATACTTTGAAAATAATATTTTTAGCCCTTAGATTTGTCAAATTCAATTTAATAAACTTCCAATTTAGCCCTAAACTTTATTTTATCATTTTAAGTCATTTATTTCATTTCCAATAATTTTCAATTAAGTCCTTAAACTTAATTTCAACACTTTAAAACCTTAAAGTTCGAAATACTAATTCAAACTTATTTCCTATTTTTGGCTAGACGATACGTACGAGCAATTAGGAGTTTGAAGTTATTTTCCCGCTCACTTTTCACGCAACTCGAAACAATTGAGGTAGACTCGCCACCATTAATTAGTTTAAATTATAATTGCATGCTTTATGTGAATTACGTGATTTATATGCTTTATGCATAGGATGAGAATGTATCGTATGAAATATATGATATTGTTATGCTTGCCATAACTTATATGCTTAATTGCATGAGAAAGAAAGAAAGAAAGAATCTCTTATGAAATAAGAAAGAATGTTATGCATAACTTACGTGCTTCATCCGCACAAGAAAGAAAGACTACCCACAGCCCATGTTTTTAAAGAGCCTATGATTTCAAGAAAATGAACCAAAGATGATATCACATTGTATATTGCATGAGTGTGTTTTCAATTATTCTGTAAATTAATTATCGGCGATGAGTCTACTGAGTATTTCTTCGAAATACTCATTCTGTTATTTTAACAATATTTGCAGACTTCGGAGGCGAACGTGATTGATCCGGCAGTGGTGGCATAAAAACTTGATTATCGAAATTATTAAATTTTCGAATTTATGTATCGAAACATTGTTAACGTGTTTTTCGTTTCCGCTATTCCAAAAACATGATATTTAGATTTTGGAACAATTATCCAATGTATTTTAATTGCCGACGTAGTTTTCAATTGCAAATGTGATTTTAAAATTAGGTCATTTCCGCAAAAATTGATTGACAAAATTAGGGCAAAAGATGATGACGTGGCAATCCGGGTTAACAGAACTCGGGGCGCTACAGGAAGTGACAGACGACAGGTTGCAGGAAGATTTATTTGTGAAGACTGACTCAAGGCTAGGATTCTTGGTGATTTGCTGAGGGAACTCCATTTGATACAACCCATCTTTAAGCATCCCTTGCATTATCACTGCTCTCGTTAACTTGTCCGTTACAAAACAACATTCAGGATAAAATTCCATATAAACATCATTGTCAAAAGTCAATTTAGAAACACTTATGAGATTTTTCTTAATCTCTAGTACGTGAAGGAGTTTATTCAAGATTAAAGACTTGTTATTCAAAGTTGGAATGTATGAAGTGCCAAAATGAGAGATATGCAACTTACTTCCATCTCCTACCATAATTTTCTCCTTACCAGCATATTCATTGATGGAGGAAAGGTTTCCTTTATCTGATGTGATATGACTGCTGGCTCTAGTGTCAGCATGCCAGGTAGGGTCATTCACTATGCTAGTAGATGCGATGAGGGCTATAGGTGAGGCATTGTAACCTACCTTTTGGTTTGGTGGAGCCCCAGTGTATCTATAATCAAACCTGAAGTTACATATATTAGCTTTGTAACCTATCTTTCCACACCCTTGGCAGATTGGCCTGTCATTTCCACCATATAGAGAACCTCCTTTGTTTCTGCCCCTTCTCCCACCTCTATAGTTGCTGAAATTAGTGAACCTTCCACCATAGCCAGATCTATGAGACTTGGGACTATGATAGTTGGAACCAGCTCTTTGGGAGAAGTTTGCTGAGGCTTGGTTGATGTTGATATCTGCAAAGTCATTTATCAGCAGGTTGAGATGTTCTAGCCTACTCTCATAGGTCATAAGAGTAGACTGCAGTTCCTCCCAGGATATTTGATCTCTACCATTAATCTAAACCACAATAGGAGTATAATCTTCGTCTAAACCAGCTAAGACTTGAGTGACTAAGTCAGTGTGAGTCACTTTTTTTCCAGCAATTTCAAGGTTATCAGCCAATTGCTTTACCTTGTTGAGATACTGATCAATATTCATTGATCCTTTCCTTAATTTCTTCAATTCACCAGTGAGGAAGATGATCCTCGACTTGTTTTGTACTCCAAAACTCTCTTCGATAGTAGTCCATAGCTGCTTTGAGTTTGTTGCACCCATGACTCATATTGCAATGTCAGGGGTCATTGAGGATAAGAGCCAGCCCATAAATAACTGGTCTTGACATCCATTATCCAAATTCAGGGTTCTTAACCATTTCTATCCTGGTGCCAGTATGACTTGTAACTTGGCTACTAATAAATTCTTGGGGACACATCTTTGTCCCTAAGATATAACCTTCAAGGTTATGTCCTCGTATAATAGGTAAGATCATATTCTTCTATAGTAGAAAGTTGTTTTTGTCCAACTTGACTGAAACAACTTGGGTAAGGTTAACCCCAAAAGGTGTGATGCTGTTGTTGCCTATCAGAGGAGTGGCTATGCTACTTGAAGCTGAAATTGGTGCTGGAATAGGATTAGCATTCTGAGGTGTATTGAAGTTGCTGGCGTTTGTCATATTAATGCTCTAATACCAAGTTAATTTAAGAGGTGATAGAATATTTGGTAAACCGTGACCTCCATTGTTGAGGTCATGAGCTTTATATAATTGAAGGGAAAATTTACAAAGAAGTTTCTGGAAGTTTACAGTTGTGAAATAGTTCCTAAAATAGTGGATCATGTCAAGAATATTTTACAACAAATTACTTCAGGACCACAAGCACAACAACCGGTTGTAACAGCAAGGCTGAGTTAGCTGATGATGTAGAGCTGACTAGGACAGATCTGTTAATTCAGTTAACAGGTGGAGACGAGAATAGATGATAAACTTGATTGATAATAGCAAAATCACGTAACTTACGTTTGCTTAGTTAAAGCTGGCTTCCGTTCTTTGTAGGCATCGATGGTGTGTCCCGGCTACTTCTTCAAGAGAACAATTGGGCCTTCGAACAGATATCTGCAAATTTAACACTCCGCAGGTGAAGCATTTATATATTCATTTTATTATATCGAATGCATTTTCTGACTTCAGAAACCTGAGCTAGTTCGTTCCCTTTTGCTGAGATTTAGCTTAGGCTCATCTTCTCGCGTAACATAAATTTATACATGAATGATCAGATTTATATATTAGATGGGGTAACAAGAATAGAAAACAAATCTATGACTTCAGATCATATGGTCTTCCTTTCGAGATATCTCTAGTGTTGGCATGGAGCTTAATTATACTGTTTTTGTAAGGCCCAGACCAACACACGATCTGACAATCGAAACAAACAATAATCAAAACAGTAAAGTAAAACTGCAGAAAATTAAAGAATTAAGAATTATTTTGGCCGTAGCCCCGGAGGTTTCGTGACCGTTTCCAACACCTACATCCTCCATTGAGCATCCATAAAAAAGATTATACTCAGATGTACTAAATCAGCCACAAAATAATAACAAAGGTTACAGAAGTTCGAGAAAGAAGATATGAGACTTATATCTCAAAATACAATTGAAGATAGCTCAAGATTCACCCAAAAATAACCAAGAAACCCTTCGAACATACACTAAGTGGTACAACATGGGACACTCAGAACCTCACAATATTCACATAGAATATTGCAATTGAAAGTAGATCTAACTACTACAATACTTTAAACCCCGAAGTCTCCAAAAGAATACGAACGAATAGAATGACTCCAAAGTCTCCAGCCCAGAAAATATCAAAAGTTAAAAGCATCCAATAGCCACAAGAGAGCCACATGTCATCAATCCATGTAAGAGTGCTTCAAATTAAGAGAAGCGTGTTTTGCAAACACGTTTATGAGCCAAAATGCTGGAAGCATATAAATGGGCTGGGTTCCAATCCAACATTCTCCACCTTGTTACCAAATTTTGGACTGTTAGTGCACCCAGGAACATAAACACTGATCATTTAATTTACTTTGAGTATCAACATCAAGATCACAAAGAATCGATAGAAAGGAATTTAAAACAGTTTAAAGAAATCACTTTTGTACCCATATCTGAAGGATGATGTTGACTTGCAATCTTTTCAATCTTTATTATACCATTAGAGATAACATTTCTAATGAAATGATATTTAACATCAATGTACTTAGTTCTATCATGAAACATGGGATTTTTACTAAGATGTATAGCACTTTGATTATTAGAAAACAAAGCAGTTTGTGTATCAACAAAAGCAAGTTCAGATAATAATCTAGTTAACCGCGTTCCTTTATAGCATCAGTGGCAAAAATATACTCAGCCTCAGTAGATGACAAAGTAACAATCTTTTGTAATTGAGATTTTCAGCTAATGACAGTACCACATAAAGTATAACAATAGGATGAAGTTGATTTCCAATTATCTCTATCACCATCAAAGTCTGAATCAGTGTGTCCTTTAACAAAACACTATCTTTATTAGATTTAAACACAAAGCCTAAATTAGTAGTACCTTTCAAGTACCTTAATAGCCATTTTGAAGCATTCCAGTGATCTTCTCCATGATTACTCATAAATTTGCTTAATATACTAATGCTATGAGAAAGATCGGGCCTAGTACAAATCATCAAGTACATAACAGAGCATATAACATTAGCATAAGATATTCTTGACATTCTAGCATATTCTTCTTCAGTTTTTGGACATCATTCAGAAGACAATTTATAATGATTTGCAAGAGGTAAAGTCACAAATTTACAGTTATACATATCAAAATATTTGAGCACTTTAACCACATAATCATGTTGGTTTAAAAACAGCAAATCTTTTTCTTTATTTCTAACAATATGCATACCTAGAATTTTCTTAGTTGTACCAAGGTCTTTCATGTCAAACTCAGTTTTTAACTTCAGTTTAATAGTTTCAATTTCACTTTTATCACAACTACTAAGAAGCATGTCATCCACATAAAGGACCAGATATAAGGAATTTTTACATCCAATACCTTTGCAGTATAAGCAAGTATCATATTGGCTTCTTTTGAAGCCAAGTTTCAGCACAAAAGAATCAAACATTTTGTACTATTGTCTGGGGGCCTGTTTTAATCCATATAGTGATTTCTTTAACAGACATATAATATTTTTAGGATTACCTTTCTCAAAAACAATAGGTTGTCTCATGTAAATGGTTTCATCAAGTTCTCCATATAAGAAATCAATTTTGAGTTCAAGCTGATCAAGTTTCCATTTAAATTGAGCAACAAAAGCAAGTAAACATCTAATAGTAGTGTATTTAACTACATGGGAAAATATTTCAGTGTAATCAATGCCCTTCTTTTGAGTAAAACACTTAGCTACTAATCTAGCTTTATATCTTATGTTATTACTCCCACATTCTCTATACTTAATTTTATAGATCAATTTACAGTCTATAATTTTCTGCCCTTTCGGCCTTTGAACAAGTTCTCAAGTTTTATTTTTAAACAGAGAACCCATTTCTTCTTCTATGGCAGCTTTCCTGTTTCCACTTTCTTAAAAATTTACGGCATCATCATAAGAGTTTATTTTCAAATTGGTCTTGGAATGTAAACAAAGAGACAAAATTCTCACTGTCAAATTTGGTGAAAGGCCTAATCTGTCTTATCTCTCTATCCCTTGTGAGTTGGTACTCATCAAGTGGTAGAGTTGAAGAACTAGATTGGTCAATAAGATCAGTTTGATCAGATTCATTTTCAGGCACAGTGACATCATCTAGTTCTAAATTTTCAATAACAGGTTCAGAAGTGTTCAGATCACTACTAGATGACTCCGCCTCAATTTAAACATCCATTTCAATTAAAACATTATCTTTTCTCTCAAGGCAAGGCATCAAAGATTCATTGAAAATGACATCTTTTCTAATTATAACTTTATAACATTTTTCAGATTTAACCCACAACCTATAACCTTTTCTCATGTTCATCATAACCCAATAAAATACATTTAAGAGATCTAGGTTCAAGCTTACCAATATTTTGATGGGCATAAGCCACACAGCCAAAACCTTTCAAATAAGAATAATTTATAGAATTATTGGACCACACAAATTCAGGAACAGTAAAGTTTAAATTACTTGTGGACTTCTGTTAATCAAATAAGTAGCAGTCTTAACTGCTTCACCCCAAACATCTTAGGCAACCCAGAACTCAAAAGCATACATCTGACTTGATTAAGGAAGGTTCTGTTCATTCTTTCAGCCATACCATTTTGTTGAGGAGTATGTGTAACAGTTCTATGTCTCACTATGCCATGATCTTTGTAAAAATTATTGAATTCATAATTACAGAAATCCAAACCATTATTAGTTCTCAAGATTTTTATTTTCAGGTCAGTTTGATTTTCAACTTCTATTTTCCATTCCTTAAAAATAGAAAAAGTCTCATCCTTATATTTCAGCAAATGCACCCAATTTTTTCTTGAGAAATCATCAATTATTAGCAAGTAATATCTGAAACCAAATAAAGTTGACACAAAAACAGGACCCCACAAGTCAGCAAGCAAGTACTCAAGGTTTTGTTTGGATTTACGTGTTCCAGTAGGAAAAGGAAGTTTAACTTGTTTACCTGTTATAGATTGTTGACCAGAGCCAAAATCACCTATGTTTAATTCTCTAAAAACACCATTTGTTTTTAGAAAATTTAAACTATTTTTACCAATGTGACCAAGTCTCTCATACCATAGTTTTACCAAAGTAAAGTTTTCAGATATGGCAGAAGCAGTCAAACCCAACAAAGGTATAGCTTTCAAGTAATACAAACCATGTCTCTTAGGGGAAGATATGACCAAGTCACTTCCCTTAAGAATTTTAATATATTTTTTCCCCATATTAATGTTAAACTACATATCATTTAGCATGCCTAAGGACACTAAGTTCTTTTTTAAATTTGGGACAAATCTGGTATCCATTCATCACTCAGTCAAGTGAAAGGAATAGCCCTAGTCAAGTATCCATTCATCACTCAGTTTCTTTACAATGATTGCAAGAATTAGATCATTCTCAGTTTTGGCTTTATTAAGAGCAAGGACAATATTTCCTTCTTCAAAAAACTCTCTCTTAATTCATTTTTCTTTTTAAAACAGTCTTTAGCAAAATGACCAATTTTACCACAATAGTAACATTTCTTACCCTTGGCATTATTCTTGGTCTTATTCATTTCAGTCCACTTTTTGTTGTCTTTTGAAAATCTTGGATGATAATCAGATTTACCAAAACTTTTTCCTTTTGTTAACAAGTTTATCCCAATGTGACTAGTACTTGACCCAACCTTAATCTCTTGTGACATATTTGTCAAAGTATTGATTATTATATCAGTACTTAGATCATCTCTACCATATTCTAAGGCAACCTTAATTTCCTCATACATGTCACTTATGGAGTTCAACAAAACTACTGTCAATTGATCTTTTGAAAGTTTTTCATCGCAATTGGCCAAGTCTTGGGTAACTTAAGTAAATTTGTTCAAGTTTTCATCCTAATCAACTGAAGGATCTATTTTGAAATAAAAGAATTATTTTAAAAGAAAACATTTGTTTAGAGTAGAGTTTGTCACATATTTTGCGTGAAGTTTTGTCCATAATTCTGCAGCAGTTTTAGTTTCACCAATACTTCTTATCACATTTTTAGATAAGTATAAGTAGATAGTACTCCATGCAACTTCATCAAGTTCAGACTTCTTGGCAGGAAGTAATTTAGCATGCCAACTATCATCCAAAGCTTTAACACATTTCATTTGCATTAAAATAGCTTTCATTTTCTGACTCCACGTGTTAAAATCAATTTTTCCATCAAACTGACTAACTTCAAATTTTGCAGAAGCCATATGAAAATCAATGTAGACATACAGGCTGATGACAAGTAACACAGTATGCAAAGAACCAGCAGGAGCACAAAATAATTACAGATAGAAAATCACAGTAATACCCACAGTATAACAAGATTTTCAAACAACAATTATCAACAAGGAGTATGCAGACCAAGATTCAAGAGAATACACAATAACAGAGATCACAGACTATGTTTCTTAGATCACTCGAACAAGATTTTTCAAGAACACACCCAAACTTGATTTATCTCAGATTTCGGAGCCTCACAGAGCTCCTGGACAAAGATTAGTCTCAAGGGAAAACCTTAATTTTAAAAGTAAACCATTAAAATTAAAAGGTCTCACAAAGCGAGTTTATATAAACTCGATTCCTTATGATTTCCTCAAGAGCTGACTTAAGTCCTTCGGGATCTAAAGCAGATCTGCCACTTTTTCAAAGATCTAGGCAACTTATTCTACCCGTCCTAGCTTTGATACCACTGTAAGGGCCATACCAATACACGATATGAGAATTGAAACAAATAATAACCAAAACAGTAAAGTAAAACTATAGAAAATTAAAGAATGAACACAAGAATTATTTCGGCAGTAGCCCCGGAGGTTCGATGACCGTTTCCAACACCTACATCCCCCGTTGAGCATCCATAGAAAAGGATTATGCTCAGATGCACTAAATCGGCCACAAAATGGCAACAAAGGTTACAGAAGTTCGAGAAAGAAGATATGAGACTTATCTCTTACAACAGAAGATAGCCGAAGATTCACCTAGAAATCACCAAGAAACCCTTCGAACACATACTGAGTAGTACAACAGGGAAATCACTTAGAACCAAAATATTACAATTTAAGGTAGATCTAACTATTACAATACTTTAAATCAGAGATTTAAAGTGATATAAGCCATAAAGAATCAAACTCTATCTCATTCTCTCATTTTCTCTCAAAACCAGAAACCTTCGAAGTCTCCAGAAGAATACGAACGAATCGAATGACTCCAAAAGTCTCCAACCCAGAATATATCAAAAGGTCCAAACATCCAACAGCCACAAGAGAGCCACTGTCATCAATCCAGGTAAGACCGCTTCAAATTAAGAGAAGCGTGTTTTGCAAACACGTTTACAAGCCAAAATGCTGGGAGCATATAAATAGGCCAGGTTCCAGTCCAACAGTTTTCTTTTCCCATGGAGAGTGGATCAACGTTTTTTGTATTATAGGGATATAAGGTATTCTTATTTTTGTAGTAAGCCTCCAAGTTTCCTACCTTAAAATATGTAAGTACGTGAGAAAATCAGAGAGGTGTGAGATCTCGCATTTTCAAAAGATCTTCTTCTCGAGTACGTGTAAAATCTGTAGCAGTCAGTGGATATAATACTCATATAAAAGGTGAACACTATAAATCTACGTTTTCTTTTTCATTCAAAACTTCTTTTTTTGTTTATTATTGCACTCGGAATTTAAAGATTAAGGTTTAGTTGAAACATACATTGCATGATTAGAAATTTGTTCTTTCATGTTATATATTTTAGATTATCGATCATTACAAGAATGTCATTTTGCCAATCAGCTTGTTGCTGCATTTAAGCTTATACATAAATTGATCCTCTCTCTCTCTCTCCCCCCCCCCCCCCTTTATTTTTTAGTTTACATGAGAACACTGTTCTACTGCGTGAAGGTCGAGATAATATCTACGAAATCTTGAACAAGTACGCAGCAAACCTCATCTTGAATCTTGAAGTTGTTTTCTAGTTTTCCATGGTTTTTTTTCATTTTATTTAGTGATATATTGCATTTTATTTCCATTATCAATCCAATTTCTATTCATAGTGTGAAATTTGCAGCTTGAACAACATGACTCCAACAATGAAGGTGATGCCTCCACTTCCTAAATTGAATGAAGAGCTAGCCAACTCCATTCGCAATGCAATGATAATCCAGTCGTTGAAGAAGGTCGATTATTATATAGCTAGCTAGGTTATCGAATTCTCTAAAGTTACAAAGATTGAAAAAAAAAATTGTCAATTAAATATGATAAGGGCGTTTTGCGCACTTATTTAGGCCACAAAACATGAACTATTGACGATAGATATGATGAAATATGGCTTAATTCGATATAATTTGCGTTTGTAGGACTACATTGATGGATGGAATGAAAAGTGTGCGAAAACGTACGAAAAAGGACAAAAATGGAAGAGAATGAAAGTTCAGGGACCAAAATGCAAATAACCAAAAGATGAACCGAGGATAACTCAAGAAAGGACACGAGTTTAATCATAAATTGAGGATGTCATGGGATGATTTGAGGAAAATAATGAACAAAAGGGGTCAAAGCAAGAGAAAACGGAAGTTTAAGGACCAAAATGAAGATTTCGAAACTAAATTGCACCATGTAGCTGCATGGTGTAATTTCCTTGCGGCCACAAGGAAGGGTTTAGGGATAAATTCATGAAAATTTATTGTTCCATGCAGCTGCATGGAAAATAACCATGCGGCCGCATGGTAGTATTTTTGGCCCGATTTTCTGGTTTCATTTTCTCGCTAAAACTCTTATGGAAAGGAATTTAGGGCACTTATTTAACCCTAAACTCGTCCAAAGAAAGGGGGCTACGCCACTTTTGAGAGAAAAACACCTTGGAGAGATAACAAGAAGGCAAGAACAAGGATTTATACTTCAAGTTTCAAGATTTCAAGATTTAATTCAAGATTTTGGTGATGTTTTCTTTTCATTATTTTTATTGTTCTTCTATTTTCTCCATGATAGGCTAGACTTTTCATGTACTAGGTGAACGATGAACTTCGCATTGTGATCTCTTATTTCTATTTTACAATTTGATAATTACACACATTTGATGATTTTGAATGATTTATATACGCTTCTTGTCTCCGTGATTATAGTGCACGATAATTGTGTGAGTTTAGGTGATTTATTTCATGCATTCGAAAGAAGGGAAATAAATTCAACAAGGTATAAATCGTCGTTTTGTTCATAGAGGATAGAAATATACCGATATGCATTACGTGAATCTCTAAGTGTTTACAAAACTACATGCCTCCTTATATATTGCATTTGTCATAGAAATATAGTCAAATGGTATACTAGGATAGGTTCAATTATACTCGAAAGAGATTGTTGGATAGGTTAGGAACATTGATTCTTCAAACGATTCATCGTGTTGTCAAATTGTGAGATAGGGGTTAAGAGTGAACTTTGCTTGGTGATTCGGGATCCTAGTACGCTTTTCATACATTGATTTCTTCAAACTTTTGCATTCAAACATTACTTTTGCATTTGATTCATAATTTTAGTTTAATTTATAGATTAGTCATTGTTTCATCATAAAGTCACAAAAATAATCATATTGAGTTTAATAGATTCGGTTAAGGTCGCAATAATAGAACTCAAGTTAAATCAATCCTCGTGGGAACGATACTCGAAATTTTAGGATTTCCACTTTATTACTTGTCAACGAACCGTACACTTGCGGTGGTTTTATTCGAAACATATTTTTCGTGAACAAGTTTTTGGCGCCGTTGCCGGGGATTGAGTATTAATTTGATTTTTGTTATCTAGACACTAATTCGAACTTGTTTTATTTAGTTTGATTTTATTTTATTTTTCCTTCAATTACTTAGGCTGAGCTAAGTGCTGCTACTGTTTTTGCCTTTTCAGGTATTGCATGCGAAGATCAATCAGCTTTGGTTTATTTCCAGTTGATCTGGAAATTGAACGAACCTTTCATCGCAGACAGAGAGAAGCAAGAGTAGCACATCAGGTCAATCAAGGACAAATCGAAATGGCTGATCAACAATTGGAACCGAGGATAGGTCTTGCAGCGCCAGCCAATGCTGAAGCTCAGGATGATGGGAATACTATACTTGGGGATTTTCTAGCACCGTATGTTGTTCAAAGCCAGTCCAGCATCGTTTACCCAGCATTCGGACAGCCGAACTTTCAACTGAAGACAAATATCATCCAACTCTTTTAGAATGGACATCAATTTTACGGAACAGCCAACGAGAATCCACATACACATGTATCCCGTTTCTTAGATATGTGTCAACACTTCAAATACCCTGGGATATCAGAAGATGCAATCAGACTAAGGTTGTTTCTGCTAACTCTTCGGGATAAAGTACTTGAGTGGCTCGATTCACTCCCGGTGGTGAGCATAACTACTTGGAATGACTTGGCTCAGAAATTCTGCACCAAATATTTCTCACCGGCTAAAGTGGCAAGATTGAGGCATGACATATCAGTTTTTAGCCAACATGAAACTGAATCACTTGATGAAGCGTGGAGCAGGTTCAAGGGCATGCTAAGAAAGTGCCCTCAACATGGATATGACAAGAAAGAACAAATCAAATACTTCTATTGGGGACTAACACCAACTTTCAGAAGCATGGTAGATTCGTCATCAAATGGTTCCTTAACCACCAAGTCAGTCGAGGGAGCTTGGGAGTTGTTTGAGAGAATGGCTAATACCTCAGCCATGTGGTCTACAGATAGAGTGGGTGCAAAGAAAGCAGTTGGAGTGTATGAGGTAGATACCTATTCGGCATTATCCACAAAGATTGACTCCTTGTTTCACAAGATAGAGGGTATAACACAGACCGTAAATTCAGCACAAGTGAAGAAGCCCAGTTGTGAAGAATGTGGAGCAGAGCATGGTACAGCTGAATGTCCCATTGTTGCACAACGGATGGAACAGGTGGATTTTGCTCAATGAGGTCAACGTCAGCAGAACAATCCTCACTATGAGACATACAATCCGGGATGGAGAAATCACCCCAATTTCTCTTGGGGTGGTAATCAGAATCATAATTGGGCTCAGGGGCAGTTTCAGCAGGAGAGGAAATCTCAGTTGGAAGATATGTTTGCGAAACTCATGGAAAAGACCGATAAATACATGGAAACCACAAATCAATTTATGAGAAAGACTGAAACAAATTTCCAGAATCAGGGTGCAGCTATTAAGAATCTGGAGACTCAAATGGGACAGCTAGCTCTTTCAATGACAGGGAGAGTGCCTGGTGCTTTACCAAGCAATACAGAAGTGAATACTAGGGAGCATGTTCAAGCCATTACTATAAGAAGTGAAGTTCGGCTACCTGAGATACATGTGAAAAGGCCAGGAGTAGACAAAGAGACAGTGGACCCACCTGGGAAAGAGACTGAAGAGGAGACTGGTAGCACTAAGAAGACACCAGTGAAAGAGAGACCAGCGATACCACAGCAAGTTCCAGATAATTCAGTGAATCCTTATGAACCACCCATTCCATTCCTACAGCGGTTGAGGAAGCATCAATGGGAGCAACAATACAAGAAATTCCTCGAAGTTTTCACGAAACTCCATATAAATATCCCATTTGCAGAAGCACTGTTCAAAATGCCTAGTTATGCCAAGTTCCTGAAAGATATTCTATCTAAGAAACGAAAGCTAGATGAACATGATACAGTGATGCTAACAGAGGAGTGTAGTGCCGTAATTCAGAAAAAGCTCCCACTAAAACTGAAAGATCCAGGGAGTTTTACTATACCTTGCACTCTTGGTGAATGTTATTTTGATAAAGCTCTTTGTGATCTTGGTGCAAGTATTAATCTAATGCCTCTATCTGTTTTTAGGAAACTCGGACTTGGCGAAGCCAAACCAACCACGGTGACACTGCAATTAGCTGATCGGACATTTGCACATCCGAGGGGAATAATTGAAGACGTGCTAGTTAAGGTGGACAAATTCATTTTTCAAGCGGATTTCCTCATTTTGGATATGGAAGAAGACAAGGATATACCACTTATCTTGGGCAGGCCATTCCTAGCTACCAGTAGAGCTCTAATAGATGTTGAAAAGGGTCAGTTAAATTTGAGATTTGGCGAGGAGCAGATCACTTTCAGCGTCTTCAATGTTATGGATGATCGTGTCAAGTCAGATAGTTGCTATCAAATTAATGCGGTAGAGGAGGTGTTGCAGAAGACAATTATGTTTCAAAACTTTTCAAATGCTGCTGATGACCATAATGTGCATTTTCAACCCGAACAAAATCTTGAGAAGCAAGAAGGGTACATTGTTGAGTTTGAGGCAGTTGATGAGGGAAAAACAGATGACACAGATAAAGATAACGCTAACATTTGGAAGAACGCTGCAGTAAGAAAGAAACTGTCATTGAAGAAGCTAATCAGGACCTCCAAGGCTATATTCAACGTACCTTAACAGACTAACACGGTAGAGTCGAGCTATAGACTATAAACTAGCGCTGGATGGGAGGCAACCCATCGTTTCTACCCTTTTATTTATTTTGCCTTAAGCATTTGATTGGTAATTTTTTCTTCACGTTTTTTTTTATAATAAGATTTTTTTTTTCATTATCTCTACAGGTAATAAAAGAGTCTATGCATGGTCCACACTTCTTTTTCCTCCACCATCTTCACATTCACATCCTCATCGATCAGGGGAGTATTCATCACCCTTCTTTATCTTCTGTGAATTTGTCCTTAATTTTATGCACTGCTAAGTTTGCATTTTATTATTCGTTAAACATTGAGGACAATGTTCTGTATACGTTTGGGGTGGGAATATGTTAATATGTCATTCATTATGTTACTGCATTTTTTATTTTTGTGTGATTGTGTTGTGTGAAAAAAAAAATTCAGTTTTTCATTATTCTTAGTTTTACGCACTTCTAGTTGTAGTTTAGAATTGTGTGTGCTTGTGTGGGTTTAATGGCCCTGTCGGCAATGATGTGAATATTGGACTCAGGATAACTATAGATAGTGGAAATTGTGCATGTTAAATTGATTGATACTTGTCTATGTGGAAACTTGACATTTTGAGCACAATACTTGTGTTGGGCATGCTAAGCTAATGATGAGGTGTATGAATCATAGTAGAGTTGAACATGATAGGTAGACCCCAAAAACCTCTACTACACTTATCAATAAACCATCACTTTAGGAGTTTGGAGATGATTTAGCTTTTACCGGAGAACATTGAGATGAGTAGGGATTCCATGCGTTAAATTGTATTGTGTGGATTGGATTAGACCAATGAGACGAAAACAAGGTAAAAGTTTCAAGTTCGAGGTTAGTTCTAGAAACTGAATGTCTAAAAACAAAAGGGGACATTGCACTGATTATTGAATAAATGAAGACATATGTTCGAGCCTGTATAACTCGAGTGATTAAGCCTGCAAGGCTTTAAAACCTGGTGCCCTATGGTCATCTGACTTGGGAGTCATCGGCCTAAATCTCGTTACAAGGGTTATATAGAAAGCAAATGAAAGATGTTAAAAAAAAAATATCTATCCATTGATGAAGAATTTACGTGCTTCTATGTATGAAATGCATTGATTAGCCCCAGACATTCGGTTGATAGGATCATATCTCTGATACGAAACAAGTAACTTAGTTTAGTCTTAACGGTTGAAACAATCAAAGAAATAGGAGCACCCCTGCTTGTTGACGTGTGAACTTGTGACTGCGAGATCTATCCAAACTAAGAGAGGGTAAGGATTTAAGTAAATAAAAAACTCTACTCTAGAACACACTCCGGGATCTTTGAGCGAAAAGAATAAGTTTGGGGGGGTGTGAATCTCACGAGTGAAGAAAGGAAAAATTTGACTACTACAGGTCGGGATTAGCACCCATCTTTAGGTTGGTATGCTTTGCATGAGTATTCACACGCACACATCAAGTTCTGCATATGATAGGTGGAGGTTGGTTTAATTTTGCACTATTGAAACTATTCATTATGTTGGTCACTGAAATCTAATCCTGAGCACGACCGGTTGTTAAACCATGTTTTGTGTAGAGTTGAGTCACCATCGTGTTTGAGGACAAACAATAGTTCAAGTTTGGGGGATTTGATAAGGGCGTTTTGCGCACTTATTTAGGCCACAAAACATGGACTATTGACGATAGATATGATGACATACGGCTTAATTCGATATAATTTGCGTTTGTAGGACTACATTGATGGATGGAATGAAAAGTGTGCGAAAACGTACGAAAAAGGACCAAAATGGAAGAGAATGAAAGTTCAGGGACCAAAATGCAAATAACCAAAAGATGACCCGAGGATAACTCAAGAGAGGACACGAGTTTAATAATAAATTGAGGATGTCATGGGATGATTTGAGGAAAAGAATGAACAAAAGGGGTCAAAGCAAGAGAAAACGGAAGTTTAAGGACCAAAATGAAGATTTCGAAACTAAATTGCACCATGCAGCCGCATGGTGTAATTTCCTTGCGGCCGCAAGGAAGGGTTTAGGGATAAATTCATGAAAATTTATTGTTCCATGCAGCCGCATGGAAAATAACCATGCGGCCGCATGGTAGTATTTTTGGCCCGATTTTCTGGTTTCCTTTTCTCGCTAAAACTCTTATGGAAAGGAATTTAGGGCACTTATTTAACCCTAAACTCGTCCAAAGAAAAGGGGCTACGCCACTTTTGAGAGAAAAACACCTTGGAGAGCTAACAAGAAGGCAAGAACAAGGATTTATACTTCAAGTTTCAAGATTTCAAGATTTAATTCAAGATTTTGGTGATGTTTTCTTTTCATTATTTTTATTGTTCTTCTATTTTCTCCATGATAGGCTAGACTTTTCATGTACTAGGTGAACGATGAACTTCGCATTGTGATCTCTTATTTCTATTTTGCAATTTGATAATTACACACGTTTGATGGTTTGGAATGATTTATATACGCTTCTTGTCTCCGTGATTATAGTGCACGATAATTGTGTGAATTTAGGTGATTTATTTCATGCATTCGAAAGAAGGGAAATAAATTCAAAAAGGTATAAATTGTCGTTTTGTTCATAGAGGATAGAAATATACCGATATGCATTAAGTGAATCTCTAAGTGTTTACAAAACTACATGCCTCCTTATATATTGCATTTGTCATAGAAATATAGTCAAATGGTATACTAGGATAGGTTCAATTCTACTCGAAAGAGATTGTTGGATAGGTTAGGAACATTGATTCTTCAAACGATTCATCGTGTTATCAAATTGTGAGATAGGGGTTAAGAGTGAACTTTGCTTGGTGATTCGGGATCCTAGTACGCTTTTCATACATTGATTTCTTCAAACTTTTGCATTCAAACATTACTTTTGCATTTGATTCATAATTTTAGTTTAATTTATAGATTAGTCATAGTTTCATCATAAAGTCACAAAAATAATCATATTGAGTTTAATAGATTCGGTTAAGGTCGCAATAATAGAACTCAAGTTAAATCAATCCTCGTGGGAACAATACTCGAAATTTTAGGATTTCTACTTTATCACTTGTCAACGAACCGTACACTTGCGGTGGTTTTATTCGAAACATATTTTTCGTGAACAAGTTTTTGGCGCCGTTGCCGGGGATTGAGTATTAATTTGATTTTTGTTATCTAGACACTAATTCGAACTTGTTTTATTTAGTTTGATTTTATTTTATTTTTCGTTCAATTACTTAGGCTGAGCTAAGTGTCCATCTTTATTTTTGCCTTTTCAGGTATTGCATGCGAAGATCAATCAGCTGTGGTTTATTTCCAGTTGATCTGGAAATTGAACGAACCTTTCATCGCAGACAGAGAGAAGCAAGAGTAGCACATCAGGTCAATCAAGGACAAATCGAAATGGCTGATCAACAATTGGAAATTGAACGAACCTTTCCCTTCTTTCGAATGCATGAAATAAATCACCTAAACTCACACAATTATCGTGCACTGTAATCACGGAGACAAGAAGCGTATATATATCATTCAAAACCTTCAAACGTGTGTAATTATCAAATTGCAAAATAGAAATAAGAGATCACAAGGCGAAGTTCATCGTTCACCTAGTACATGAAAAGTCTAGCCTATCATGGAGAAAATCGAAGAACAATAAAAATAATGAAAAGAAAATATCACCAAAATCTTGAATTAAATCTTGAAATTTGAAGTGTAAATCCTTGTTCTTGCCTTCTTGTTAGCTCTCCAAGGTGTTTTTCTCTCAAAAGTGGCATAGCCCCCTTTCTTTGGACGAGTTTAGGGTTAAATAAGTGCCCTAAATTCCTTTCCATAAGAGTTTTAGCGAGAAAAAGAAACCAGAAAATCGGGCCAAAAATACTACCATGCGGCCGCATGGTTATTTTCCATGCGGCTGCATGGAACAATAAATTTTCATGAATTTATCCCTGAACCCTTCCTTGCGGCCGCAAGGAAATTACACCATGCGGCTGCATGGTGCAATTTAGTTCTAAATCTTCATTTTGGTCCTTAAACTTCCGTTTTCTCTTGCTTTGACCCCTTTTGTTCATTCTTTTCCTCAAATTATCCCATGACATCCTCAATTTATGATTAAACTCGTGTCCTCTCTTGAGTTATCCTCGGTCATCTTTTGGTTATTTGTATTTTGGTCCCTGAACTTTCATTCTCTTCCATTTTGGTCCTTTTTCGTACGTTTTCGCACACTTTTCATTCCATCCGTCAATGTAGTCCTACAAACGTAAATTATATCGAATTAAGCCATATTTCATCATATCTATCGTCAATAGTCCATGTTTTGTGGCCTAAATAAGTGCGCAAAACGCCCTTATCAAATCCCCCAAACTTGAACTATTGTTTGTCCTCAAACACGATGGTGACTCAACTCTACACAAAACATGGTTTAACAACCGGTCGTGCTCAGGATTAGATTTCAGTGACCAACATAATGAATAGTTTCAATAGTGCAAAATCAAACCAACCTCCACCTATCATATGCAGAACTTGATGTGTGTGTGTGAATACTCATGCAAAGCATACCAACCTAAAGATGGGTGCTAATCCCGACCTGTAGTAGTCAAATTTTTCCTTTCTTCACTCGTGAGATTCACACCTCCCCAAACTTATTCTTTTCGCTCAAAGATCCCGGAGTGTGTTCTAGAGTAGAGTTTTTTATTTACTTAAATCCTTACCCTCTCTTAATTTGGATAGATCTTGCAGTCACAAGTTCACACGTCAACAAGCAGGGATGCTCTTATTTCTTTGATTGTTTCAACCATTAAGACTAAACTAAGTTACTTGCTTCGTATCAGAGATATGATCCTATCAACCGAATGTCTGGGGCTAATCAATGCATTTCATACATAGAAGCACGTAAATTCTTCATCAATGGATAGATATTTTTTTTTTAACATCTTTCATTTGCTTTCTATATAACCCTTGTAACGAGCTTTAGGCCGATGACTCCCAAGTCAGATGACCATAGGGCACCAGGTTTTAAAGCCTTGCAGGCTTAATCACTCGAGTTATACAGGCTCGAACAGATGTCTTCATTTATTCAATAATCAGTGCAATGTCCCCTTTTGTTTTTAGACATTCAGTTTCTAGAACTAACCTCGAACTTGAAACTTTTACCTTGTTTTCGTCTCATTGGTCTAATCCAATCCACACAATACAATTTCACGCATGGAATCCCTACTCATCTCAATGTTCTCCGGTAAAAGCTAAATCATCTCCAAACTCCTAAAGTGATGGTTTATTGATAAGTGTAGTAGAGGTTTTCGGGGTCTACCTATCATGTTCAACTCTACTATGATTCATACACCTCATCATTAGCTTAGCATGCCCAACACAAGTATTGTGCTCAAAATGTCAAGTTTTCACATAGACAAGTATCAATCAATTTAACATGCACAATTTCCACTATCTATAGTTATCCTGAGTCCAATATTCACATCATTGCTGACAGGGCCATTAAACCCACACAAGCACACACAATTCTAAACTACAACTAGAAGTGCGTAAAACTAAGAATAATGAAAAACTGAATTTTTTTTTTCACACAACAAAATAGTTTTATAATGGGCTGAGATTTGCTGTCTAAAATTTATTGTCCTAATTGTTATCCATCCAATGAATGAGTGACATACCATTTTAAATTAATATATCCAACTTTTCTCTCACCGTCACTCGTGCTTAAAATTATGTGACACTTTAATGTAAAATAAAGTGTCACTCATTTATTTGTGGATAGCATATTGGATAGCAAATTTTAGACAGCAGATCTCAACTCCGTTATAATATGTTGGGAATTTAATGATACTTCTTTTCTTGTTTGGTGGTACAACTTATCTTTGTTAATTCTTAGTGGTAGAGGGATGTTTTGAACTTTAGTGGAGAAAATTCAAGTATTATAAACTTGTGAAATTGTTCTCCTACCCACTTATGACACTGATTTTACAGTTCTCCCCAACTGGGCAAAATAAGACCTCCCACTATGGGCACAAAAACATTTCTATATAAACTTGATACTAGTTGGTGATATTATATTACAGGAAATTGCATCGAGGGAGCTAAGAAAATCTATTTTGTACTCAGTAATGGTTGTTGAACCACCTTATTTAAAAACTTAAACGATTAGATAGAAAACAATTCTTACTTCTTTAATTTATTTTTCAACATGTCCCGTGGAGTGCGGCCATGACAATTGTGAAGAATTAAATTATACTTTATTTCAATTGAGTCACTAAACTTTGATTAAATTTTAAAGTTCACTACTCCGTCACATTCCATCACAAATAGTCACTTGGCTTGGTTATCAATACAATAAAAAGTCTATACAATTGCAATGTGAAATCCTAGAAATGGAAAAGTAAAATGGGGCATATGATAATGTCTTCAGATTAAAAATGTTAAAGATGTTTTTTTTCGGCATTTTTATGACGTGGCATAGTGGTAAGTTGATATATCACACAATGATTACGTAAAAGATTCATTACAATATTTTTATAAATTAAACAATTTTTATCAAATTTGGTGAAATCTGAAATTAAATTGGAGTTCGGTGGCTAATTAATTAATATTCAATTAAAGTTCAACAGACAAATTCAACTTAATTTTGCGGACCTAATTCATGTGTATTTTGTGGAACGTTCAATAACTGCATATGAAATTTACCATTTTAAACGTAATTGGAGTACTAAATTTACTACCAATTCATCCGATTAGTTTTAGATTCTTAATTTAGGGTGTGTTTGAGCCATATTATTTTGAAATAATGTATTTTGGAATAGTAGATTAATGGAGAATGCGTTGTTAAAAAAGAAAGAAAAGTTATTGATGTAATGAAAAATATTATTTTATTGAAAAATGTGTGGTTGAAAATGAGTAGAAGAATGAGAATGAAAATTATAATGTGACTCAAACAAGGGCTTACTACCACAACTTAAAGTCAAACATTCGAATCTAATGCAATTGTATGGTGTTATAAAACATTCGGAACCTCTTCAAATAAAAAGGGCGGGATGGCTCACAATTGTAGGCATTTTGGCATTCAAGTCAATCAAGAAGGAAAATAGAAAGTATATCTATATATAAGTTACCAATGTTTCAAGGAATAGTAAAAACCCCATATCTTTAACTTCGGTGGTAACATATGTTGGAGAATTGTGCTACATTCCTCAATAAGCATGATTGTCTCATTATCCTTCAGTTTCCTCTTTTTTGATAGAATATCTTCATAAACTTAGCATAGCTGGGCATATGAACTAAAGCTTTAGCGAACAGCATGTTAATGTGCAACTTTTTGAATACATTCAAAAATTTCTGAAACTGTTTATCGAGCTTATGTTTCTACAGTCTGTGTGGAAACAGGATCGGAGGTATATACGTTTTGATATGAGTGGTTTCCTTCACCCGTGAACTATCTGATGACTCACTTTGATTTTCCTCTGTGGTTCCGTCTGACTCATCCACTTGCTCCTTGCTTGAATTAGGTACATTTTCTATGACAATTGATGGTCTCTTTACATGTAATTCTGGTAGCTGAACTCCACTACGTATAGTGATTGATTTGACTTGTTCCTTAGGATTAGTTTCAGTATTACCAGGTAAAGTCTTTTGAGTTCTACCCGATAATGCGATTGTTATATATCCCACCCGTTGTTCCAAATTTTTGATTGAAGCCTGTTAATTCTAAAAATTTGGAACAACGTCTTTGAGATGTACTAAGATAGCAAATCTTTTAATGCCAAAGGGCAGTGTGTAATAGTGTGGTCTACTCCACAACATTTGCAAACAGGTTATGATTGGTATACTATATTGACAGAACGAGATAGATTATCCATTTTCATCGTAAGAATCTCCATTTGTGCCGCCAATGCTGTCACTACATCCGCATTGTACACCCCTGCAGTTTTCCTTGGAGCTTTCCTATCGGTTGGCCACATCGACTAATTCTCGGCTATCTTTTCATATAATTCATTGGCCTAATAGATGTCAAGTTTCATCACTAATCCTCCCACTAAAGAATTTGATAATATTTGTGAACTATTGGTGTAGCCCGTAATAGAAAAGATATTGTTGAGCCTGCTTAGAAATGTTCAAGTTAGGGCATTTCCTAAACAAATTCTTGAACCTCTCCCATGCTTCAGGATAAATCTCGAAATCCTTTTACTTGAAGGTGTGGATTTCATTCCTGATTTGGTGAACTAGAAAATGTGGAAATAACTTCTTGGCGAACTTTTGAACCATATCATTCCATGATTGTATGCTCTCTAGAGGTAAACAGAGGAACCATTTTATTGTGACATCCTTCAAGGTATGAGGAAATAGTCACATTCGAAATGCGTTAGTTGATATCTCTTCATGACTAATAACTTCACATAACATGAGAAAAGCTTAAATATGTTCATGAGGATTCTTCGTGGATTTTCCGAAAAACCTGACGTCTTGATGATTTTTGAAAAGATTTATGACATATGGTATAAGATGAAAGTTAGATTGTCTGAAGTGATTATATGCTACAGTGGGCTGCACTGGCGCAGGAATTGGACTTACATAATCCTTAACAAAAATAGGAACTTCATTTTGGATGGTTCTTTGTTGATATGGCTGCTGTAGTTGATTTTGAACTTGAACCTGATTTGTTGGTCAATTTTGGTTACCAGTTATTCTCCTTTCCTAACTTAATTCTCTTTTGCAATTTCTAAATGTCCTTTCGATTTCATGATTTAATGAAGCTAGATAAACCTCGTCGGGGGCTTGCATAAACCAAGTTCACATGAAAAGAGTCAAGACACAAGAGAATTAAACAGTGTAATAATAGTCTAAGAACAACAAGAATAACAATGAAGACGAATCTAAATTATCAATAACTAAAATTAACATTGTTATTCCCCAACAAACGATGCCAAAAACTTTTACGTTAAAATCCCGCAAGCGTGCGGGTTTGTTGTACAAGTAATAATCGTGATAATAGAGTTATCGTCCCACAGGGAATAAGGCTTAATTCTAATGTATTTGATATATTTAAATTCATAATTGTAAAAAAATATGATAGGGTTGTATCTAACTATGTTTTATAATTATGAAAGCAATAGACACCGGTTTAAATGAAATGTGAAGAACGTATTGGATTTTCGACTCCACTAGTCAATTCTTAACTTCAATTCTCAGCTTGTGATAGTCAATTCAATTCATGAAATAGTGACGATCATTAACTCCACTTTTCTTTGTTATTCTTTTCCAAGATATGATAAACATATGTTTATCACGAGACGATCTTATTCTTAGTCCGCATTTATATGACAAACATGCATTAAAGTTTTGGATTGTCACACACGACCTCACACTTCATAAATATTATTCCTAATATTTATTGTTCGTGTGTTACATAAACAGTGTACTACCTACCTTGAGTTTTCCAACACTACGAATAAGCAACTCATTGCTCTAATGCCGTGCAAGCATTAAAACAATATGATTATGCATGTTTATGGAATCACAACGCAAGAATTAAACTAAAAATATCAAGTCTTGAATTAGAAACTAGGAATCAAAGAGTTTTGTCATCCATTCAATACAATTAAATTTAGTCTAGCATATTGTTACAAAATTATCCCGCAAGTGTACGGGTTCGTTATGCAAGTAATAGTTGTGATGAGTGAATTATCATCCCACATGGAATAAGGCTTAATTCTAGTGTATCCGATATACCAAAATTCAAGACAATAATAAGATATGAATGATTTGTATTTAGTTATGTTCTAAACTACGAAAGCAATAAAATGGTAGTTTTTAAATCAAGTGTGGATGAATGTATTGGATTTTCGATTCCACTAATTGACTCTAGAATTTAATTCTCAACTTGTGATAATTAATTCAATCCTTGCATTTGTGATGATCAACAATTCCACTTTTATTGAGAATGAAGAACGTAATGAAAAATCTAAGGATGAGTCTTATCGAGAATTATTCGAGGAGAATCTTAAAATAAAAAAGGCCAATAAAGCTGTTCTAAAAAGGTAAATGAACTTGAAAGAGAGAGAGAGAGAGAGAGAAAAAAAAACGTATAGGTGACCTTCAAGACTCTACCAAAAATCTGAATGAGCTAAAGCTTGTTAAAGAGAATTAGAAGCCAAAGCTAAATCCTTAACAAGCGATCTTGAAAAATCTAATACTCAACTTAACTTCATTTATTTATGAGTGGTACGTAGAAACTCGATAATTTGTTGGGGATGAAGAAACCTTCTAGAAATAGGCATGGTCTGAATTATGTTCAAAATGGTAATGCTACTGCTAACACATCCAAGACCACATTCGTCCCTGCCACCAACAAAGCTCGGAATACTGTTAATCCTGAACCCAAGGGAACTAATGTCCTTGGATCAATACCTATTAGACAATGCAGGGTCAATCATCATATATATCAACAACAACCTCTAAGCAAGTTTGAACCTAGGTTTATTCCCACTTGTCACAATTGTGGCACACTGGGACACACAAGACCTAGGTGTCATAAACTCACAACTAGAAGTAAAAGTAAGAATTTCTCTAACAAGGTTAACTTTCTCGCTAATCTGGTTAGCCATTTAACTGAAATGATGACTCAGGTAACTAGGATCACTTCTACTTCTAAGAAGGTTTGGGTTAAAAAGAGTGACCCTAAAGATCGTGAGATTGATCATGCTCTTAAAGGTAAGAGCATCCATGTATCTCTTTGATCTGATACTTTGGTGCATGCGTGTACAGCTCATTGAGTCCATTCATTCTTGCATGCATATCACATATTTGTGTTCTGTTTTGATTTTGGTTTATGCTTTTACTTTTGAAAATAATTTTTTTTAAAATTATGTTTATGTACTCCTAGACATTTCATGGTTCTCTTAAATGTTACGTGTGACCGAGTATGCATTCATCCGATCTACACTGTTATTTCCATTACTTGGTTCGGTTTAAGGTGGAGTATTGGATATATGTTTCTTTATGTACCATCTGCATTGCACACACTGTGATATTGTGAGTGAGTTTGGACAATATATATGAGATTTGGGATGGCTGACATCTATTGGTAATATGACCTTGAACGTAAAATGACTTTCATTTCGATAACCTATGCTCATATATAGTCCCTTTATTATATATATATATATATATATATATATATATATATATATATATATATATATATATATATATATATATATATATATAACTTGGTTCATCTTATACTCTTGTTCAAAACCTATTTGGCTCGAGTAATTAAGCTCGAGGGGTTTCTCATAACTTGGTGCCATGGTCAAATGACTTGGGTTAACTGGCCTAAACCTCATTACAGGGATCAATTTAGTCGCTTAATAGAAAATAGTCTGCACATAAGATGCAATATTTGAGAAAAATAACATAAAAATCATATGCCAAAATTTAGGTGGAGAAAAGAAAAAGATCAATGTAAGTGATCTCCTTTACAGTCCTCGTGGAAAATTTTTATTTATAATGCATTAATTGTGTGCACATGAATTTTTAAGTTGGAGACTTAATATAAAAAAAAGAGGTGCTATTTTTCTTTATTTTCAAAAATTCAGTGCTATTTTTGTCAACTATTTTTTGCTCACTTTTCGCTAAGCTACGCTCAAGTGATATAAGTAGAAGCGTCCTCTCTCACTTCTCGCTCGAGCGACAGCCCATATGTTTGAATTTAACATTCCATTTCTCGCATTTCATTCAACCTTTTTTCTTCCTATCTCATTTTTACTTAAAATTTCCCCACACCCATTATACATTTGTGTAATTAACCATCAAGTGCTCATCAAGCATCAATTTTTGGGTTGATTTCCACTCCAATTCATCACATTTCCCAAAATTTTCCAGGTATGGGTCGAAACCCTAGTTTTTCAAATTTGGGCATTTTTATTGAGGGGGGGGGGGGGGTTTGCGATTCTTGGTTGCATTCTTCATCTCCTATTTATGTTTGATGAATTCTATTTAATTTCCACTCCCATTGCATCATTTAGGTGGTTGTGTTGGTTGTGGTGTTTTGGCTAAAATGGTGTTGAGTTTGTCGTATCGTACTCGCCTGTATCATGTGATTCGATACATTGTTTCACTATTGTTTGGGCTCCATGTCTTATTGGTCTATTTTTCCTCACAGACTTGTTAAAGCCCAAGATTAACTAACCAAGAGGGGGGTGAATTGGTTTTTCAAACTTTTTCGAAGAATTAGTCTAAATTCAACCAAGTAATAATTAAGTAAATTAATTCAAATAGAAAGCACAAATATGAAAGTAATAAGTAAAGAGGGATAGAAAGTGCAAACGATATAATTATGGAGGTTCGATCCAACGCAATGATCTATGTCCTCCGTTACCAAGCTCTCCGGCACGAACAAGGCCAATTTCACAATGTCGATTGATTTTTAGTGCAAGCCAACCCTTTACAAAGGTTCAAGTGACTTATCAGTAAGGAGGACCAACCCTTTTAAAATATTGAGCTTTACGGGATCTCAACACGACCCACAGTTCAAATAAATTTACAAGAGTAATCTTCTCTTCTTAATGAATGGTAGATTTGAAGTTGAGTATAAGAAGAGAAGTATGTTAACACTTTAATAGATAGCAATGAATGAAGCTCAAGTGTTAGATGTAAAAAACCTTGATTTATAGAATGATTTTCAAGAGATAATTTAATCAAAGATTTTTCAACACCAAAATGATTTGATAATAAATGATATGGGAGATCAATGCAAATTTTGACTCAAAAGAAACTCAATTGAATGCTCTAAGTGGTTGTAATAAATGGTAAAAGAGTTGGCATTTATAGTAGTTAAAAACGCAAAATTTTCTGTCCAACCGGAAGCCCGCCACTATACCAAACGACTGAACTAGCCGTTGACTGTTAGAAATCAAAACGGTTAAAAATTTGACCGTTGGATTACCGGACGTCCGCCAAACTAAAAATCTCCATTACCCTTTTCTTAATTATTTTTGTAAGGGTAGATTCTTTAGGGACATTTTCACTTTTTCAAAATAAGTGTATTGGTAAAAAGAAAAAAAAGTTAAGTGAAGATTTTTGTCATATCGAAAATAATTTTTATGCAAATGCTTTTGAAAAACGTTTATTTCGTGCATAAAAAATTAGCTTACGAGTTCGAAGTGATTAATTGCTAAGAATTAAAGCATTTTACCTTTACATATGAATTCAAATTATCCACGTCTAATGTCTTCGATTGATTTGGTACGAGTACACATTTTGTTGCTCGATTTTGAATTTGGTGCAATTACTTGATTTGTTTCCGATTGTTTGAGGTGAGTGCTTGATTTCCACCAAGTTCACAACATGTGTCAAAAAGTAGAGTCGATGGACTCGAGGTAGGGTCGAACCCTTTTGTGTATACCACCCATTGACCACGTTCTTTTACTATTTTTATTCTTTTTTAGGGTTTGAATGTTGATTGTATCGGTAGGGCGAAGCTTAACGAAAGTCTCAACACGAAGTGGAATGTCAAAATGTTTAGAAATTTTCTTAAGAAGCATTTCGTAAGACAAAACTTTAAGATGTCGTGTGAAATGTACAAGTTTCATGAAACGTAGGACAATAGTTGGAAAGTCGAGTTTTCAGCCAACAATAATAGGGATGATGTTGCAGCTTCGGAAGAGATGACTGATTCTAATGATGCTGACAATGCAGTTTAGTTGCTAGGTTGCCCCTTGTCATTTTGTGCCAAAAAGTGGGGAGTAGTTGTATATATTTTTGAGGATGTATATTATTTTAATTACTTGACTTGATGTATCTAAAATTTTGATTAAATAATTAAATGATGATTTCATTTTTTCTAGATTAAGTTTTAATGCTATGTAGTATCAATGTTTCATTTTGGTATGTTGGGTTGCATTGATATTACATCTTAATTTAGTTTATGATATGAAAATGAAAAGATGCATTATGAGTTATTAACTGCTTAAATCATTTTTACATTGTGAATTACTTGATTTAATTGCTTGAAATGCTTTTACACTTAAATGTTTCACATACATTTTACACTGAGTATTTGAACTGTCTACTTCAAGAAATAGATTTTGATAAATGAAAAGCAGAATTTGATCAAGACAGTTATTGGTTGTGTTTGTTTTTTAGTCTGTAATTTTATTTCACTACTGTCTTGACTTTAGATTGTAGTTTTGTCATAGAATTTCAAAGGGGGAGCTTGTTAGGAATTTGATGTAGTTGGCAAGTCTGTGAATAAAATGGAGTAAAATTAATACGTTGTACAAGTCAATGAGTAATGTGCAAATAGTGAAACTTGTGTTATTTTAGGTCTAGGGTTCGAGAATTGAAAAGGAGGAAAACCGGCGCTTCAATTTTGCTAGACTGCCACTAAGACTTGGCTAGAGAGTCGAACCAGTAACACTTTCACTAGCCTGTTGACAGGCCCTCGCTCGAGCGATAGGGTTATCTGGAAATTTTTTAATTCATTTTCTTAAGGCTTTTTATGTGGCCCATTCATACCTTGACTTACATATAAATAACTGAATGCCACTGAACGAGATTTCTAAGGTTGAATATTGTGAAAAACATATTCTCTTCATATCATCTTCATCAAATTAGTTTTCAAACTTCATTTTGTGATTGGCTATTACGATAACAACATCATATTCACAATCCAAATACTAAAATGCTGCTTTCTACATATCTGTCAGAGTTCTGAAGATTAAGAGAAGGTGACTGGAGTTCCAGTTGTTGAAGAATGCGGAGTTCTTCGTTGATCCATAGGAGATAGACGAATTCACAAAGCTAGAAGTTGCTGCAGGAGAGCATAATCTGAGAGAGCTTTGAAAATTGCAGTTGGAAATTGCTGCAAGAGCATGAAATCTAGGAGAGCTATTGGAATTGCTGTCAGGAGGTCAGAAACTACTAGTAGTAGTCAAGTCTGGTGGAATATAAGTTTTAATTCGTTTATAGTGAATTGTTGAATGACAAAGTGCCCAGATTTTTTACCTGGTTGGGGTTTCTTCGTTATCATTTCTTGTGTTGGTCATTGCTTTCATATAACTGTGATATTTCAACATAGGAAATTGGACTTTTTGGTTAATCATCTACAGATAATTAATTGTGACTTGTTTCTAGTTAATTATTAAGTTATTAATTTCGCATAATCACCTATTCACCCCCCCCCCCCTCTATGTGTAGTTTGGGTCAAACTTTGTATTTTTACCTTTTCACATAATCAAATTGTGTTAAAAGATGAGATTCTTGTCTTCTATGTCTTTTAATATCCATTCCTAAAATTCTTCTAACATGAACTAAGTCTTTCATTTCAAATTCAGCACTTAAAGCTCTTTTAATGCCATTAATATCACTTATATTTTGTCCTATCAACAACATATCATCAACATAAACAATCACAAAATTACTGTCATTCTTTTGAAAATATAGACAATGATCAAAGAACTTCTTATAAAGCCAATAAATGACACAAAATTGTCAAATCTCTTGTACCTTTGCCTAGGTGATTATTTTAAACCATACAAAGACCTTTTCAAAAGACAAACATGATTAGTTCTTTTTGTATCAATGAAACCTTGTGGTTGATTTATATAGATTATCTTATCTAAGTCACTATGTAACAAGACAATTTTAATATCCATTTGTTCAAGTTTTAAGTCATATTGAGCAACCAAAGAAAGCATGACTCTAATTGTAGTATGCTTAATAACATGGAAGAATATTTCATTGTAATCAATATCAGGTTTTTGGGTAAAGCCCTTAGCAACAAGCCTAACTTTAAATCTAAGAGGTTGTTTAGAAGAATTTTCCTTCTTAATGCTATAGATCTACCTACAGTATACTAAAGACTTATTATCAGGCTTGGGTACAAACTCCCAATTATTATTTTTCAACAGTGACCTCATATCTTCTTCCATATCCTGCAGCCATTCTTTTGACTGTTGACAACTTAGGCCTTCCTCATAAGATTTAGGCTCTTCAAAGGCCTTCCTCGTAAGATTATATGACATTAAGTGATAGATAATCACTTATCCTAACAGGTTCCCTAATCTCCTTTCTAGTCTTATCTCTAGCTAGTTGATAATCACTCAAAAACTTATCCAAATTATTAACAGATTCATGACCACTACCTTCAATAGGTTCATGAGAATATGAAATATCATCACTTTCTCCACCAATTTAACTTTCAGCCTGTTCCTCATTAATATGTGCAGGATAGTAATCCAGTCTTACCTGTAGCCTATCCTCTTTTTCTTTCTCACTCTAAGGGGCATTATTTAACATCCTTTCACTCAAACAAGGTATCACAGCTTTATTAAATCACATTTCTACTAGTTATCATCTTGAATCCCTTATTTTCTCTAACCCAAAGTCTATACACATTCACCCCTTCAAGGTATCCCATGAATACACATTTTTAGGACCTAGGCTCCAATTTGCCTAAACTTTGGTAAAAGTAGGCAGTACAAACAAAAGTTTTCAAGACGGTATAATCAGCCAGTTTTCTTGACCAACCTTCCTAGGGCATCTTTCCATCTAAAGAACTAGTAAGGGTTCTATTCAAAATATACTTAGCTGTCATAACATCCTTAGTACAAAGAATTTTTGAAACCCCTAAACTAATCATCATGCATTTCAACTTATCTAAAAATGATTATATTCATCCTCTCAGCAACACCATTTTGCTGAGAGGTATATGGAACAGTCTTATGCATGATGATCCCATCATCTTTACAAAATTGTTAAAATTCAGTATTACAAAATTTCAGACCATTATCTATCCTCAAAATTTTGATCTTTTTATCAACTTGATTTTCAACTAAAGTTTTCCAAGTTTTAAAATTTTCAAAAGTATTATATTTTTGTTTCAAGGGAAATACCCAAACTTTTCTTGAAAAATCATCAATAAAGATAAAAAAAAATATCTATTTCCACCTTGACTGGTGGTAGATGATGGGTCCCACATGTCAGAATGAATATATTCTAGAATAGATGTAGTTTTATGCTTCCCAATATTAAAATGAAACCTATGTTTTTTACCTAAGGGGTAGTATTCACAGAAAAGAATCTTAGAAATAATATCTTTACCAAATGCCCCCGTCTTCTTCAAAATGTGCAGACCTTTTTCACTAACTTGTGCTAGTCTGCTATGCCATTTCAGGGTGGCATCAATCTCAACACTGGAGGACTCAATAGTGTGAATCAGAAGAACACTGGCTCTAGCGACATAAATACCATTTCTTTTGGTACCTTTGAAACAACTAAGGAACCTTTAATTACTTTCAAAGAACCATTTCCAATCCTGCATTGCAGTCCTATGTCATTGAGATTACCCATTGAAATTAAATTTTTATTCAAATCTGGGACATAGCTTACCCTTTCTAGAGTAAAGGTGTATCCATTTTCAAATTTCAAAGTCAAACTACCAATTTCCTTAATTCTACGGGCAACATTGTTACACATACCACCTCTCCACCATCAAGATTCTTATAGTCTTCTAACTAAGGTCTTTTAGAGGTCATATGGAAAGTGCACCCTGAATCCGGAATCCATTCACAGTTTTGATCATTGTTATCTACATAATTTGTAGTGTTCAGATCAGTAATGGATTCTGTCACAACATGTTTATTTATAGTTCTATCATCTAGGGTTCAACAACATTCCCCTCATCCCATTCATATAGATAATAATATACTAACTAGTGTAGGAATATGATCGCTGACTTGACCTAGACATCCAAATTCACCAACTCTTTTTTTTAATAAGATGAAAGTATTTCCAAAAGTATATCCGAAAATAAAGATCATAAGGCCATAGTCCAACATATTTATCCTGAGGTTGTAAAAGTATTTTCATGATATTTTAAAAGTCATATATGATCTCTAAAATATAATACAACTGGAGTCCACAAAATAACCTTATAGGTCGTCATTCTTGTACATCAAACTACAGAATCCCAAGAGCTCCATAGCCAACCATGTTGCTTAGGAGGTTACTTGTTCACCTACTATGCAAGAACTACATAAGCCAAGGCTCAGTAAGCAAAAATCATGCAGATTATGAGTATGAATGATAATGATATACGACACCATGTCATTTACTTTAAATATCAGGCTAAAGATGTATCATGCTCAAACATTCATCAAAGTTGACTCAAATTAATCTCATTTGAACTCTTTCACTAGATAGAGCTCTACATAATATCAATAATCAAATGGCCAATATGACCTCGACACCGACGAGTGGACCATCCTCTCGTGACCACTAGAGGCCCATTCCCTAACTTTTCCTATGATCATCCAAGAAGTATCCCACCCTACAGCGCCAATAATCATAATATCAGAAAGGCAGGTCGAGTGGTCCACCCTCCCGTGATCACCAAAGGCCCATACCCTATCCACCTTTGCAATCAACTAGGAAGTATCACCCATGATGCTAAAACATATCACGTAAGCATGCCTCACATGCCCTAGGTGCCCTACTAGTGGCCAATAAAACATTTTATGAGGAAAACTCAATTTTGAAATCATGTTGTGCATGCTAGGTTTTTCAACCATGGATGTATGTAGTGCAAGTAAATGAAAATGATCATAAATGACATACTTGATCAAAACCGATGTCAATATATTCCAAAACCACATACTCAATAGATTTTTACTTACCTTTTTGCCCTTGTGTGTGCGCACGCTTCTATAGAGTGTAAATCAATTCTCTTTTCCATTTAAAGTCGGAAAATCACCCGTATTACCATCTAATATTACACACAATCCTCAATTTGATAATCTTAACACACACACAATCTCGTGCTACGTCCATTCATACCAAAATAATTTAGATGACATTAACATTTCAAGTTGCCAATTGCATTGCAAACTAGTCCTATAAATTGCACTATTTCTCGAGTCCAATTATGAATGCCAATGTCCTCCATTTTTTGTTTAATAACCTAGCACTCCTTAAAATGTATTTTTCATGCCTAAGAGGTAACTAATGGACATGTAAAGGTTGAAACTATGCAAACTACCAAATTGGACATAATTTATTTTTTTACATTTTAGTTGCTGCCATGTCCCGTTTCATTCATCTTTTCCCACCCTTAATCACATTCAATCCTTCCGAAAATTTAAGCACTTTTATATAGAATATATGTGAAGATAACCATGTCATGAATTTACCACAAGTACAGAGTTTTCAGCCTCAAGTTGTGTCCTTTTTATAACACAATGAATTAGCCAATTTTCGGTGATGGTCTTTGGTTTCCATTACTAATTATGCCACCAATCAGTTTCTAACCTATTAAGGATCATTTCTATACCTTAATACTCTTATATCCAAATGTTTAAAGTAGGCATAGTTGCTATAGTTAACCAGAAAACACTCTCTCCAAAAAAAAATCAACCCTAGTAGCGATGCACGGTAAAATGGCGGGGCGCCCCCTCCTCGGCCGCCCCTCATGGCGACAAGGAAAAGTGTAGCGTACGCCTCCATGGTTCGGGCTCATTCCCAATCGATCCCAGAAATGAAAGTTGAGATGAGGCAGCCTCTAAAGAACGAAGGAGAACTTTGGTTTCACTTCTCAAAATCTGAACATGAACAGGCGGCTTCCCCTTTTCGATACTCTGTTGTGCTGAAGTTTCTGAGAAGAAGACCATCATTGGACCAGATCTGGGCTTTTATCAAGGCACGATGGGGAGTTAAAGGTTTTTATGTAGTAAGCAACATGCAATGTCCACGAAACGTATTCATTCGATTCTCTACAAAGGAAGACTTCAGGAATCCTTGGACATTGATGGCGCACCTTATAGAATGGTTATTTGGACTCCAGATTTTGATGAAAACAAAGAATCCACGTTGGTTCTTCTTCCAGGGTTACCTCTACACTTCTATCATGAATCTATGCTACGCATCATCACCGGGGCCTTTAGACGGTTATTGAAAATGGATAACTTCACTGCTTTTACGTCTCGTATAGACGGGGCATGTGTTTGTGTAGAGATTGACCTATCGAAAGCCCTGATGCAATCTCTCTGGCTGGGCCCCCATTTCCATCCTTCCAGCAGATTTTAGGAAGTTATTTATGAGAAGCTCCCCAAGTTCTGTCATTTTTGCAGAAGCATAGAGCATCTGGGTCCAGCTTGCAAATAGAAGAAGGAATACGCAGAAACTAATCTCCCAGATATTCGTCCTAAGAAGATCTGGATAAAAAAGGAGTCTAGAGAAATTGTGATAGGTTCGGCACAGGAAGGAGACCACCAATCGTTTTTTAGGGATGACAGATTAGTAGAAAAGCGGAGACGGATCTTGCAATGAGATACCTTGATCCCTTCAATGTCGATTTTGTTTGGGTGTTATGATGGTAAAGTGGTCACCAACATTGATGAATTGGGAGGACATGGTTCGGAGAAGGACACTAGTGAAGCAGTCAATGTAGCAAAGGTACAGAATGTTAAAGAATTAATTTTGACTACTCATGTAGTTGCTTTTAATGGTAGACACTAGGAAGAAACTGGAAAAATCGATGCAGATTTGTTATCTGCAGAAACGAATATGGTGGAAGTAATTATGAGAGAGGACGCTGATGTCGTCTAAGATATTCTTATCTCGAATATCATGGAAAATATCACAGACCTTGTAGTTAGAGGTGAGCCTCTTTCTCAAGACCAGGGGCTGATCCAGGATTGGATCTAAGACCGAGCTACAAAATTTCAAACCGGGCTAATACGCGAAAAAAAAAATTTATACATGAAAAACTGTTTTAAGGAAAAAAAAAACCTTATAAAATTTTTTTTTTTGGGCCTTGAGGGGGGGCTATAGCCCAGCCAAGCCCCCCCTTGTATCCGCCCCTACTCAAGACCCCCAAAATGCAGTTGCTGTGTACAACAAGGTAATGCTAGTGGAACCTCAAATTCGTCTGATGGTGAATCTGAAACTAATTTACCTGAATTATAAGTCCTGGACTATAATACAGATCACATCATGTCAGTCCCATTAAAAAGAGGAAGGGAAAACGGTCGAAAAAAGGTGACGTTGGGGATCACTACTAGGTCTAAAAAGTCTTATTAATGCTGAATATTATAGTTTGGAGTGTTAGAGGTATGGTATCCTCTAAGAATAGATCAATGGAGCTGAAAAAAAATTTAATCTTTCTGTCTTAGTAGTTATTGAACCTTTTGTTTCTCTTGATAAAAATGTTTGTTGGGCTCGTCGTCTTGGATTCCCACACTTTACATCAAACGTTGAGGTGGGAGGCAAAATATGGATGTTCTGGAAGAATGAAGTGTACTTTTCAGTGAGTAGTTTGACGGAGCAAGAGCTTTCTAGCTGGATTATGGTGCGAAGTTCTCGGGTGTTTTTTCCTTTATTTATGCTAGTTGTTGTCAAAGAAAACGTAGGAAATTGTGGGATTAGTTAAAAAGCTTAGAATCGGTGACTTTGGATGGCTTGTAGGAGGTGACTTTAACACGACCCGATCTAGTGACGAGAAACTTGGTGGACTGTCTACCTCGGCAAGGTGGGAATTTAACAATTTTATTCATGAAATAGGCTTGATGGATATTCCTTTTGATGGGCCAAACTATCATGGTGTAATGGGTGCCAAGGTACTCTCCGTATATGGGCATGCATAGACCGTATGTTGGTAAACCAAAATTTTAAAAATCATTTTCCATCAGTCGTCTTATCTTACTTGGAACGTACATCGTCGGATCACTGCCTAATGGTTTTGAAATGTAGGGATAGCTTGACCTTGCCATGTTCTAGACCGTTTTGTTTCCTTAGCCTGTAGTGCTCCCATTAAGATTTTTTACCTCCCGTGAAACGAATTTGGGATCAGAATATGTCTGGCTCTCCAATGGTATGTCTTGGGCGTAAATTGCAGAAATTGAAAACAGCATAAAATCTTGGAAATACGAGGTGTTTGGCAGGGTGCAACAGGAGATAGAAACCTATGAAACTAAGCTGATTCATCTGGAAATTCGCTGATGGAAAACTTCTCAATGGAGTCTGAGTTTCAGTTCTTACAATGCCGAAATAATTATGTAGTCTGGTTAGATAAAGATGAAGCTCTATGGAGGCAGAAGTCATGCATAAAATGGTTGAAAGAGAGGGATGGCAACACAAAAATTTTTCATGCTTCGGTCAAGAATAAAAATAAAAGGCAGGCTATTGATCACATGGTCCTTGAAGACGGTACTGAGCTTAAGTCAGCTGACAAAGTACTCGATGGGGCTGTGAAATTTTTTCAGGATTTGTTCTCGGTTCACCTATCTCATTGGACAGTTGTAGCCTTGATCTCTTGTCGCCAGTCATTACAGAGGAGGAGAATAGGATCCTATGCATAACACCTAGTTTGGAAGAGGTAAAAGTTACGCTTTGGTCTATCCCCAAAGATAGCAGTCCTGGTTCTGATGGCTTTAGTACTAGCTTTTTATCTCTGCTTAGGACATTGTCCAGTCAGACTTACTCGTGGTGGCTATTGAATTTTTTAAGGGTTATCCTCTTATCAGTGCTTTGGGGCAACTAACATTGTGATGATTCTTAAGGTGGAGCTCTAGACTAGTTTCGAGAAATTTCGGCCTATCAGCCTCTGCCTGGTGGTGTACAAAATCCTGTCCAAAATTTTGGTTAATCGAATGGCCCCTTTGCTTGACAAATTAATCTGTAGAGAACAATCAGCTTTCCTTCAGGCAGGAGCATTTTTGACAACATCTCCATTGCTCAAGAGATGATGAATGTCTTCATAAGAAGGTAAGGGGTGGAAATATTTTAGTGAAGATAGATATGGCAAAGCATATGACAGAGTTAATTGGAGGTTCATACTGGAGGGACTGCACAAGCTGGTATTTTCTGATCAGTGGAGGAACCTTATCTTTAATTGCATTTCCTCACCTTATTACCCAGTTATGCTCAATGGCAAGACTAGGGGTTTTTTGAAGCCATCGAGGGGTTTATGCTAAGGAGATCCTGTTGAATATGTTTGACATTCTTAATTTCAGTTTTTGTTTTAATAGGCTAGATATTTTGTATCTTAAGTCTTAAGTTTAAGTGTTCAAATTGATAACTTAAATCTTTGTAAAAGTTATCATAGTTAGATCTTTTTAATGATGGTTTGTTAGTTTAAAGAGGTGGAAAACATGTCTATGTAATCCTATAAATACCTCAAGTATTGTATGAAGATGTATGCTTCAATCTTCTTTCTTAATCTTCCAGAAAAACAGAGTAAAACAGATCATTTTTACTTAGGCGAGAAAACAGGGGAAAAAACAGAACAAGGCAGTAGCAATTCTGGTGAGTTGAGTGCAAATACGGTAACTTAAGTGCATATACGGTAAGTACCCTGTTTCACTATAAAACAGAGTTTCCTTTGGTAAATCCGATATGTTTCTTGCATATACGGTAAGCCAAGTGTATATCCGGTAATTTGAGTGAAAATACGGTGAGTTGAACTAAACGCTTAGGAGTGTTAAAACCGGTTAGATTAAATTAAATCCGGTGAGTTCCACTCTTTGATTCAAAAACTCCAACATGGCATCAGAGCTAAATTGATCTTAGAAAGGGAATTTGAAGAAGGGAAGAAGAAGAAGAAGAAGAAGAAGAAAAGAAGTACATAAAGAAACCATCAGCAAAAGTTTGACAGGAAGGAAATGGCTTCAACAGGATTTTCAGCACCACTACCATCTACCTTCAATGGAGAAAACTACAATTTTTGGGTTGCAAAAATGAAAGCTTATCTTAAAGCTTATGATCTATGGGAGATCACTGATACTGGAGTTGAACCAGCTCCTTTAAAAGCTAATCCAACAGTGGCTCAAATAAAGTTGCATAGTGAAGATGTAGCAAAGAAGTTCAAAGCTCTATCTTGCATTCAGTCAGCCATTTCAGATACAATATTCACAAGAATCATGACTTGTGAAACTGCAAAAGAGGCCTGGGATGTTTTGAAAGAAAAATATCAAGGAAATGAAAAAACAAGACAAATGCAAGTTCTCAATTTAAGAAGAGAATTTGAGACTTTGAAGATGAAAGAGACTGAAGTTGTCAAAGATTTTTCAGATAGGATGATGAAGATTATAAATCAAATCAGACTTCTGGGAGATGATTTGCCAAATAAAAGAGTGGTGGAAAAGGTTTTAATTAGCCTACCTGAAAAGTTTGAATCCAAGATATCTTCATTAGAGGATTCTAGAGACCTGTCAACAATGACCTTGGCTGAATTGGTGAATGCTTTACAGGCAGCTGTACAAAGAAGGCTAATAAGGCAGGTGGAACAATCAGAAGGTGCCTTGTTTGCTAAAGGAAAATTCAAAGCTCAAAAGAACTTTGGAGCAAAAAAACCTGAGGTTCAGAAAAGAGATCCTGAAGGCAGCAGCAGGAATCAGAACAAAGAGGATACGTTTGCACCTTGTCCTCATTGTAAATTAAAGGGCCATTCTCTAAAATTTTGTTGGTATAGGCCTGGAGTTCAATGTAGAGGCTACAAGCAATTTGGTCATATTGAGATGGTGTGCAAAAACAAAAGAAGGAATCAACAACATCAGCAAGCAAAAATGGCAGAAAAACAGGAAGAAAGGCAAGAAGAGCATTTGTTCTGTGCTATTAAGGCTTGTAGTAAGGTTGAAACTTGGTTATTGGATAGTGGCTGCACTCATCACATGACTGCAGACTCAAGCATCTTTGTGGAACTAAACAAAGCCTACAGATCTAAAGTCAAAGTGGGAAATGGTGACTTTGTAGAAGTAAAAGGCAGTGGAGTGATTGCTATCCGACTTCAACAGGTATTAAGCACATTCCTGATGTTTTATATGTGCCTGAGATAGATCAAAATCTAATAAGTGTAGGGCAATTGTTAGAGAAAAAACATTCTTTAATGTTTAAAGAAAATGCATGCACTATATTAGATGAAAATGGAAAAGAGTTGATGACAGTTCAAATGAAAGATAGGAGCTTTCCTATAAATTGGAGAAATGTCACTAAACAAGCATGTTTAGCTGAAGAAAGTAAAACTACTTTGTGGCATAAACGATTTGGTCATGCTAGTCATACTTTACTTAAGCAAATGTATGATTTTAATCTTGTTGAAAGCATGCCTAAAATCATTGATGAAAGCTGTGTTTATGATGTCTGTCAACTTGGAAAGCAAACCAGATTGCCTTTTCCAAAGAATCAATCAAGAAGGGCTGTTGATAAAATTGAGTTGGTACACTCAGATGTATGTGGTCCAATGAAAGTGACTACATTAAATGGTAGCAGATATTTCATCCTCTTCATTGATGACTTAACAAGAATGTGTTGGGTTTACTTCTTGAAAGTAAAATCTGAAGTTGCAAGTGTGTTCCAAATATTCAAGAAAATGGTGGAGAATGAAAGTGGCTGCAAGATAAAAACCATCAGAACTGACAATGGCACTGAGTACAGCTGTAGACAGTTTGATGATTTTTGTAAAATTGATGGAGTCAAGCATCAGTAAACTATTCCCTATTGTCCTCAACAGAATGGAGTCAGTGAGAGGAAAAATAGGACAGTTATGGAAATGGCTAGGTGCTTGTTGATTGAGAAGAAAGTTCCAAAAGAATTTTGGGTTGAGGCAGTTAACACTGCCGTTTACCTTCTAAACCATTTGCCATCAAGAGCTTTGGAGAAGAAAACCTCATATAAAGCTTGACATGATGTCAAACCTGATATCTCACACTTGAAAGTGTTTGGGAGTGTTTGTTACACTCATATTCCTGATGCAAAAAGGGATAAATTGAGTGAAAAGGTTGAGGTTGGAATACTTGTTGGTTATTGCAATAATACTAAAGGATATAGAGTGTTTAATCCTCAAACCAGAAAAGTAACTTCCAATAGAGACATCATGGTGGATGAAGATGCTACTTGGAATTGGGATGCAAATTCAGTAGTTAAAGAAAAAACCAATAATGAAATTCCTCACATCAGAAATGAAGAGAGTGATGAGGAAGAATTGGAACCTAATGTCAATAATATTGATTCAGAAACAGAAGAAGATAGGGTGAGAATGAGACCTCTAGCAGACATTTATGCAAGGTGTAATGCTGCTATAGTTGAACCTGTAACCTTTGATGAAGCTTCCAAATCTTCTGACTCGATGAAAGCAATGGATGAAGAGATCACTATGATTGAGAAAAATGAAACATGGGAACTAGCTGAAAGACCACTGGACAAAAAGGTCATTAGAGTAAAATGGGTGTATAGGACTAAGTTAAATCCAGATGGTTTAGTTAATAAGCTGAAAGCAAGGCTAGTTGTGAAAGGGTATGCTCAAAAATTTGGAGTGGATTACACAGATACCTTTGCTCCAGTTGCAAGGTATGAAGCAATCAGATTGCTTATGGCAATTACAGTTCAAAATGGTTGGAAAATCTATCAGTTAGATGTCAAATCAGCTTTCCTAAATGGCTATCTAAATGAGGAGATTTTCATAGAATAACCTGAAGGTTTTCAAACAGATGAGAATAAGGATGAAGTCTATCTTTTAAAGAAAGCCTTGTATGGATTGAAACAGGCTCCAAGAGCTTGGTATAGTCGAATAGATGATCACCTTGGTTATCTTGGTTTTACAAAAAGTTTTAATGAACAAACTCTCTATGTAAAACAAGTGAAAGCAGAAATGGTTATCATATCACTTTATGTTGATGATCTCTTGATCACTGGCAGTAGCAAAAGATCAATTAGAGAAGTGATTGATAAATTGAAGAAGCTTTTGAGATGACTGATTTAGGTGAAATGCATTATTTTCTTGGAATGGAGATTTGTCAAGATCACCAGGAGATTTTTATCAGTCAAAAGAAGTTTGCAAATGATGTACTAAGGCGATTCAACATGGAAAATTGCAAACCTATTAGTACTCCATTAGTTCAAAATGAAAAGTTGTTGAAAGAAGATGGAGCCAAGCAGGTTGATGCAAAGATTTACAGAAGTTTGACTGGTTATTTGTTGTATTTAACAGCCACCAGACCTGACATTACTTATGCTGTAAATCTATTGTCAAGATTTAGACAAGAGCCTAGTGAATTGTATTTTCAAGCTGCAAAAAGAGTCTTGAGATATATCAAAGGGACTGATGAAATGGGAATTTGGTTCAAAAAGTCAGAATTATGTAAATTGACTGGCTACACTGATAGTGATTGGGCTGGGAGTTTTGAAGAAATGAAGAGTGCTTCTGGCTACATATTTTATGTTGGTTCTAGTATCATATGCTGGAATTCAATGAAGCAGAAAATCGTGGCGCAATCTACAGCTAAAGCTGAGTACATAGCTGCTTCAGAAGCTAAAAATCAAGCAATTTGGCTGAGAAAGATTTTAGAAGATCTAAAGTTCAAACAAGAAGAAGCCACGGTTATCTATTGTGATAATCAATCCACAGTCGCAATGGTAAAGAATCCAATCTTCCATGGTAGAACCAAACATATCAAGATCAAATACTATTCAATCAGAGAAGCTCAAGAACAAAATGAGATAAAGCTGGTACATTGCAAAACTGATGATCAACTAGCTGATATTCTGACAAAATCTTTAGGTAAAATGAAATTTGAAACATTGAGATATAATCTTGGTGTTTCCAGTAAAAATGTCAAGGAGGAATGTTGAATATGTTTGACATTCTTACTTTCAGTTTTTGTTTTAGTAGGCTAGATATTTTGTATCTTAAGTCTTAAGTTTAAGTGTTCAAATTGATAACTTAAACCTTTGTAAAAGTTATCATAGTTAGATCTTTTTAATGATGGTTTGTTAGTTTAAGGAGGTGGAAAACATGTCTATGTAATCCTATAAATACCTCAAGTATTGTATGAAAATGTATGCTTCAATCTTCTTTCTTAATCTTCCAGAAAAACAGAGTAAAACAGATCATTTTTACTTAGGCGAGAAAACAGGGGAAAAAACAGAACAAGGCAGTAGCAATTCCGGTGAGTTGAGTGCGAATACGGTAACTTGAGTGCATATACGGTAAGTACCCTGTTTCACTATAAAAAAGAGTTTCCTTTGGTAAATCCGGTATGTTCCTTGCATATACGGTAAGCCAGTGTATATCCGGTAATTTGAGTGAAAATACGGTGAGTTGAACTAAACGATTAGGAGTGTTAAAACCGGTTAGATTAAATTAAATCCGGTGAGTTCCACTCTTTGATTCAAAAACTCCAACAGATCCCCTGTCACAATATTTATTTATTTTGGCACAAGAAATCCTATCTAGAATGATTAATCACGCTTATGTAACCAATCAAGTTCAGCCTTTTCATGCTGGAGGTATCATGGTTAGTCATTTATTTTATGCCGACGACTTACTTATTTTCGCCAATGGAAGGAAAAAATCAATCTCCAAGCTGTTGGATATTTTAAAAACTTATGAACTGATGTCGGGGTCAATTAGTGAGTCCTACGAAGTTGTCTATATTTTTTTCTAAACATATTTCTTTCTCCCGCAAAAGGATTCTATTGGCTACCTCAGGTTTTAAAGAACGTGTTCTTCCCTATACTTACTTTGGCATCCCGCTTTTCATTGGAAGATTAGTGAAGAATTTGTTTAAGCCATTGTTAGACAATGTCCAGAAAAAACTTGCTAGATGGAAGGGTCGTCTGCTCTCCTTTGGGGGTAAAATCGCACTGATCAAGCATGTACTTTACATCATGCCAATTCATATCCTTTCAGTTCTAAACTGCCTAAGGGAATTCATAATGATCTGAACCATATTTTCTCTTCATTTCTCTACAATGCGACTAATCGTTCAAAAAAACGAAAATGGGTTTCTTGGAGGAGAATTTGTTTCCCAATGGAGGAAGGTGGTTTAGGCATTCGAGATTTTGGAGAAGTACGACGAGCAATATTTATGAGATTTGTGTAGAAACTGATGATGGGGAACTCCTTTTGGGTAGAATTTTTTCGTGCTAAATACGTGAAAAACAAACCTATCGCGTTGCTGAAATTCTCTCCCACACACTCTCGGTTTTGGAAGGGAGTGGTCTCGGCACTACAAATAGTGTTCAAAAATTCATTTTGCTAGGTACGGGATGTGACTTCTAATTTCTGGTATGACAACTAGGATGGAACTCAAAGTTTAGCAGAGGTAGGATGGAAAGTTAATGAACCACAACTATAGATTAAAGATCTACCAATGGCTACTGGTTATTGGAATGGCAGTCGACTTAGGGAGATGTTAGACAAAAGTCAGGCTATGGCTATTGAAAGTTTGCCCATCAAACTTTCTGGACAGTAGGATCACTTTGTCTGAAAGCCCAGTAAAGATGGCACCTTCTCCACTAAATCAGTCTGGGACTTGATTAGGAAAAAAAATGTGACCTATACATGGAAAAGGTAGTTGTGGCATCATCAGGTTCCACTAAGAATCTCATTTGTATTGTGGAGAGCCCTCCTTAATGCTTTACTAGTTGATTAGGTGGTCTAAAATATTGAAATCCTTTTGGTCTCAAGATGTGATCGATGTATTAGGCCTTCGATGGAAACCATTGACCACGTGCTATGCAATGGGAAATCGCAAAAAAAGTTTGGTCTTATTTTGCGTCTCATTTCAATATATCGCTTCCCTTCGTTACTACTTGGAAATGTATGATGTTTGGAATTCTACGCGGCATCACTCCACTTATTATCACTTGGGAACTATGGAAAACTAGATGTAAAGCTCGAATGGAGGGACACCTCATATCATGGCAAAAAACCGTTTGGCAGACCAAAACTATTCTTTCCCAGGCTGCTGGTCTGATATCTAAAGGTGGAAAAATCTTAGGCTGGGATGTTTGTTGCTTGCGTTCCTTAAATTGTCCCATAAATTATGCTAAAAAGAAGAAGGTAAAACTAATTAGCTGGAAGAAATCGGGGGGGGAGGGGAGGACAGTTGAAATTGAATGTTGATGGCGCAGCTAAGGGAAACCCTAGGGAAGCCGATGGAAGAGGAATTTTACGGGACAACAACAGCAGTTTTTGGGTTGGTTTTTCTCGCCACTATAGGATCTGTACTAATATGGTGGCTGAAACACGACCTCTTCTCGACGGTTTACTATGTGCAGGAAGATTGGAGTTAAAAACATCATTGTAGAGACTGATTTCAACATTATGGCGCAATGGCTTCAAATAGGAGTCGGCTCGCTATGGTGGCTTTGGGATTATTGGGATGAAATTGTAGATTTGATCAGATTACTTAATGCCCAAGTCCAACACATGTTCAGAGAGGCAAACATGGCAGCTGACTTCCTTGGTAAAAATGGCAGCAATTGGTCGACTTTTAATCTATCCTTCGACGATGAGGTTCTGACACTTCTAGGCATACTACATACTGATAGGATGGAATTGTGTTGGAAGATCGACCAAATTAATGTAACTGATGAATTCAATAAGCATTTACTAAACTTTATTTAAGCATCTACATGTATTTCAATAACCGATGGAGTAAGTTAAAGAGTCAAGAATCTCCTTGGATATGTAACAGATACATTAATATGTTAAGGAGCTAAAGAGTCGATTGTTTCCTATAAATTGGAATGTAATCTGAAGTATTTCTGAAGGCAATAAAATTGAGTATTTCTAATAATATACTTCCCAAGTTTGCTTGCCTTCAAAGAGGTATCAGAGCTTGAAAATATTACAAAAATTGTTCTCAGAATACAACATCAGTAACATCTTGGAAAGGAAAATCATGGCAAATTCAAGTAATTTAGTGTCTCTTATTCCTCATTTCAATGGGGAAGATTATGACTATTGGAGTCGCAATATGAAAGTGTTGCTGAAATCTATGAAGCTATGGAATATTGTTGATGAAGGTTTTGAAGGGCCGGAGACAGAAGATGGAATGACTCAAGCACAAAGAAATGTCTTGAATGAAAGGCGAGAAAAAGATAGTAAAGCCCTTTTCCAAATTTACCAGGCAATTGAAAGACCGGTGTTTGAACGAATTGCAAAGGCTGAAACTTCAAAGGAAGCTTGGGAAATTTTGTAAACAGCACACCTTGGAGAAGAGAGAGTAAAAAAAGGTACGCTTACAGTCCTTGAGATTAGAGTTTGAGAAATTGGAAATGAAAGAAGATGAAAGTATTTCTGATTACTTCACAAGGGTTACCACAATTATAAATCAAATGGTATTTAATGGTGAACGTTTAGAAGATCAGAAAGTTGTTGAAAAAGTTCTTCGAAGTCTACCATCAAGGTTTGATTTCATTGCTGCCACAATTGAAGAATTTAAAGACTTGGAAACACTTTCATTAGATGACTTACTTGCATCGTTAAAATCTCATGAACTACGAGTAAAGCACAGGAGTCCTTCACTCCCTGATCAAGCACTGAAATCTCAAATTTTGGGAGGCTTTACTTCTAATACTTTTAGAGGAAGAGGACGATTTGGAGGTCAAGGGAGAAGCCACCATTCTCGCGGAAGAGGAAGATGACATATTTTCTTAAAGAAAAATCTGATTGCTTTAAAGCTTTTAAAGTTTTTAAAGCTGAAGTTGAGAATTTTTCTGGATTTTCTATTAAGACATTAAGAACTGATCATGGGACTGAGTATCTTTCAAGGGACTTTGAAAAATTGTGCAGAACTCTTGGAATAAGACATGAACTGGCCGTAAGGTATTTGCCACAGCAGAATGGAGTTTGTGAAAGAAAAAACCGAACCATTATGGAAATGGCAAGATGCATGCTTAAAAGAAAGCAACTACCACGAGAAATTTGGGCAGAGGCAGAGGCAGTTGCTTGTGCAGTATATTTGATCAACAGGTCACCCTCAAAAAGTTTGAATAACATGACTCCATATGAAGCCTGGTATGGTACTAAACCAACAGTTTCACATCTTAAGATATTCGGTAGTCTTGGTTTTGCCCATATACCGGATGCTATAAGGAATAAATTGGATGATAAAGCTTAGAAATGCATTTTTGTTGGATATAGTGAAAGGTCTAAAGGCTATAAATTATACAATCCATTGACGAAGAAGATTGTGATTAGTCGAGATGTAAAGTTCGATGAAAATGCAACAATTGAAAGTAATGAGAGCAGTCAATCAATAATTTTTCAAGAAGGAGATAACACCTCAAATGGAAACTGTGACAATTCTTCATCTCATAGTTGCGGATCGCTTTCACCTCCAAGTTCTTCTAGAGGAGAAGAATATGTTGAACAGCTACCAAGAACAAGAATGAGAAGGTTGCGGATATCTATGAGTCTACAAATCCTGTTAGGGCGCTATTTTGTTTGCATTTTTAACATGTGAGGATCCAATTTCATATGGTGTACCAATAAAAGAAGAAAAATGAGAAAAGCCATGAGGGAAGAAATTAATACCATTGAAAAAAACAGTATGTTGGAGCTCACAATTCTGCCATCAAACAGGAAACCTATAGGAGTTAAGTGGGTATTTAAAACTGAGCTTAATCCTGACAATTCGGTCAACAAACACAAAGTCAGGCTTGTAGCGAAGGGGTATGTGCAAAGAAAAGGAGAAGACTACAATGAGGTATTCGCCCCGGTCTCTAGACTTGACACTATTCGGCTTATAATTTCTCTAGCTGCTCAAAATAACTGGAAGCTCTTGCAAATGGATGTTAAATATGAATTTTTAAATGGTTTTATCAAAGAAGAGATTTATGTTGAATAACCACCTAGTTTTGTGAATGAAGGAGAAGAGCATAAGGTTTACTTGTTGAAAAAGGCATTATACGATTTAAAACAATCTCCAAGGGCTTGGTATAGTAGAATCAATGCATTTTTTGAAACAAATGATTTTCATAGAAGTCCACATGAACATACTCTCTATACCAAATATGGTTTAGATGGAAGTTTTATTATAGTGAGTCTTTATGTTGATGATCTTGTCTTCACTGGAAATAATCTAGCTATGTTGGATGATTTTAGAAACTTGATGATGAAAGAGTTTGATATGACAGATTTTGGAAAATTACATCATTTTTTAGGTATTGAAGTACACCAATCAGAAAGTGGAATTTTTATTACTCAAGAGCAGTATGCTAGGGAGATTTTAAAAAGATTTAAGATGGAATTTGCAAACCTTGTTTCAACTCCATGCATTTTAGGCCAGAAACTCCGAAAAGAAGGAGAAGGAAAGCTTGTTAATACCACCATGTTTAGGAGCTTAGTGGGAAATCTGATGTATTTCACAGCCACAAGACCTGATATCATGTTTGCGGTAAGTTTAATAAGTAGGTCATGGAAGCACCATATTCAGAACATTGGGAAGCTGCTAAACGAATTTTACGATATGTGAAGGGGACAACTGATTATGGCATTTTTTATCAAGCAAATGTTCCAATTACACTATTTGGATACACTGACAGTGATCTTGCAGGAAGTGTTGATGATAGTAAAATTACGTCGGGTTATGCCTTTAGCATTGGAAGTGGAGTAATTTGTTGGAGTTCGAAGAAACAACCAATTGTTGCTCTTTCAACAACGAAAGCTGAATATATTGCGGCATCTTTTGCCGGCTACTAAATTGTATGGTTACGAGGCATTTTGGAGAATCTGAACCACAAGCAGGATGTTCCTACAACTCTTTTGTGTAACAATAATTCAGCAATTTCTGTTACAAAGGAACCAGTTCTACACGGGAGGACTAAACACATTCGTATGAGGTATCACTTCTTGAGAGAGCTTGTTCACGATGGAATAATTCAAGTCAAATACTGCAAAACAGAAGATCAAGTAGCAGATGTATTTACAAAACCAGTTGGAGGTCAGAACTTCAAGAAACAACTTGCGAAACTTGGAATGAAAAGTAAATTTGGTTTACGGAAGGCAATGTTGGAAGATAAACCAAATTAATGTAACTGATGAATTCAATAAGCATTTACTAAACTTTATTTAAGCATCTACATGTATTTCAATAACCGATGGAGTAAGTTAAAGAGTCAAGAGTCTCCTTGGATATGTAACAGATACATTAATATGTTAAGGAGCTAAAGAGTCGATTGTTTCCTATAAATTGGAATGTAATCTGAAGTATTTCTGAAGGCAATAAAATTGAGTATTTCTAATAATATACTTCCCAAGTTTGCTTGCCTTCAAATTGCCATATCTTAGAAGCTATTTTGTTTGGTCTTTTTATGGTTTTTATTCAATTCTCGGCTTTTGTAATCTTGGCTTCCCTCCGCCATAAGTAAGGCCTGCTTATTAATAAAATATGGTTTTCTTGTTAAAAAAATTCTAAACGTTTAAAGTAATAAATATGTGTTCCATTCAACATATTATACAATAATAAAGGAAAAACAAGCAAAATCCAGCAACTGTGCAATTTATGCCCTTACTTGTTTCACTCCATATATCTCCAACAATTTTATTTCTTTTTACAATAATAACATCCCCAACATGACCTTAATTAAGTTCATAGGTTCAAGAGATTGTAACACTTTCAAAAAACAATGAAAACAACCTTCAAAACTGTGAACTAAACTCACCTATCTAGAACTTCAATTCCCAGCTTCTTATTTCTGCTTCTCTTTGATTTCTTTGCCCTCTCTTTCACTTGGGGATCACTTGAAGGGGTAAAATTCCTTAATATGGGATATTTATAGAGTCCTAAAGGGGTTGGGGTTTGGGTTGTTAGTGTTTCTTAGGGATTAAGAAAATACGTCATGCAGCCATGTTGACATGTGTTAAGCAAGAGGTGGATTCATGCCGCAATATTTGACTTTTACTTCATCATATTTGGATCCATATGTGACTTATAAGATATATATCTATCCTATATGAGATATCAAGGGGTGGAGGATGTGGTGGAAGCCTTAATGTTGAAGGAATTGGATGGTAAAATGACAAGTTTTCCAAGCATGAGGTGTTCAAGCATGAGGTGGGTTCTTGTGGTTAAATTCTAATTTGTACCTATCCTTGGAGGATTTGTATGAAACTTATGGATAAGATACTGAATATATGAAGCCTTAAGAGAGTTGTAAATGTGACTAATGCTTAATGGTGAAGGAATTGACCATTACAAGGACAAATCGGCAAGCATGAGGTGTATTAAGTATGAGGTGTCCTTTGTAGTAGAAATCTGATTTCACCTCTATCCTTTCAGTTAAAAATCAAGTTTCCTTGACTTATTTTAATGTATTTACCATCCATCTTACTTATTCTAAGATCCCAAAATATTTTATAGCGTTAATTCCTTAACCGTTCATTTAATTACTTAGCCGATTGACGACCGATTTCAACAATTCGCACCTCAATATTTATAACGTCACATAAAACCCATATTATTGCATAGTGATCATGCCACTTCATGCTTGATGTCCTAAATATGTCAATCACCTATCTAGGGTTTACGGTGACCTTGATCAACCGAATGGAAAGCTAGAACTTTTATCGATACTAATTTTGGCCTTTTCAATATTCCAATTCCTTAACAAGTCAATCTCCAACATCTAGATTGACCTAATTTCTCTATCATAGCTCAATGTAGAATTCACCACCTAGGTCAAAGAGTAAAGGAGCTAACACCATATTAAGGGCTTAAAGCCTCAATAATTGAATACATCATTTTAAGAAAAAGCAATTAAGAAAATTGATGCAAATGACATTATGAATATAATGGAATGCATGAATCATATTGGCTAAATGTGATGTTCAGGGTATTACATCCTCTCCTTTTAAGTGGAAAAGAAAATTAATTTACACTACGTAGAAGCGTGCGCACACACAAGGACAAAAAGGTAAGTAAAAATCTATTTGTAACTACGATGCAAGAATATAGTATTTGTGATATAGTAATGTGGGATATTTACATAACTCTGACAATGAGCTCATTGTATATCATATAATAGGTGTGATCATTGAGTATGTGGTTTCAGAATATATTGACATCGGTTTTGATTATGTCATTCACAAGCATTTTCATCTACATTCACGATATACATCCATGGTTGAAAATCTAGCATGCAAAACATGATTGCAAAATTGAGTTTTCCTCATAAAATATTTTATTGGCCACTACTAGGGTACCGAGGTATGTGAGGGATGCTTACGTGATATGTTTTGGCATCATGGATGATACTTTCTAGTTGGTTGCAAAGGTAGATGGGGATGGGCGTTTGGTGATCACGGAAGGATGGACCACTCGACTGTGATATTATGATTATTGGCGCTGTCGGGTGGGATACTTCTTGGATGATCATAGGGACAGTTAGGGGATAGGCCTCTAGTGATCATGAGAGGACGGTCCACTCACCAGTGTCATAGTCATATTGTCAATTTGATTATTGATATTGATATTGTGCAGAGCTCTATCCGGTGCATAGTATGAGGGTTAAGGGCCCAATGAAAGATTTCAAATGAGATTAATTCGAGTCGACTTTGACGAATATTTGAGCATGATACATATCTAGCTTGATGTTTAAAGTAAATGGCATGGTGTCACATACCATTATCACTCATAATCATAACCTGCATGAGTTTTGCTTACTAAGCCTTGGCTTATATAGTTCTTGCATTGTAGGCGAGTATGTAATTCCCTAGGAAACATGGCTGGCTGTAGATCTCTTACGGGATTTCGAAGTTTAATGTACATGGATGATGACCTGTAGGGTTATTTTGTAGACTCCAGTTGTATTATATTTAGGGATCCTGTATGACTTTTGAAATAGCATGTAAATAATTTTACAAGCTTGGGATAAATACTTTGGACTAAGGTCTTATGATCCTTATTTTTGGATATACTTTTGGAAATGATTTCATCTTATTAAAAAAAAATGTACGAGTGAATTTGGACGTCTAGGTCAAGTCAGCGATCATATTCCTACACCAGTTAGTATATTATTATCATTTATGTAATGTCTAATTTTTCCACACCCATAACACTCCATATTTCCATTTCTAGACTTTGACCTAAACCTCCATTTCCCTTTCTTCTTATAAGTATTATTCCTTTGATGACTATGACTATGACTACCTTGACCATTCTCTTACCTTGTAATGGACCTATCTCTTACTAACAAACTCTCTGATTCCTTCCCAGTTCTATCAGCTTTAAGTTCTAATTCCTTACTCCTTAAAGAATTTATAACAATTTCAAGGCTCAAGGTATCTCTGCCATATTTGATAATAGACTTGACATCTCTATATGCGTCAGGTATAGCATTTAGAAGAATAATAACTTTGTACGCATCAGAAACTTTGCCACCAACATTAGTGATATCTTGTACTAACTTGTTAAAAATGTCAAAATTATCATCTAAGTCTCTAGACAAATCAATCTTAAAGCTAAAAAACCTCTCTAGAAGGAAAATTTTATTAGGTAATGACTTTGCCAAGTAAAGTTCTTCTAATTTGTCCCATAAAGTTTTAGCAATATCAAATTTTCCAACTTTTCTCAAAACTTGATCAGACAAACGAAGAATGATAGAAGTATAGGCAAGTTCATCAGATTTAGTTCTTTGATCAGCAGTCATAGTAGCAGGAAAATTACTAGTTATAGCCTTTGAAACTTTCTGCTGAACAAGGACTCCCTTCATTTTTTGCTACCAAATGAGGAAATCCCATTTTTCATTAAAATATCCAAGTTCAAACGTGGCAGTCATCATTCGAAGTTTTTCATCAACACAAAAAAAGATTTGAAGTCAATGTTCAACAAAAAAATACAAATAGTCCAGAAAAATAAAATGTTACACAATACACGTCACACAAAAAACAATTATGAAATTTCAAAACAGTTCAAAAAAAATGGACTAATGATCACAGTGAAATTGAAAAGTAATGTTAATTACAGAAGAGAATCCCTCCAATTCCTATGTGTTCAAATTCACCAGGATTCTGTGAGGTTCAAGACCCCGGTCAAGGTACAATTCTAAAACACACAAAACAAGAATGAAAACAAAAGAAAGGGAAAAGTGCAGTATTAAAGAACAACACAGAAGAGTTAGGGTTAGAGAATTTTAGCCAAGTGCTTCAAGTAACATCTACAAAGAATCCAGGTGTTTCCAAACCAATCAAAAGAGAACCCACGATCTGAGTCTTTTTTACCAAGATTCAACCAATAATCGTCAGAAAACTAAGATCTCCAAATGAATCACCACCAAAGAACAATATCAGTCAACAATAAGATATAGGTTTTGACCAAATGTCGAATCTGTTAAGATCTGGTTGTGAAAATTAATTTTTCACAAACAGATCACGATGGAAGGGACACAAGCCACCCAAAAGGCTCTGATACCACTGATATATAACTCAAAATGAAATCAAAATACCCAAGAACACAACTGATTAATAAAAGATCACAAACATCAGGGATTCATATGATTTTGGGCTCATAAAATACATTGTATATTTCTATACAAAATGAAACAACCACAAAACCCAAGCCCAAAAAATGAATCGACAAACACAGTTACTTCAATGGACACAAGATCAACAAACTGATCTCAACTCGAAATCTTTAAAAAATATATCAAAAAGACTCTGATAACTCGGATTTTCACCCAAAACCAGAAATTTTAGGACTACACACATCAGGTGATGAAGAGAATACAAGAAGACACACGAAGAGAAAAAGCCCCAGAGGCTTTTCGTAGAAAACAAATGAAAACCTAATTAGGGCAACCACTCAGTCCATTTAAATACTAGCATTCATCACTGTAGATCTCAGCAATTGATCAAAGGTCAAGAGCAGCACACGTGTCATACACAGTTGGGCTCAAGTTTGTGCAAGGCCCATTTTGAGTTATCGGGCAACGACCAAGTAGTTTTGGCAAGTGGGCTTAGCCCAATTTCATCATAGGCCAATGGACTGAACACATTTAAATGGCTTCACAGCTCATTAAATCTTCCCATTGATGCCAATGATAAAAACAAACCAAAGTTTTGCAAATGAGCTATTCAGAAACTATCTGTTTTCCTTTATCATCAGCACCAAGATGATTTATTCCTGCACCAACACAAAGTTTATCCAGTATCAATTCTTAACATTTGTAAGCAGGATTTAAATTTATTGTAAAGAAGTACTTTGGTTCCCATATATGCAGGATGAAACTATATTGGGATTTTTTCAAGTAATATGGGCTCATTTTGGATTATGTCTCTATTGAAGTGCATCCTAACATCTAGATTTTAGTTATTTCATTAAAACATTGTTTTTACATAAATGAATTGCACTCTGACTATCAAAATAGACTATTCATTTCATTCACATAACAAGTCTTTAAACCATAAAGATTATTTATTGGCCTTAGTAACAGCTACATATTCTTCTTCTGTAGTAGATAATGCAACAATAGACCGCAATTGAGACTTCCAACTTAGGCAAGAATCACACAAAGTAAACATATAAGCAGTTGTTGATTTCCTATTATCTTTATTACCAGCATAATTAGAATCCACATATCCTCTCAAAATAATCAACAAATTAATTTCAACTCGAAACTCTTAAACAAAGAATCAAAAAGACTTTATTCACTCAGATTTTCACCCAAAACCAGAAGTTTTAGGACAACTTGTAATACCCCGAAAATTTTCATAGAATGGAATTTAATTTTGTATGCTATATTTTAATGTTTTGAAAAGTTAGAGACTAAAATGATATATAGCAATTTCAATTTTTTATTCGGGTCATATATTTAGATTTTGAACGATTATGATAAGTATATGAATATTAGGCTCATTGGATGGATCGTAATTAATCACGCGTTTTCTGCTCGAGGAAAGTTGATTTGGATTAACGGAGCCCATATTATCGAAGTCGAAAGAATTAGCCTTAAATTATATTCTATATTTAATGAATTTAAATGTTATGAGGTTACACACGTGTAGGGTCTTCAACTTGTTGTATATTATATTAGCTTTTATATTATTAGTTTTTGTATTCTATTTGTAGATAAAGTGTGCTGCCACGTGTAAAAAAAATAAAAGAAAAAAGAATGGATTGTGAAATGTGGTTAATTGGCATGACTTGGTCAAAGATTATCTTTTAAAGATTCTAACTACTTCCACACGTTTTCCCACTACCACAGGTTTTCCACTGTGCACCAACTCCTTAGGATCTAGTTTATTATTCGCCTATGTATCTATATTCATGACATGATAGAAGAAACACATCAGAATATTATTGCACTGCACACAAGCAGAGGAAGGAAAATGTGATTTTGGGATTTTCATCTTTCAATGATTTATTTAACAAGGTAGGAAAAGAGGTGCAGTGGATTTATCTCGTTTAAATCTTTTTTGTTCATGTTGATAAATTTTTATACTATGAAAGTTAAAGATATGATATGATATGTTATGATATGATGATATGGCTATTTCGGTACAAAAGATATGATATGATATGAGTTCTTACCATTTTCTAAAAATATGATGACGGTATGATTTCTTTGACGCACGTTCTAGAAATTTTATTCGGAATTGCACCATATTTTAAGTCATACTGCGCATTCCCATGTACTCGCCCTTTTCCCTACTCCTCACAGGTTAGTGCGGGTCGTTGGTGTAAGTGTTATGCCCTAGGTCCAATCAACTTTGGACATAAACACTTTGAATATATATAATCAATGCATATATATGGCAATATCTATTATTTAATTGAATTAATATTCTAATAAATTAAATAATAGAATCCGTAGATTCAAGTCTTGGTGATTTGTTAATCACAAGGAGTTGTGATTGTGAGATACAAATTACATATGACTGAATCTTAAATCGTCCGTGGTCGAGGTAATAACGAGATACGGATATTGTTATTACGGATAGACTATCGCGTGTGGCATTCTTACTTGTGAAGTAAGTAGCTGATCTCACAAGCTAAAGTGTAGTGACACTTGAATGAACACGTGGATGTTTTGTTATAGAACAAAACATTGGAGACCCGCTGAGAGATTCCACATGGATAACTATCTAAGTGTTAGTGGTTAATCTCTAACGTTCGGTAGTGGAATTGGTCCTTTGACTTGAGGTTATCATAGTACCTTATATGAAGGCAGACATACTTTGGTGGTGTTGGATGTTGCTCTGTCAAGGGTCGCTAATACAGCATTGTTCGGGTATGTCAAGAATCATATGAAGGTTGTGAATGATCAATAGAGGATTCGTCACTCTTAGATAGTAAGAAATTATGATCTACATTTTATCCAGTTAAGTTAATAATGAAATCCTTGGCCAAGGTGAACTCATAAGTCGGAAAAGAGTTTTCGACGTACATTGACTTAACAGTGGGATAAAAGATATGATCGATAATTGAGATTGACACATATCCATATCTCATAATTGATCGGATCATATTGACGAAAGGATTATAGTTTCGCGGTAAATGAACAAGTTTGGTTTTGTCATGCTACGTGATATTTCCCGTCACATGTATTGCCCTGATACATTACTAGATGTCAATCTAGGACAACGAAAATGAATTAGTGATAAATTAAAAGGGGCGTTTTAATTTATCAATTTTGATTAGATCAAAATAATAATTCACGTCGTTCGACATCGTGATCGGGAACCTAATGGGTCACACACAAGAGAGAATCAGAAGAATGAGATTTACCAATTAATTAATTGACAAGTGTTGGATAATTAATTAATTGGGTTGTTTATTAATAGGCCCGAATTAATTAATTGGATTAATTAATTCATGGACCGGATTTAATTAATTTGATTAGTTAAATATCGGACCGGGTTAAGTTTAGAGATGGGCCAAGCCCACTTGGGCTTATATTAATAAGCTGTTAGGGTTTGTAAACTGTAGAGAATTTTCATTATTCTTGCTAGCACAAGAAAAGAAAACCCTAGCCGTCATTCTTGTTCTCTGTGTGGATCACCATTGGAGAATTTGGACAATTGGAATGACTTGGATTGCAGATCGTAATCATTGGAGTTCAAGAAAAAGCAAAAGAGTTTGTGGAATTCATCAAAGGTATCATTCTCATCACAGTTTCTATCTAAACACATTGCAGATCCTCGTTTGGGAATTGAAAATTGTTTAATTTCCGCTGTGCATGTTAAGTAAATTCCCAACAGTGGTATCAGAGCCTACTTTGTGTTTGTTAGAAATTGTTTTGCATGATTGAACAATTAAAAGTTAATTGTTTATTTTTGTTTCTTGAATCTAGCAATTTAGAAAACTAATTTTCATCTTCAAAAATCTGTTTTGAAAATGAAAATAATTTTTTCGTCAAAAAAAAAAAAAAATTTGGATCTGGAAAAAAGGGCCGCCGCCGCCGCCGGGCATGGTGGCAGAGCCTGCCACTACAACAAAAACAGTCTACGGCAACGTTTGAAAAACGTTACCGTAGGCCTACGGCAACGTTTGACCGTGTGTTGCAAAATCAAGTGTTGTCGTAGAGTGGGAGGTCTACCGCAACGCTTGGCAAACGTTGCGGTAGATGGCTACCGCAACGCTTGGCAAACGTTGCGGTAGCCATCTACCGCAACGTTTGCCAAGCCATGCGGTAGCCATCTACCGCAACGTTTGCCAAGCGTTGCGGTAGATGGCTACCGCATGGCTACCGCAACGTTTGCCAAGCGTTGCGGTAGATGGCTACCGCAACGTTTTCCAAGCGTTGCGGTAGCCATCTACCGCAACGTTTGCCAAACGTTGCGGTAGCCATCTACCGCATGGCTACCGCAACGTTTGTCAAACGTTGCCGTAGGTCATTTTACAATTTTTTTAAAAAATTTGCATAATTAATTTATTTGATTTCCAAAAAACCTACTGAAACAAATGCTTACAAATTAGTCGTATGTAATCAAATGTTACATAATTCTAATAAACACTAATAAGGGATATGATTCAATACAATATGCTAACATCATTAGCATACTCAAAAGGCTAACATCATTACCCTATTCAAAAAAATTGCAATCACAGTTGACCAACAAAAAAATATTACAAAACATTCGATTCATATCTGAATTTGCTTCTGTGACGCAGGTTGTCCCAAAATTAATTTCACTCCCTGCATATGACAAAAGTAATAAGGGTATAATTAGCATGTAAATCAACAGCTAACAATACGCAATGTCAAAAAATATCAACTCTCATCAACGCCTTATACAACAACAATATGCTAGCTAAAGAATATCAACATCCAACAACATGTTAGCTAAAAAAAATCAACAAGACAACTTTGACATGTCCTAACTGTGACTAACTTTTATGAAAATTTTGACAGAGTTCCCCTGTAATGCAGACTAAAACCACCTGAACAATAGGCAATACCAGCAAATCAAAAACATATAATTTAAAATAGGGTACACCAGCCCTTCAAAAGTATATTATAGCTAAAAAACATCAACATTCAACTAAAACATGCTAGCTAAAGAACATCAACAAATACCAAATCTCAGCCACAACTTACTTCTACAATATGCTAGCTAAACATCAACATCCAACAATATGCTAGCTAAACAACATCAACATCCAACAGCAGGCTAGCTAAAAAACATTGACAAAATATTACATTGACATTTCCTAACTGTGATTGACTTTTATGAAAATTTTGTGAGTTCCCCCGTAATGCGTAGACTAAAACCACCTGAAGAATAGGCAATACCATCAAACCAAAAACATATAATTAAAAATAAGGTACACCAACCCCTCAAAAGTACATTCTCGCTAAAGAACATCAACATCCAACAAAAACTGGCTAGCTACAGAACATCAACAAATACCAAATCTCAGCCACAACTTCATCCAACAATATGTCAGCTAAATAACATTGACAAAATATTACATTGACATTTCCTAACTGTGACTGACTTTTATAAAAATTTTGACAGAGTTCCCCTGTAATGCAGACTACAACCACCTGAACAATAGGCCATACCATCAAACCAAAAACATATAATTTAAAATAGGGTACACCAGCCCCTCAAAAGTACATTCTAGCTAAAGAATATCAACATCCAACAAAAACTGGCTAGATACAGAACAATAGGCAATACCATCAAACCAAAAACATATAATTTAAAATAGGGTACACCAGCCCCTCAAAAGTACATTCTAGCTAAAGAACATCAACAAATACTAAATCTCAGCCACAACTTACTTCTACAATATCCTAGCTAAAACTTGTACACTTCATATATATTGCTCATGAACATTAAAAATGGGAAAATGCAATTCCCCGAAATAGAAATAGATTCACATACCTTCATCAAAAAAGTCTAATACTGCTCTTTGGCCAAGCAACAGTACTTCCCACGGCTTCGCGAAGGGTTCGAATTTCATCCGTAGGTCTGTACAAGGTCAATTGATCCATATATACTTCTTCAACCCAAACCTTCCAACAGTCTCTTCCGAGTGGCAAGTGATGCACCTTCGAACTTGGGTCTGTTGTTGCAATTCTCCCTTCTGCTACAACTTCTTCCTCCTCGAACATGTACCAATGAAGTAGATGACACCTAGCATTTTCCACAACTCCAATACCTCCTTGGACACCACTTCCTTGATGTGACTACAAATTCATAATAAATAGAAAATATGTTTTTTATATTTGTATACTTCAGTCAAAATTTACAAAGGATATAACTTGTAATAATGTAAGATACAAAAACCTGAGGAGTAAACGCATTTGAATTCCCATCCTCCAGATTCTGAAAAATGATACAAAGATTATAAAAGTTATTCTACATATACTTCCAAATACATGACGTTACATTATCACAGTATAAATAATGGTCAAAAGTTCTAACCTGTTGACTTAACTTGAGAAGTGCTTCAACCTTTTCTTCTAGTGCTCCCATCCTTGCCGATTGAGTTTGTAATTGACTTTGGAGCTCTCTAACTCTCCCACAACTTTGAATTTGTCCATCCACTTTTGATGGTGCAACTCCAAATCCAAGTCCTCGAACTCTTCCATGACGTTCAGGGCCCAACACTCGAGCAACAGCATCGTCGCGGATGGAATCTTCTGCTGATGTATTAGAAATTGATTGAGCACAATCTTCAATCTTTTTCTGCACACTCATGTAAGGAAGATTTTATACTAACATGTGATATAATACAACCATTTTTAATGTGATATAATATGAAATCATAAATAATACACATACCAAAGTCTCAGCAACTGCTTCATTTATTGGTTTTCCATCCTTCCTAAGATGTCCATGAGTCCATACTTTAGTTCTTAATCCTTTGATATCTGGATTTTGTTTTTTCTGCAATACAAATCTAGTAATTAGCATATGCTAGTATGGTTGAATTTTCAAGTAAGAAGATTAAATGTGTTTGTAATTGTACCATTTCATGAGCCATACGTGGATAACCCTTTCGACCCATAGTGTGGAGAAGCTTCTGATTACTTCTCAAAATGCTAAACTTGTTGCTTTTTTCCTATTAAGAGAACAAAAAAGTATACTATTAAGTCGAATTATAAAGGTTTTAAGCTTCATATGCAAATATATTTACATGAAAGTCAGCAGAAAGAGTATCCTCAACAAATTTCTTCCACGCTTCTTCAGAATTAATATTCTTTGGTCTAAGAAGAGCAATAGTGCGTGCTCTATTCACAGATGATTCGACTTGAGTTCTGATTTGTGTTCTCAACCTTGATTTAAATGTCCTCCAATACTTTCCCATACATTGAAATGTCATTTTTTTATGACAATCACTCACATTGAACCTTTGCTGAATTCGTGCACAAAAATAAATTAAAAACGAATCAATGTGCTTCGTAGAGTTCTAATTGTAAAAGGTAGCTAAGAAATATACCTGTATGAAACTCCAAAGTTCAATTTTTTTGTTTTCATCCACCGAAGGCCAATCTTTACTTACAACAGACACATGTTCCCGTACCATAGCTCCAACTATGCTAGCAAATTTATCTGAGTTGTAGCCAACTACTTGCCCATATTCATTAAACTCGAGCTCCATCTTCTGATAATTCTTTTCGGGAATCATCTTCGCTTGGGTCGGACCCCTTTTCTTTTTCGGCACATTTATATTTGACGGTGGCGTGCTTTGCTCATCATTATTTGGAGTGGATATTGTATGTTCTGGTTCGATCGAAGGTCTCAATCGTTTATTAGTCTCTCGAATTGCAGCAGCAATTGCAAAGCTTCGTCGTTTCGAGTTCTTAGTACTTTGTGTACTTGACTGTACGACAGCAACATGAAAACAAAAGGTAGATTGAAATTATTTTTAAAACTTACTACATATCTTACATATTATAGGAAAAAATAATTACCTCGCCTTTGCCCATCGTATGCAACCTTGATCTGTACGAAAGATTATCTAGGGACGAAATAAAAATCTGCAACATCAAAAGAAATTAAAATTAGGTAACTCAACAAATTCTAAATATTATCTGTTTCGTACAATCCTTTAAATTTCGTACATTGCATGTTAAGATATAATCTAAAAAAAATCTATCCATGAACATATTCGTTAAAAGCAAATAACACAAGGGAGGTACCAAGGGAATCTATGTATCACATAATACACCTTCGACGTCCATCCTTGCATAATTCTCATCCTCATCAAGATTGTCTGTAATTAACTGTGTTACGTCTAGAGGAATAGTTCCCTCGAAATCGAACTCTTCTCCCATGTGTGATGCATGAAATTCTCTTTGTGGCGCTTGCAAGGCAACGTACCAACTAGATGTTTCATTCTCCCTAGAATAAAAGACTTGTTTCGCTTTGTGTTGCCAAGATGAATGGATCATTTTGAAATTGCATGTGTCCCTCGTTAAGGTTAACCAGAATGAATCCATCTTCCTTTTTTATTCCATTCGAGATATTTGCCCAATCACACTTGAATAGTGGAACATGAAACGTGTTATAGTCGAGAACTATAACATCACGCAAAACCCCGTAGTAAACAACTTGCCCAACTACATGTGCATTATCTTTTGCACTAGATCTACAAATGGTTGTTGCTTCAACTAAAATGCCACTATTTTGACGAGATTTTTCTGCATCTTTAGTATGAAACCGATGACCATTTATTACAAAACTAGAATATGACATGGGTGACATCTAGGACCACGGGCAAGCCACTTGATTGTTCTAACGTTGTCCGTCAACATCTGAACTTCAATCTGTTTTAATTTAAAAAATGTTAGAAATAAGATATCAATATTACAACAAAGATGATAAGTTATTTTTAGGTTTATTCGAACCTTATCATCCAACCAGGAGGCAAACGAATCAATGTGCTTCTTATGCAGTAAAGACTCATTTCTTTGTAGTCGTTTGTCCTTCTTGAGTTCATCCAAATGCATCCTAAGGTAAAGACAATATTAAGTCTCATGTATATATATGGTCAAACAACTAAAAATTTATTAGACGTAGATATTGAATAACATACTCTACGTATGGTTGAACTTCTGTACTATTTAGCAACACATAGCGATGAGCAACTTTCAACATCTCTTCAGATAGTACAATAGGCTTCCCTTTAGATATTGTACGCCCTACAACCAAGAAATCACTCTCATATTCTTCATTGCGTGCAGACTTAGAGCCTATTTCCGAACTTTGTGTCATGTATTTGCTACAAAACTTCGCATTCTCTTCCACAATATATCGTTCAGCCATGCACCCTTCAGGTCGTGCACGATTCATGACATACCCTTTCAACACTTTCATATACCTTTCAAATGGGTACATCCAACGATATTGTACTGGTCCACATAAACGAACTTCTCTCCCAATGTGTATTGTTAAATGTACCATTATATCAAAGAAGGAAGGCGGGAAATACCTTTCTAACATGCATAAAGTTTCAGCAACGTCCTCCTCTAATTGTTCGATCTTATTTCTATCTACAACTCCTTGACATACTTCATTGAAAAATCTACACAATTTAAAAATGGAATTCCTTGGACCTGTAGGTAGAAGGCCTCTCAGCATAACTGGCAATAATTGTTGCATTAAAATGTGACAATCATGAGACTTGAGTCCAACTATCTTACATTCTTCTACTGAAACGCAGTTTCCAATATTAGATCCATAACCATCGGGTAATCTCAAGTTAGCAAGCCTTTTTACAAAATGTTTCTTTTTCTGCACGTGATAAGGTGTGAGGAGCAGTAGGTAGGTAGAATTTATTTCCTCTACTCTGAGGATGTAAATCATGTCTAATATTCATAGCTTCCAAGTCCTTACGGGAGTTAATGCCATCTTTTGATTTTCCTTTGACATCCAAAAGGGTACTAATGATACTATCACAAATATTCTTCTCCACATGCATCACATCCAAATTATGACGTACGAGTAAAATCTGCAAAACAAACATCAATTTTAACCATGGTAACTAGATGCAAGTAGAAGTATTAAATATTACAATGATTACCTTCCAATATGGTAGATCGTAAAATATAGACTTCTTCTTCCACGTTACGGTAGATTGAGTTGTATTCTTCTTCCTCTTTCGCTTACCATGTTTCCCCCAATCATTTGTAATTTTATCAACTTCAACATAATCTTCTTCACCATTTTTTATCTTGGGCTTAATACCAGTTTCAATATTTCCATTAAACCAACTTTTTTTCAAACGAAATGGATGATTAAAGGCGAGAAATCTTCTATGTCCCATATACGAAAACTTTCTACCATTCTTCAACCATAGCGAACATGTGTCTTCACGACAGATAGGGCATGCAATTTTTCCCTTGACAGGCCATCCAGATATATTTCCATATGCAGGAAAGTCATGAATAGTCCACATCAAAATAGCTTTTAAATTGAATGTAGACTTTGTAACTGCATCATACATCTCAACTCCGTCACTCCATAATAACATTAGGTCGTTCACAAGTGGTGCCAAATACACATCAATGTCATTCCCTGGTTGCTTTGGTCCTGGGATCAATAAACTCAGCATCAAACTTTCCTTTGACATGCATAATGAGGGAGGCAAGTTATATATAGTTAAAATTACGGGCCAACAGCTATATTTTGAGCTAAGATCTTTGAAAGGATTAAACCCATCCGTAGCAAGACCTAATCTAATATTTCGAGGATCTAATGCAAAATGTGGCCACCTTCTGTTAATCATTTCCCAACTCAATGAATCAACCGGATGTCTAATTTTACCGTCTGAACTTTTATTACTTGAGTGCCATCTTAGTTGTGTTGCCATCTCTTCTATTCCGAACATCCTCTTAAGTCTTGGTATTATAGGAAAATAACGCAACACTTTTGCTGGAATGTTTTTCTGAATTTTTTTAGTCCGTTGGTTAACTTTCCATCTTGAGCAACCACATTTTGGGCATAACACAGCTTTTTTGAGCTCCTTCCTATATAGACAACAATCATTCACGCAAGCATGTATCTTCTCATAGCCAAGATCAAATTTATTGACAAGTTTTTTCATCTCATAAAATGAGTTTGGAAGTGTATTATTCTCTGGCAACATTTCTCCAACAAGCGTTACGAGTTCATCAAAACCAGCGTCAGAGATACCATGTGAAGCTTTAAGCTTAAACATAGCAATCGAAGCTGACATCTTAGTGAACGCCCTACAACCAGGATATAAAGGCGTTTCAGCCTCATCAACTAAACTTTCAATCTCTTTCGCTCTTCCATCAGGAGGGTTTTCAGGATCCGTATCATATTGTGCATAAAAGTCCTTAAACATCTTATGTCACTCAGGCATTTCTACATCGAGCAAATTTGCTTCACTTGTTTGTTCTCCATGAAATACCCAAACACTGTATGACGGATCCATGCCCTTAATTATCAAATGTTCGTATACTATGTCATAATGGTGATGCATTAGGTTCCTACACCTAACACAAGGGCATACTATCATTTCTGAATTGCAAATTTCACGAGCTCGTTCAACAAACTTCTGGGCTCCATCACGATATTGTTCTGAAAACCTACAAGTTAAACTTCATGATCATTATACATGGCAAATTTTGTTCGATTGATATGTAGATCTGCAATATTTAATTTTAGATGATAACCTTGATAAGTGTAGCCACTCTTTGTCCATTGTATGCAAAGATACTATTAAAACCGAACGAGTGCTAGATCTTTTCCCCTCTTCAGAATGGTTGAAAATTGTTTATTGGAGCTGTTTGACAGATTCAGCAAGTGAGAATAAAAGTTGAATTTAAAGAGTACAATTTATTCTCTTAAATTTCTATTCTAAATTTTATTTTTATTAGTTCGTTTGGGATTCAACAAATCTTCCTAATAAATTGGTATTAAATATTATTTTTACAACACAAAGTATTTCATAATATCGTGCATTGCACGTTCAACTCTGACTAGTAAAATTAAACGGGACAAACCACTTGCACCTCATTATCCTACCTTAAATATTTGAAAATCTAAACTTGTGTTCACCAAATGTAGACTTTTATGCCTCTTGAAATCTTCACAAAGCCTTTTAAAAAGAGTTTATTTGTTTGTTTTACTTCTCACAAGCCTGAAATCAAAAGTTCACATTAACCACGTCATCGCCGTTTGCATTACTTTGCTCCATATTCCTATTTCAACCAACATCTTAAACACAACATAACATGACATGAGCGCAAGTATTACCAACTGAGCCAATATTAACAGAGCACTGCCGTCTGCCAAAATCACATGAACTTTCAATAGGATTTTTTCTACCCTATGAATTTCACTATGAATATGAAATAGACCTCCTTTAGAATGTTTCAACACGTAATATAAATCACCAAACGACAACAGCAACAGATATATTGTTCTTCTATAAGGGTGATAAGATCAACTGTTGTACAGAATCATTCACATTAATATATGTTTACAGTTTATACATATCAAAACTAATTAATCGTCAATATTCCAGGTCTCATAAGTCATAATTCGAGACACTGCCATTACAAGCAGGGGCGGAGCCAGGAAAGTAATTCAGGGTGGGCACAATTTATCGATATTGAACGTCGAGTTTTTGTCACAGATGTAATGATAATAAAAATATAAAACAATATTACGACAATACTAAAAATAACATAGTTTATAAATTACACTTGTTCCTTTCGACTTTTCATACTTTGATATCGTTGTACAATAATTTCATTATCGAGCTTCAAAATTATATCATTCTCTACATATAGCATATACTGAACAGGTATCAGGTGTAGATTTTCCTAAATAGCAGGCAATGTCTATATTTTTAAATGCCCTGATAACAGACGACAAAGAAATATTGAGAAATGTGTTAAAAGAGAAATCAAATAGGTCTTAGACCTCATCAGACACCATATAGGATATATCTTAAAAATGTATGCCTAAATCTGTTATAGTGGATCAACAAAGCTATCTAAGTTTCTAGTTCCCTTCTACTTGTGATCAAGTATATTGTCTCCCATGCGAGTCATGCGACCATTAATCTAGTAGGTTGAACTCTCTGCATGAAACTCAGAAAATTATATTCTAATGAAAAATCTAGTTTATGATACTTCTAAAATAACTAGCTGAGTTTGACAAAGAGGAGACAGATACAATGAAGAATACCTTGCTATTGCACTTCGGCTAAAAGCTCCAAGGACAATGTCGGTTATAAAGTTGTTGCTGATATACTGGACAAGTGCATTTGCAACATCTAAGGAATTGAGAATCACCTCCTTTGCACGAATCTAAATTCATTAAAATCATGGAATTAAGCACAGGTAATCTATCTAAATGGAAAAATTGACAAGTTTCATAGTATGTACTTTATATTCAATATCATCTGGTCTATTTAAAACTTTTTCTTAATACAAATGATCATCCAACCAAGCCAATTCGTATAAATTCGCGATGAGCAATAGAACTCTGCTGCCCTATATTTTACTTGTAATTGGTACACATAAAGTAAGTTTGAAAGGTTCTGGAGTTACCCCGTTTCGAGCACAAAACCCGCTATAGGGAAGAAAGAAGTGTTGTTCAGTTTGAGTTGGCGCTCAACCTTCTTTAGAGACAACATCCTCTGCATTAGACCCAATTCAAATTAGAAAAAAGTCAATAGACTAAACAATAGAAATATTCACTTCAATAAGAGTTAATAAATCACAAAGATTCAAGCCTTAATTAGGTAAAAATTAAAATGACATGGGCACATTAGAATTTAAATCCAATGAGAACAGGATTTTTGAACAGTATATTGAAATGCAAAGGCCTAATTTACCAACCCTAAATCATTATCGATTACATATTGCTTCAAAGAACAAATTGTATAAACTATCCTTGAATCTCTTAACTGGTAACCTTTTAGCCATTATAAATTAATTAGCACCATCAAATGAAATATCAACACATAGATCTTCAAATTAAGAAAGAACGAGATACCTACGGAAATGCAAATTTGGTTGGGTCATAACAAGGACAAGGATACCTGCGGAGGATGGAGTTGTTGAGGAACGACCAGAGGCGGAGGCTGTGAAGTGCCGGAGGCGGAGCAGGGGAGAGGAGGCGGAGGCGGAGGCTTCAGGTGTGAAGAAATGGAGGATGGAGTTGTTTGAGGAACGACCGAACGAGGTATAAATTTTTGGGATTGGGCTGGACCTGGACGCTGGACTTGGGCTGTTGGGTATAATATAGTGGTATTTTGGGCTTTTTATCGTGGGCTGGGACTTAGTCTATAACTAAAAAAAAAAAATTGAGCCCAAGTATGGATTGGGGGTTTATGGATTGGGCCGTGGGTTTGGGGGTTTATGGATTGGGCCGGTAAATGAGTATGGATTGGGTTTGAATTGAAATGGGTTTACGGGTCGATTAATTTTGTTTTGAAATATTGGATTGGGCCTTGTTTGTGGGTACGTTGTTGGGTTTGAATTGAAATAATCACTTTTCGCAACGTTTGCTGAGTGTTGCGAAAAGTGAGACTTTTCGCAACGTTTGTTCAAACGTTGCGAAAAGTGAGACTTTTCGCAACACTCAGCAAACGTTGCGAAAAGGGGTCTACTGCAACATTTTTCTGAAAAACGTTGCTAAAAGTCATTTATACTAATTAATGGCAACATTCACTTCCTAAAATGTTGCCAAAAGATCCTTTTGGCAATATTTATCAACAAATGTTGCCTTTTTAATGTTGCGAATGACTCTTTTTGTTGTAGTGTGCTGCCACACACGGCAGCAGGCTCTCCGCCACGGGGAGAGGCAGCAGCGCTCGCCGTCGCTGCAATTTGTGGCGTAGCGCGCCTTGAAATCGCAGCGGCAAACTACCGGCAATTTGCGTGACCAATGACTTGTTGGAGCTGCTGCCGCTCATCCGACGCCGGCGGTAGTTTGGGGAGGGGGCGATTTTTTGGCCAAGAATTTTAGGGTTTTCAGAAACGGTGGTTCGATTTGGGGACGGGGGCCTCCTCTGCAATTTCCGAAATTTTGGGGACCCGTCTGCAATAATGGAAAAAGGGGTCAATGTGCAATTATTAGATAAGGGGTCTGTCATGCAATTTAGTTAATTGAAGGGCTCGCTATTAATTTTAAATTTTGGGTCAGTTTGCAATTTTCAAAATGGTTTTGAATTAAATATTAAAATGGTTTTAAATTAATTTTTCAAATGGATTTGACCTAAAATATCCATTTTGACCCATTTAAAATTTGATTTAAAAATTGACGACTTTTATATTTTCGTTAAAATTAGATTTTAACTTAAATATTAAACTTTGACCCTAAATTGAATTTTATTTTATTTAGGAGTTTTATCCTAAATTAAAATGTTAATTCATTTTAAATTAGAGTTGGACTTTAATTTAATATTTAATTAAAATTTGATTTTAATTAAATTATCCACCCTAGTATATTGTTGAAATTAGAGTTGGACTCTAATTTGACATTTAATTGTCTAGCCCTAATGCTTCTTAAAATTAGAGTTAGACTCTAATTTAGTATTTAATTAAGATTTGATTTTAATTAAATATGTTCGCCCTAATATCTTGGAATTAAAGTTTGACTCTTACTTTGTATTTAATTAAAATCTGATTTTAATTAAATTCAACCTTATTAATTTGATTATAATTAGAGTTGAACTTTAATTTGACATTTAATTAAAATTTGATTTTAATTAAATTGTTTTGCCCTAAAATTTTATTGGAATTAGAGTTGGACTCTAATTTGGTATTTAATTAAAATTTGATTTTAATTAAATAGTCTCGCCTTATATTTGTAGAATTAGAGTTGGACTCTAATTTGATATTTAATTGAATGATTTTAATTAAATAAATCCTCTAATTAAATTAATTAATTAATTTGATTAATTAATTAATTATTTAATTGTTCCGATCCATTAGTCTAAATTAGTTTAGACGACTTTAATTGCTAGAAACTTGAAACATGTTTGCATATAATATTAGATATTATAGGAATGCATTTATATGATGAATGTTTTATTAGTGGATGATTATGGACTCGACCATGTGGATGTGTTGAATGGTTAGTTTTATTCTTGTTGTTTTATGGGCCTGCGAGCTCTTATTTATTTTGGACCTGCGAGTCCGTTGTTATTATTATGGGCCTGCGTGTCCAATATTATTTAGGTCTGCGTGCCAACTAGTATAGGATACAAGTTACAGCTGGACTAATTGAAAATACAAGAAGAGGAGGAGACCATAGAGATGGAGCATTGTATGAATCAATGCTATACCCCCTAGGAACTGACCGACTAGTCTTCCTTATGGCTCGGGAAGACTAGATAGTATAAGTCCATAATCGTCCACACTATTATATGTATGTTTATTTGCATGTTAGATGTATAATAAAATATATATAATTATTATGATGAGACCTTTTGCATGCAAAACCCCTCGTTAAAAATATTAAGTCAATTTGTTATTTGCCTTCCATCATTATAGTGAAAAACGAGAGTCCTAAATCGATCTTAGCTTGTTGAGTACACTCAAAGCTGGTCCATTAGGGATATGTTTAACACTATGAAATATTAGATATTTCTGAATGATAGGTTTGACTTAACTAATATTTATCTTTTGTTGAGTACACTCAAGAAGATAAATTTTAGAGGCATGTTAAAATATTAAGTCATATTTATATTCGCCTTCCTTCATTATAGTGAAAAACGAGAGTCCTAAATCGATCTTAGCTTGTTGAGTACACTCAAGGCTGGTCTATTAGGGATATGTTTGACACTATGAAATATTAGATATTTCTGAATGATGGGTTTGACTTAACTAATATTTATCTCTTGTTGAGTACACTCAAGGAAATAAATCTTAGAGGCATGTTAAGCTAACACATAAGATGTGTGAAGATAAAGAGTTATCAGCTTAATGATCTGGGAATTGTATGGAGATACAATTGATAATAGTATCTACCCAAATGTTTTATTAGGGCTTGTTGAGTACACTCAATGTTTTAATATAACAAATGGGATCCCAACCCACTGGGAATCAAGTACGGATTCCATAAATTTATGTGAGAGGATCATAAATTTGAGTTAAACAGTGGGAGCGAAATTAATTTAATAAAAGACCATATTAAATTAATTCATGCATTATATATATTATTTCTTTACTTTTCATCGTTTACATTTATTGAATCATGAGTAACCACATATATTTGAGAAGCATATTGTATGCCAACAACCAAAGCAAATTTTCTTGATTGACGTAGCAATCTGAGAATTGTTCTCAAGCATGAAAAATTGGTTGTGTCCTTAAGTAGCCCTTTCTAGAGACACCTGTTGATGACTCAATAAAAGAAGAGGTGGCTGCTATAATAAACACAGTGATGACGATAGTACTACAACATATGTGATGTTTGTAACTATGTCACCTGAGTTACAAAGCAACATAAGAGTATAGATGCTAACACATGATTTTTCATCTCAATATGTTGAATGATGAACAATCATACGAGGAAATATATGATATTTCCCAGCAACTATACCAGTGCTTAATGACAGAAGAATCTTCAGTCGGTGCTTGTGTACTAAAGATGCATACTACTTTGTGAACTAAGTATAGACTTGGTTTTGCAATCTCTGTCAGAGAGTTATTCATAACTAATTATGAATTTAACATGAATAAACTCGAAGCACGCTCATTGAGATGCTGAATATGCTTAAAACTGTTAAGTCCAACATCTGTGTTTGTAGTGGACAAATCTTAGTCATAAATTCCTATATGGAAGTCTAAATGATGCTTTAAGAAAGCAACTAAGATGACTAGGACGGTTAAAGCAAATAAGGACAATACCAAATCTGATGATCCTTATTATCATTTTGGAATGGTAGATCATTGGAAATGAAATTGCAAGGCTTATATCTACTTCCTTAGTTTCATGGATATTAGATACTAGATATGGATCTCATATTTGTATAAATATGCAGAAACTAAATAAAAGTAGATCGCTGCAAAAGGGAGAAGTTGACCTACACGTTGAAAATGAGCAAAAGTTGTTGCATTGCCTGTAGAAGCATATTTCTTGCCATTGCCTTTATGTTTGATATTAGAATTAGAGAAATGTTAATTTTGTTTTCACCATTACCAAGAGCATTAAATAAATTTCATGTTTTGACATGAATTATTCTAATGTTAAGGACAATTGTTGTTCCTTTTTATCTTGATATTAATGGTTATGGTAAATTACAAAATGACATTTATATTCTAAATGTTGAGTGTTCTATAATGAGTATAGAAATTGAAAGGCATAAAAATGATAATCTGAATAACACCTATATCTGGCATTGCAGATTTGGTCACATAAATGAGAATGCAATTCCAAACTTACATGGAGATGTATATTTGGGTCAAATAATTTTGAATCATTTGACAAAAGCGAATCATGTCTGTAAGACACAGTGACCAAATCTCCTTTTACTTGAAAAGGAAAATGATCTGCACAATTATTAGGTCTAATACATAGTGATGTATGTAGATCCATATCAATTAATGTCGGGTGAAGTTTATCTTATCTCATCACATTTACTAATGATCATTTCAGAAATGATCATATATATTTGATGAAATTCAAGCATGAATCTCTTGAAATGTTTAAAGGATTCAAACTAAAAGTTGATAAACAAATAGGTAAATATATTCTTACACTAAGACTTGTTCGAGGTAAAGAATATCTAAAATGGAGAATTTTAGATTATCTAAAAGAGAATTAGATTCTCATGCAGTGGATTCCTCCACATACATTGCAACATAATGATGCATCTGAAATGAGGAATAGTACACTATTAGATATAGTGCAATTGAGAACAAGCCATGCAAGCATTCAAAAATCGTTTTGAGATCATGCACTGATTGCCACGTGCTGCACACTAAAACATGTCTCATCTAAATCGGTTGACAAAAACTCCATACGAGTTATGGAATGGCCCAACATATCTCATATGAACGTTTGGGTCGTGACACTTATGTGAAGCGCACTGAATCGTTGCACACTAAATCCGATAATTATATATTTGTGGATATTCAAGAGATAATTGAATATCAATTCTATAATCCAGTTGAGAAGAAGATGTTCATCTCAAGACATGTCGTACTCTTAGAGAAAGTGTTTACTATAAGAGAGACAGTGGGAGTAGAATAAATCTTGAAAGAGTTCAAGAGTCCACGGATATAATTGACCGAATAGATGAACCTGAGTCTTATCCCACACCAGCTGAGGGACATACTCTTGATCAGGAAGTGGAGACTTCTGAGGACACGTTAGCTCAGTGTAAGTTTTGTAGGATCATTTGACCTCCTAGAAGGTATGAATCCATGATTACTAATCAAGGATAATGAACCTACTAATTACATAGAAATAAAGTCAAGTGTTGACTTAAAGAGATGGACTTGTTGTATGTAACCAAGGTTTGACCTTGGTCGACTTGCCTAATGGATTAGAACCCATAGGTTGTAAATGAGTTTACAAGAAAAGGGCGATATAGATTGAAACAAGCCTCTTGGAGCTGGAATCTTCGATTTGATGCAAAAAGTCAAAATGTTTGATTTTATAAAAAATGAAGACGAATTATGCGTTTACAAGAAGATAGTGGGAGCATTGTCGCATTCCTGATATTATATGTATGATACATATTATAGGAAACGACGTCTCTATATTTCAATTATTGAAATTATGGTTGTCAAATAATTTCTCCGTGATGGATGTGGGAGAAGCAAGTTGATCTATAGAGATAGATCCAGAAGATTGCTTAACTCATCCCAATCTATACAGATAAAATCTCGAGAAGATTTTATATGGAGAAAATAAACTGAGAGTTCATGGATAGAATGATGCTAACTTCTAGTCAGACTGGAATAATAGCACATCTCAAATAGGATATTGGTTTACTCTTAAGCGGTGTGTTGGAAATGTTCCAAATAACCGTTGATTCAATAATGGAAGCCTTATACATCATTGCTTTACAAAGCAACAAAAATTGTGGTCTGGATCAGGAAGTTCATTACTGAACTTAGAGTAGTTCCTAACATTGTTGATCACACGCTTATGCATTGTGATAACAATAGAGCTATCGTGCAAGCGAAGGAACTAAGGTCTCATCAATGATCCAAACATATGTTAAGGCAGTATTATCTCATTGGAAAGATAATACAATGAAATGACGTAAATAAAGAACGAATTCCCACAAGTTATTGAATTGCAGATCCACTGACAAAGAGTTGTCGCAGCATAAACATGATCGTCATAAAGACTCTTATGATATAAGATACATAAGTGATTGGATCTAGTGCAAGTGGGAGTTTGTAAGTGTTATGCCCTAGGTCCAATCAACTTTGGACATAAACACTTTGAATATATATAATCAATGCATATATATGGCAATATCTATTATTTAATTGAATTAATATTCTAATAAATTAAATAATAGAATCCGTAGATTCAAGTCTTGGTGATTTGTTAATCACAAGGAGTTGTGATTGTGAGATACAAATTACATATGACTGAATCTTAAATCGTCCGTGGTCGAGGTAATAACGAGATACGGATATTGTTATTACAGATAGACTATCGCGTGTGGCATTCTTACTTGTGAAGTAAGTAGCTGATCTCACAAGCTAAAGTGTGGTGACACTTGAATGAACACGTGGATGTTTTGTTATAGAACAAAACATTGGAGACCCCTGAGAGATTCCACATGGATAACTATCTAAGTGTTAGTGGTTAATCTCTAACGTTCGGTAGTGGAATTGGTCCTTTGACTTGAGGTCATCATAGTACCTTATATGAAGGCAGACATACTTTGGTGGTGTTGGATGTTGCTCTGTCAAGGGTCGCTAATACAGCATTGTTCGGGTATGTCAAGAATCATATGAAGGTTGTGAATGATCAATAGAGGATTCGTCACTCTTAGATAGTAAGAGATTATGATCTACATTTTATCCAGTTAAGTTAATAATGAAATTCTTGGCCAAGGTGAACTCATAAGTCGGAAAAGAGTTTTCGACGTACATTGACTTAACAGTGGGATAAAAGATATGATCGATAATTGAGATTGACACATATCCATATCTCATAATTGATCGGATCATATTGACGAAAGGATTATAGTTTCACGGTAAATGAACAAGTTTGGTTTTGTCATGCTACGTGATATTTCCCGTCACATGTATTGCCCTGATACATTGCTAGATGTCAATCTGGGACAACGAAAATGAATTAGTAATAAATTAAAAGGGGCGTTTTAATTTATCGATTTTGATTAGATCAAAATAATAATTCACGCCGTTCGATATCGTGATCGGGAACCTAATGGGTCACACACAAAAGAGAATCAGAAGAATGAGATTTACCAATTAATTAATTGACAAGTGTTGGATAATTAATTAATTGAGTTGTTTATTAATAGGCCCGAATTAATTAATTGGATTAATTAATTCATGGACCGGATTTAATTAATTTGATTAGTTAAATATCGGACCGGGTTAAGTTTAGAGATGGGCCAAGCCCACTTGGGCTTATATTAATAAGCTGTTAGGGTTTGTAAACTGTAGAAAATTTTCATTATTCTTGCTAGCACAAGAAAAGAAAACCCTAGCCGTCATTCTTGTTCTCTGTGTGGATCACCATTGGAGGCTGGACAATTGGACAGCTTGGATTGCAGATCGTGATCATTGGAGTTCAAGAAAAAGCAAAAGAGTTTGTGGAATTCATCAAAGGTATCATTCTCATCACAGTTTCTATCTAAACACATTGCAGATCCTCGTATGGGAATTGAAAATTGTTTAATTTTCGCTGTGCATGTTAAGTAAATTCCCAACAGTTGGTTGGCGGGCAGGCGATGAGGTGCAGTCGTAGTGTCAGGATTTATGGGAGACAGTAAAATAAATCAGTGTAACGTGCCTTAAATCTCAAATTTTAGCATAATTCTTTAGTTGTTTTAATTTTATTAGACTCGTTCAATTTATTTTTGAAATATGGGACAAATTATATATATGTGTGTGTGTATGAGAGAGAGAGAGAGAGAGAGAGAGAGAGAGAGAGAAATTGAGAGATCTCTAGCACTTAACGACCACTAATCGACCAGCATCCGACAACCTTAAGGTATGTAAAGGGGTAAGAGTAAGGTAAGAAGATGAATTTATTCAAACATTTTATATAGTTTACATAACTCAAACTGCTTACTTTTAAATTTTAAGATATGCATGTTTTTTCCTCGCTGAATTCACAATATATAATACAAGAATATATGTATAACATGTTGGACTTGGTACTAGTATGTGATGGGTGACTTACTATTAAATTCCTTTAGGAAATGGCACCACCTACTCACACGAATCTGATGCATGATTTATCGCGAGCGATACAAGAGTTGAGTAGACAAAATCAAGCACCCCTACCACAAAATGCACCGCCACATCAGAATGCACCTCCATTTGTCCATGGAGCTATCTCAGTGGTTGAACAGTTTCGTAGGTACAAGCCTCCTACTTTCAATAGTGATTCCGACCTACTAGCTGTTGAGGAGTGGATAGGAAGTGTGGAACGCATATTCTGACACATTGCTTGTACGGATGCATAGAAAGTACTATGCACAAAATATATGTTTGTTGGAGTATTTAGTCATTGGTGGGAATCCTTTTCACGTACTAGGACGGAAGAGAAGCAGCGTAACCTAACTTGGGAGCAATTTAAGGAAGAAATGATGGCAAAGTACTTTCTACAGGCTTTGAGAGACTTCATGGAATCAGAGTTTTTGCAGCTCAAATAGGAAAATAGGTCACTTACTGATTACGAAAGGTAGTTTGAGCACTCTCATAGTATGGTCCGCATTTGGTAGATAAAGAAGTTAAGAAGATCAGGAGGTTCGAAAATGGACTACGATCGGAGATCGGCATGATCATTAATATGTCTCATCATTTTACTTCATATCGCGAAATTTTGGAGAGGGCTCATGCTATTTCATATCAGAAGACTACATTTCAACAGTATACCCAGTAAGACACGGAGTCGTTTACAAAAAAAAGTGGAACGATCAAAGTAAGGACCAATGTAATTAGCAAAATAAAAGACCAAGCACTAGGATTCGTATCGGTAAGACGAATGTGAGTGTTACCCCTTGTCCTAAATGTAATAAACTCCATAGAGGTGAATGCTTACTTGGGAAGAACATGTGATTTCGATGTAGTAAGATGGGACATATTGCTCTTAATTGTACAGAGCCTCCAAAGAAGAAGAATGATGATCAGGACATGAACAAAAAGGGAAGGCTAGAGTCTTTGCACTGAATTAGCATGAGGTGGATTGAAATCCAAATGTGGTAGCAGGTATTTTCTTATCATCTTTCGTACCTGCTTATGTTCTTTTTAACTAATACCACACATTGTATTATCTCTACCCCATGGTCGCTATGTCTAACACAATGAATTCGAAAGCAAGGATTGTGTTATTATCTTATATACATGCTACGTACTTTTTGAATCTGGAGCTACAATCTCTTTTATCTCTGCATCCTTCATAGCTAGGTCAAACTTTGCATGTGTGAAAATGAATAATGAATTAGAGGTCAGCATACCTTCAGGAAGAACTATTTGCACAAATCAGATGCCTAAGTCTATGAAATTAGAGATTGATGGGAAAATATTACGGGCAAACTTATACATTTTGGAGATGAAAGATTTCGATGCTATCTTAGGCATAGATTGGTTGGGACTTAATCATGCGACCATTCAATATCCCGAGAAAGAAGTATTATTTCACAGACTGGGAGAGGAAGAGTTCTGTTTCTTTGGAGCAAAGTTCCAGTTTCTACCTCGACTTATATCAGTTATATAAGTGGAGAAAATGTTGAGAAATGAGTCATGTCAAGGATTCTTAGTTAATATAATCGGTTATCAACATACAAAAATGACTATCAATGATGTTAACATCGTACGAGACTTTGCAAACGTATTCTCAGAAGATCTACCAGGCATTCCACAAGATAGGCAAGTAGAATTTACAATTGATTTGGTTCCTGGAGCAGCACTGGTATCTAAGGCCACGTCCCGAATGGTACAAAAGAACTTCAAGAATTAAAGTTGCAATTGGAGGAGTTAATGGAGAAAGGTTTCATTCAACCTAGCATATCTCCTTGGGGTGCTTCTATACTTTTTGTGAAGAAAAAGAATGGGAGTATGAAGATGTTCATTGACTACTGAGAATTAAACCATCGTACCACAAAAAATAGATACCCCTTGCCAAGAATAGAAGTTTTATTCGACCAGTTGAAGGGTGCAATAGTGTTTTCAAAGATCGAATTGAGGTTGGGGTATCATCAACTAAGGATCAAGACAAGCGATATATTGAAAATGGCTTTCAAGACTCGTTATAGACATTATGAATTCACAGTCATGCCTTTTGATTTGACCAATGCTCCAGCTGTATTTATGGATCTCATGAACAGAGTGTTCCATCAGCTTTTAGACCAATTCGTCATATTATTTATTGACGATATATTAGTGTACTCAAATGATAAAAAGCAGTATGAGGAACGATTCCCAGTAGTACTCTAAACTTTGAGGAAGGAGAAATTATATGCCAAATTCAAGAAGTGCGAATTTTGGCTTGAACACGTACATTTTTTGGGTCACGTGGTTATCGTCCAAGGAATCAAATTAGACCTTACTAAGGTGGAAGCAGTAAGAAATTAGTTTAGACCGACTAGTGCCGGCAATGTTCGTAGTTTCTTGGGATTGGCTGGCTATTATAAAAGATTTATTGAGGGCTTCTCAAAAATAGTAGGGTCGATGACTCAATTGACAAGAAAATGTGTGAGATTTCAGTGGACGGAAAAATGTGAAAGATGTTTTCAAGAACTCAAGCAAAGATTAACTTCGACTCCAGTAATGACAATACTCGATGGCTCTGATGGATTTGTGATTTACACCGACGTATCCAAACAGGGTTTAGGCAGTGTTTTGATGCAACATGGGAAAGTATTTGCTTATGCCTCGAAATACTTGAAGCAGTATAAATAGAATTATCCAATGCACGATATGGAACTTGCAGCGGTAGTTCACACCCTAAAGATATGGCCTTATTATCTTTATGGTGGGAAGTTTGAAAAAAGCCTCAAATATTTCTTCACAGAGAAGGAACTAAATATGAGACAGAAAAGATGGTTGGAAATAGTGAAAGATTATGATTGCACAATTCATTACCATCTAGGTAAGGCCAACGTAGTTGCAATGCCTTTAGTAGGAAGATTGGATCCCAGTTAGATGTTTTACCCACGGTGTAGGAACATACTGTAGCGACCAAGAAAAAAAAAATGTTATGTTGTTTTCAAATAAAATTTTCTTGTATAACTCGAAAATAATTTGAATTATATTATGACGTCGCTACGACCATTCCTAAGAGTTAGAATTTTTGGTCACAATAGTAAAGTTGTGTGCGCTTGTCTTAAAATTTTGTAAGTCGTCGAAATCTCTTTTAAATGACAAATTTCTTTAATTTATTCAATTACATTATTTTGACGACACACTTTTTTACATTAATATTTTTTTTCCTTATGTTTGGTTCCAATTTTCATCGTATAAAAAAAAAAAAGAAGAGAAACCGTTTCATTTGCACAAGAGTAACCTACACATTCACTTCCACCACTTAAAAACTTAATTAATTCACCACTTATACCCATCATTAATCCCATAAAACTTTTAGTTTACATGGAATACGTTTGGAAATTAAAGAGTTAACCGAAAAGTCTTTTTGTTTCATTGGAGTTACATGTATGTATTTTATATATGTTAAGAGTTTTCTTTTTAAAACAAAACATAACTTCATTTCTTACAATTGCATACACATACACTGCACTTACAAATTGATTTCATTTTCCAAACTATTATACTTACACATAAAGTTGTTTTGCCCTCTTTCTCATAGTCATAAAGCACTTTTGAATCTGGAAAATATTTGAAGGATAAGCTAAGGAGTACGTTGCATTTTTTTCTTTACAAATTTGGTCATCAAAGGTTATTCAAACTCCAAGCATTCAAGGTAGGGGTGTTTTACGACACTTTTGTAAAGTAGAATAAAATGATTTGTTTTCGATTTGCATTAACGTGTTATTGTGTTACTGATGATGGAAGCACCCTTTGGGTGGTTCAAATAAGAGATAAAGAGATTATGAAACGAGTTATCAAACTCGAGAACGAGTTATCAAACTCGAGAATAAGCGGACTGACTGATCACCGGTTTGCTAGAGAATGACGGTGACACAAATAACCAAAGTTTGCATTTCTGAAAATACATTTATTTTTACCAATTACTTAAGTGTCTTCCTATTGAGTATTATTTATGATACTCACCCCTATTAAAATTTCACAGGTTAAATCGAGGCATGGCAGTGGATTGGCATGGTGGCGAGTGCTCAGCAAATTTGAAATGCTTTCAACTTTCTAGTAAAAATTTCCGGTTGTGTAAACCTTTTTATAAATGTTTAGATGACACTCTTAACAATGCTCTTAATGTTTATCTCGTTCAGTTTCAAGTACTTTCCATGTCAACGATAATTTACAAATGTTGAATTGACAATGCATGAAGTTTATCTACTGCTGTTTTGAATTTCAGATTCTGCCATTAAATTTGAAAATAGTATAACTTGGGCTATACTGCACGTTTTAGAGTGAAATCAGTGGCGTTTGAAAGGCCTATGAGTCTTCTAATAGTGGTCTTTCGAATTACCTTAAAATAGTATCTAGAGAAAAAGTTATGGCTGTTTTAGTAAACTGCGTTGGGACTGTTTCGGATTTTCTATCCAGCGTAGTCGTGCAGTATTTTCGTGCTTCAAACATTTTCGTCCAGACCCCAAATTTTTATATGTTGTACATGTATGAATGTTATAGTCTCTGTTAAAATTTCACAAATTTTTGACAACGTTTGCTAGGTCAAACATATTTTCCTTTCCGCTGCTGCGCAATCGGTATTTCGATGAATTTCCTCCAAATGTTCTCCAAAATAAAATTTCACCGAATTGTTCCAAATCTATATGAACAAAAGTTTTCCATTACATCTTCCTATATGTTTCGGATTTCAAAACTTTTATCATTTAAAACTTATTTTGGTTAACATTTAAGGGTTCAAACAAAGAAGAAGAATATTTCTTTTAACGCTTCGAGTTCCGAGAATTTGGGGCGTTACAACTTGGTATCAGAGCCCATGGTTTATTTTCTGTAGACTTGCATTAGAAACCATATTTTCGGTGTATCGTGTCACATATAAGGTTGATAAAAAAAAATTCAATGATCCTGAGCACTATGCCTGCCAAAGCCGCGCTATGCCGATTTTGAGGTAAAGAAAGTTTTATAATTATGCTTGTATCTATATGATGAGTATGAGAAAGTTTATTTTTGATACAATGTTTGAAATGTATGTATGAATATCAGTATATGTTGGAGTTTGAATACTTTTGTAGATAATCATTATTGTGCAAGTATTTTGAGAATGTGACCAAATTAAATGTTTATTTAAGTCCTCGAGAATTAACTAAAAGTTATTAGAGACCTGCTTATTGGACTTTGAATAATCGGTATGAATCAGATGGTACGGACTAAGAGAACTTGTAGGAAGACGAGTTCAATGATGCCTCGTCGATATGAGATCGTGAGGCAATATGAAGAGTACCGATGGAATCCAACAAATGATATGGGAGAACACATTCAAGAGATGCTAATAAGGTGGAAAGAGGTTAGGCAACTAGGCCATATGGTAACGGGTCGTCAGGCTACTCGTCTTCTTATTGATACCTTACCAGAAGAATGGCTTGAGTTGGCCGAATCGATTTACCTTTATTTATGGGAAATTACCGTGCCTACCTTACCCCGAGAGATTGACTATGAGGCTTTCTGCATAGAGCTGACAGCACAGTGGGAAGAGGCACGAGATGATGCACTTGCAACCCCTGAAGACAATAGTGTACCTATTGAGATGTACATTCATGAGGATGCACCTCCTCCCATTTCAGATGATGAGGCTTAGCCTTCTAAGAAACCTAGGATTCAGGAAGACTGTAGTGACAATGATGGCTATGATGAATAAAGGAGTGGAATTTTAGTAGTAGGGTTTTACTTTGCCCGTATTCCTCCTGAAGGATTTCTTTAGAGATAATAATAATAATAAATGTTGCACTATAAACCTTTTTCCTCGGTTGCTTAAGTCTCTAAGCGAGATTGTGATTATTCTGATATATAGGAATATGGCGCAAGCGAGGACAATTAGGGAGTTAAGGCGAGAGATTGATGAGTTGAGACAGGCCTTAGCTGCTCAGGCTGCACCTCCAGTACCTCAAGCTCCACTAATTCCCCAAGCACCACCAGCGCCACTAGCTCCCCAACTACTACTAGCTCCCCAAGCACCACCAGCACCACCGGAATACCCAATTACACCACCTATTCCGACGGTAGAACAATTTCGTAGATATCGACCCCCTACCTTTGATGGTGGAAAAGACCCTCTGGCAGTTGACGAGTGGTTGCGTAATATAGAGAAGATCTTCCGTCACATCACTTGTCCAGAAAATCAAAAAGTATTATGTGCCGAGTTCATGCTAACTGGAAGAGCTGGCCATTGGTGGGAATCCGCATCACGTACCCGTACAGAGGAGGAACAACGTAATCTAACTTGGATTCAGTTCAAGATGGAGCTAACTGAAAAGTTTTTCCCACAGGCTCTGCGAGACTATAAGGAGGCAGAATTTTTAAGACTGGTACAGGAGGATATGGAAATCTCTGAGTATGAGAGCAAGTTCGAGGAATTATCGCGATATGCCCCACATCTTGTAAATACTGAACTCATGCAGGCAAAACGTTACGAGAGAGGCCTGCGTCCAGAGATCAGGCAGATTGTGAGTTCACATGATCTCACCACTTTTCAAGCTGTAGTAAAGAAAGCTCAGATAGTGACCTACTCGAGTGTGAAGTTGGTAAATCAGGGACAACACAATAACTTTGGAAAAAGAAAATGGCAGGATAAGAAGAAGAATAATGGACAGTTTAAGAAACAGACACTTGCAGGCCAGACGAGCAATCCTATACCCCCGTGTCCTAAGTGTAACAGGTTGCACAGATGAGAGTGTTTGTTGGGAAAGTATGTTTGCTATAAGTGTGGTCAACCTGGTTATATGGTTTCCTCATTTCCATTGATTAAGAAACCCGAGCAAGAGAAGAAAGGAAAAGCAAGGGTGTTTGCTTTGACTCATGATGAGGCTGTCCAAAACCCGGACGTGATCACAGGTATTTTATCGATCTCTAGTATTCCCGTTTACGTCCTAATTGATTCTGGTGCTACACATTCGTTCATATCTAGTGCATGTTTATCTAAGATTAATGCTTCATGTCAGAAGTATGATAGTGTACTAGAAGTTAGTATGCCATCAGGGGGAACTATTATTTCAGACAGGATGGCTAAGGGTCGAGTATAAATTTTGATGGATTGACTCTAGGGGCCGACTTGTATGTTATAGAGATGAAGGATTTTGATATTATTTTAGGTATGGATTGGTTAGGTAAAAATCGAGCCACGATTGTATGTTTTGAGAAAGAGGTAATTTTTCGAAGGCCAGGAAAAGAGGAGTTCAAATTTTATGGGTCGAAGATTAAGGCACTTCCTCGCGTCATCTCTGCCTTAAAGGCTGAGAGCATGTTGAGGAAGCCTGATTGTCAGGGATATCTTGTCAGTCTTACTAGCACCTTATCTTAAGAGAAAGAATTAGATGATGTGCCAATAGTACGAGAGTATGCTGACGTGTTTCCCGATGATCTGCCGGGTACTCCACCCGATAGACAAGTGGAATTCATGATAGACCTAGTACCTGGAGCTACTCCTATATCTAAAGCCCCATACCGAATGGCACCAAAGGAATTACAAGAGTTGAAGACACAGTTGGAAGAACTTCTAGACAAAGGGTTCATTAGACCAAGTGTATCTCCATGGGGAGCTCCGGTACTCTTTGTAAAGAAGAAAGATGGTACTATGAAGATGTGCATCGACTACCGTGAACTAAATAAGTTAACGATCAAGAATAAGTATCCTCTTCCTAGGATTGAGGATCTATTTGATCAATTGAAGGGCACATCCGTGTTTTTGAAAATTGATTTAAGGTCGGGTTACCATCAACTGAAGATTAAGTTGGATGATATACCAAAGACGGCATTTAGGACTCGATATGGGCATTATGAATTTGCGGTGATGCCTTTTGGCTTGACGAATGCTCCTGCAGTGTTTATGGACTTGATGAATAGGGTATTTCATCAGTATTTGGACGTGTTTGTCATTGTATTTATTGATGACATACTGGTATACTCGAGAGATTCTCATCAACATGAAGAACATCTGAGGATAGTGTTGGGAACATTGCGTAAGGAGAAGCTATATGCCAAATTCAAGAAATGTGAATTTTGGTTAGACCGAGTGGGATTTCTAGGCCATACTGTTTCAGCACAAGGAATTGAGGTGGATCAATCCAAAGTTGAAGCTGTGACCAATTGGCGAAAACCTACAAACGTTGGAGAAGTGAGGAGTTTTCTAGGTTTAGCTGGCTATTATCGACGATTTATTGAAGGATTTTCCAAGATAGCAAGTCCTATGACTCAGTTGACTCGGAAGGGTACTAAGTTCGTATGGACGGAGAAGTGCGAGCAGAGTTTTCAAGAGTTAAAAGACAGGCTCGTATCTGCACCGGTGTTGACTATCCCCGACGGTTCGGAAGGTTTTGTGATTTACAGTGATGCATCTAAACTTGGTATAGGATGTGTTTTGATGCAACATGGGAAAGTCATAGCTTATGTTTCAAGGCAATTGAAGCAGTATGAACAGAATTACCCTACACATGATCTCGAACTAGCAGCAGTAGTGCATGCCTTGAAGATTTGGCGCCACTACCTATACGGGAGCAAGTGTGAGATCTACACCGATCACAAGAGTCTCAAATACTTCTTCACCCAGAAGGAGTTAAATATGAGACAACGACGATGGTTAGAATTGGTGAAGGATTATGATTGTACTATTTCGTACCACCCGGGTAAGGCTAATGTAGTCGCAGATGCATTGAGTAGAAAGAACATGGGACAGTTGTCAGTGTTGTGTACAAGACAAGATCAATTAATCAAAGAATTCGAGAACATGAGAATTGAGGTATTAACTTCTCCAGTAAGGACATCGACAATATTAGCAAGTTTTACTGTGAAACCAAACCTCAGGGACAGAATAGTAGCTATTCAAAAAGATGATCCCTTTTTGGAAAAGATCAGGGTTGAGGTAGGAACTGAGAAGAGAAAAGGATTTGAAATAGCCGAGGATAAAGCCCTGATGTTTAAGGGCCGATTATGCGTGCCGAAGGATGAAGTATTGAGGAATGAGATTATGACTGAAGCTCATGCCGCTCCTTATGCAGCGCACCCAGGCGGAACTAAAATGTATAAAGATTTGCGTGACACATTTTGGTGGAGAAATATGAAGGGCACGATAGCTCTGTTTGTGTCCAAATGCATGGTTTGTCAGCAGGTAAAGGCTGAGCATCAGAAACCGTCAGGGTTATTGAATCCCATGGATATACCCGAATGGAAATGGGAGAAGATTGCAATGGATTTCGTCGTCGGTTTTCCTAGGTCAGTGAGAGGTCATGATGCAATCTGGGTGATTGTAGATCGGCTGACAAAATCTGCTCATTTCTTGCCAGTTCGGACTACCTATAGTTTAGAACAACTCGCACAGATTTATGTTAGAGAAATTATGCGGCTTTATGGTATTCCAGTTTCTATAGTATCAGATAGAGACCCGATGTTTACTTCTAAGTTTTGGATAAGCCTTCAAAAAGCTATGGGTACCAAGTTAACATTTAGTACTGCTTATCATCCTCAGACTGACGGACAATCTGAACGAACTATCCAGATCCTTGAGGATATGTTAAGAGCTTGTGTCTTAGATCTAGGTGGTAAGTGGGAAGATCATTTGCCATTGGTTGAATTTGCGTACAATAATAGTTTTCAAGCCACTATTGGTATGGCACCGTATGAGGCTTTGTATGGTCGACGATGTCGTTCGCCATTATATTGGGATGAAGTTGGTGAAAGGAGAATCTTGGGTCCAGAATTGGTTGAGAAGACTGTAGATGCTATATATAAAATTAGATCAAGAATTAAGACTGCCCAAGATCGTCAGAAGAGCTATGCCGACAAAAGGAGAAAAGAATTGAGTTTTGAAGTTGGAGATAAAGTATTTCTCAAAGTGGCACCGATGAAGGGAATACTACGATTTGGAAAGAAAGGAAAACTAAGTCCTAGATTTATCGGTCCATTTGAGATTATTGAAAAAATTGGGAATGTGGCATATCGTTTAGCGTTGCCACCCGAACTTTCAGCAGTGCACAACGTATTTCACATTTCTATGTTGAGAAAATACATCACGGATCCTAGTCATGTGGTGAATGTCCGATCACTTGATGTCTAAAGTGATATGACGTACGAAGAAGCTCCTGCAGTGATTCTAGAGAGAAAGGAGCACGTTCTGAGAAATCGAAGGGTTCCATTAGTCAAAGTCCAATGGGATAAACATGGAAAGGATGAGGCTACTTGGGAAAGGGAGGAAGACATCTTAGCCAAGTATCCCGGCCTCCTTAAATAAGTAAGTTAAATTTCGAGGACGAAATTATTTTAAGTGGGGAGAGTTGTAGCGACCAAGAAAAAAAATGTTATGTTGTTTTCAAATAAAATTTTCTTGTATAACTCGAAAATAATTTGAATTATATTATGACGTCGCTACGACCATTCCTAAGAGTTAGAATTTTTGGTCACAATAGTAAAGTTGTGTGCGCTTGTCTTAAAATTTTGTAAGTCGTCGAAATCTCTTTTAAATGACAAATTTCTTTAATTTATTCAATTACATTATTTTGACGACACACTTTTTTACATTAATATTTTTTTCCTTATGTTTGGTTCCAATTTTCATCGTATAAAAAAAAAAAGAGAAGAGAAACCGTTTCATTTGCACAAGAGTAACCTACACATTCACTTCCACCACTTAAAAACTTAATTAATTCACCACTTATACCCATCATTAATCCCATAAAACTTTTAGTTTACATGGAATACGTTTGGAAATTAAAGAGTTAACCGAAAAGTCTTTTTGTTTCATTGGAGTTACATGTATGTATTTTATATATGTTAAGAGTTTTCTTTTTAAAACAAAACATAACTTCATTTCTTACAATTGCATACACATACACTGCACTTACAAATTGAATTCATTTTCCAAACTATTATACTTATACATAAAGTTGTTTTGCCCTCTTTCTCATAGTCATAAAGCACTTTTGAATCTGGAAAATATTTGAAGGATAAGCTAAGGAGTACGTTGCATTTTTTCTTTACAAATTTGGTCATCAAAGGTTATTCAAACTCCAAGCATTCAAGGTAGGGGTGTTTTACGACACTTTTGTAAAGTAGAATAAAATGATTTGTTTTCGGTTTGCATTAACGTGTTATTGTGTTACTGATGATGGAAGCACCCTTTGGGTGGTTCAAATAAGAGATAAAGAGATTATGAAACGAGTTATCAAACTCGAGAACGAGTTATCAAACTCGAGAACGAGTTATCAAACTCGAGAATAAGCGGACTGACTGATCACCGGTTTGCTAGAGAATGACGGTGACACAAATAACCAAAGTTTGCATTTCTGAAAATACATTTATTTTTACCAATTACTTAAGTGTCTTCCTACTGAGTATTATTTATGATACTCACCCCTATTAAAATTTCACAGGTTAAATCGAGGCATGGCAGTGGATTGGCATGGTGGCGAGTGCTCAGCAAATTTGAAATGCTTTCAACTTTCTAGTAAAAATTTCCGGTTGTGTAAACCTTTTTATAAATGTTTAGATGACACTCTTAACAATGCTCTTAATGTTTATCTCGTTCAGTTTCAAGTACTTTCCATGTCAACGATAATTTACAAATGTTGAATTGACAATGCATGAAATTTATCTACTGCTGTTTTGAATTTCAGATTCTGCCATTAAATTTGAAAATGGTATAACTTGGGCTCTACTGCACGTTTTAGAGTTAAATCAGTGGCGTTTGAAAGGCCTATGAGTCTTCTAATAGTGGTCTTTCGAATTACCTTAAAATAGTATCTAGAGAAAAAGTTATGGCTGTTTTAGTAAACTGCGTTGGGACTGTTTCGGATTTTCTGTCCAGCGTAGTCGTGCAGTATTTTCGTACTGCAAACATTTTCGTCCAGACCCCAAATTTTTATATGTTGTACATGTATGAATGTTATAGTCTCTGTTAAAATTTCACAAATTGTTGACAACGTTTGCTAGGTCAAACATATTTTCCTTTCCGCTGCTACGCAATCGGTATTTCGCTGAATTTCCTCCAAATGTTCTCCAAAATAAAATTTCACGGAATTGTTCCAAATCTATATGAACAAAAGTTTTCCATTACATCTTCCTATATGTTTCGGATTTCAAAACTTTTATCATTTAAAACTTATTTTGGTTAACATTTAAGGGTTCAAACAAAGAAGAAGAATATTTCTTTTAACGCTTCGAGTTCCGAGAATTTGGGGCGTTACACATATGATAAAAGACCTTGAGAAAATGAGATTGGAAGTCACCACACTGCCGACTCAGACTACAGTGAGAATAAGATCATTCATGATTCAACCTAATCATCGGGATCTAATCAAGGAAACACAAGATAAGGATCCATTTCTATAGAAGATAAAGACTAAGGTTGGTTCAGGCAAACATATAGTGTTTAAAATATCTGCAGATAATGCACTGACTTTTAAAGAAAGGTTGTGTATACCTGAGGATGAAAGTATAAGAAACGAGATATTAAAAGAGGTTCACTTTACCCCGTATGCTGCACATCTAGGTGTTTCAAAAATGTATCGAGATCTTCGAGATACATTTTGGTGGAGAAACAAGAAAGGATGAAATGGTCTATTCGTGGAGAAATGTATTGTCTGTCAACAGGTAAGGCAAAACATCAAAGGCCATTGGACTATTGAAACCATTAGATATTCCAGAATGGAAATGGGAACACATAGTAATGGACTTTGTGGTAGGCCAACTGAGGTCAGCAAGAGATCATAATGCTATTTGGGTAATAGTTGATCATTTGACGAAGTCAGCCCATTTTCTGGCAATCAAAGTAAATTTTAACATAAAACAGTTCAAACTATTATATATGTCAGGGAGGTTGTCAGATTACATGGAGTTCCCATCACCATTATTTCAGATAGAGAGCCGAAGTCCACATCAAAATTTTGGAAAAGTTTGCAGGCACCCGTGGGGATGAAATTGCAATTTAGTACTGCTTATCATCCTCAGACTCATGGATAGTAAAAAAGAACCATTCAAGCTCTTGAAAATTGTTGAGGGCATGTGTTTCGAATCTTAGTAGTAATTGGGAGTCACACCAGCCGTTAGTGGAGTTTGCTTACAACAATAGTTTCCAAGCTACTATAGGTATGACCCCATATGAAGCTCTTTAGGGTAGGAAGTGCTGGTCTCCTATACATTGGGATGAGGTTGGAGATAATAGAATTTTAGGTCCTGAAATCATTGAACAAACAGTTGAGGAAGTTGACAAGATTAGAACCAGAATAAAAATAGCACATGACCGACAGAAAAGTTATGCTGATGGTAGAAGAAAGGATTTGGAATTTGGTGCGGGCGACAAAGTTTTTCTTAAAATATCTCCCATGAAGGGTGTATTGAGATTTGGTAAGAAGGAAAAGCTGAGACAGTGATTTATTGGACCTTTCAAAATTCTGGAAATGATTGGTGTTGTGTCTTATCGACTTGTCTTACCACCTAAACTTGCAACTGTGCATAACGTGTTCCATGTATCGATGCTTAAAAAAATATGTCCATGATCCCAATCATGTGGTAAGTTATTAAAACATTGGAGATACAACAAGATTTATAACATGAAGAAATTCCGACAATGATTTTAGATAGAAAAGTGCATCAACTCAGAAACAGAGAAGTTCTCTTAGTCAAGGTCCAATGGCGAAATCAAGGACTTGATGAGGCAACTTGGGAGAAAGAAGAAAAGCTTAAAATCAGGTAAATTTTCGAGGACAAAAATATTTGAAGGAGAGATTGTAATGCCCCGAAAAATTTCATAGAATGGAATTTAATTTTTGGATACTATATTTTAATATTTTGATAAGTCAGAGACAAAAATGATATATAGCAATTTAAATTTTTATTTTGGTCATATATTTAGATTTTTACCGAGTATGATAAGTATATGAATATTAGGCTCGTTGGATGGATCGTAATTAATCATGCATTTTTAGCTCGAGGAAAGTTGATTTGGATTAACGGAGTCCATGTTATCGAAGTCAAAAGAGTTAGTCTTAAATTATTTTCTATATGTAATGAATTTAAATGTTATGAGGTTACACACGTGTAGGGTCATCAACTTGTTGTATATTATATTATTTTCTATAGTGTAGGGTCGTGTAAAAAAAAAAGAATAGATTGTGAAGTGTGGTTAGTTGGCATGACTTGGTCAAAGATTATCTTTTAAAGACTCTAACTACTTCCACACGTTTTCCCACTCCCACCAGTTTTTCCACTGTGCACCAAGTCCTTAGGACCTAGATTATTATTCACCGATGTATCTATACGCATGACATGATAGAAGAAACACAACAAAACATTATTGCATGGTGCACAAGCAGAGGAAGAAAAATGTGATTTTGGGATTTTCATCTTCCAAGAATTTATTTAACAAGGTAGGAAAAGAGGTGCAGTGGATTTATCCCGTTTAAATTATTTTTATTCATGTTGATGAATTTTTATACTTATGAAAGTTAAAGATATGCTATGATATGATGATATGGCCATTCCGATACAAAAGATATGATATGATATGAGTTCTTACCGGTTTTTAAAGATATGATGATGGTATGATTTTTTTACGCATGTTCTAAAATTTTTATTCGGGATTGCACCATATTTTAAGTCATATTGAGTATTCTCATGTACTCACCTTTTTTCCTACTCCACGTAGGTTAGTGAGGGTCATTACTTGGCGGGCGATGAGGTGCAATCGTAGTGTCAAGATTTATGGGACACATTAAAATAAATCAGTGTAACGTGCCTTAAATTTCAAATTTTAGCAGAAATCTTTAGTTGTTTTAATTTTATTAGTCTCTTTCAATTTATTTTGAAATATGGGACAAATTTTATTTGGTCATGTAATTTCGTATGATGACTTGATAAATCTTAACTAGTTTTGAGTACTTTTGTGTTTACGTTGTAGTTTTCTGTTTGACGTCCTTATTTTCACCCAATTTATATGTTTGGAACAGTAAAATGGGATACACGCATGTGTGTACTATAGAAAACCTTGTTCCAAAATGTTAAATGCATGAACAGTTCCCATGCTATTATAATAAATGTGATGTACTATAATGATATTTAAAATGGAAGAATCTTGAATCTTGAGGCATGACAGAAGGGAGAGAGAATGTATTCAAAAAGTTGACGTTGATATTGATTACTCCAAACGTGCGCAATATATATTATTGCATGTCACTTTAAATTTTTAAATGAAAAGTTTGATAACGATTCAGATTTAATATATAGAAACCGGATCGTTACAGTTTGGTATTGGAGCTTTATGTTTAATTTTCTGTAGGCCCTTATGCATATTCATGTTGTAACTAAAAAAAATTTGTTTACAACTCACTGTTCATTGTGAATAGTCACTTGTGAACAGTGTCTATATATATATATATTGAGAGATCTTTCGCACTTAACGACCACCATCCGACGATGAATTTATTCAAACATTTTATAAAGTTTACATAACTTAAATTATTTCCTTTTAAATTTTAAGATATGCATGTTTTTCCTCACTAAATTTACAATATATAATACGAGAATGTAGGTAAAACATGTTAGACTTGGTACTATTATGTGATAGATGACTTTCTATTAAATTCCTTTAGGAAATGGCCCCACCTACCCACACGAATCTGATGTGTGATTTATTGCGAGTGATACAAGAGTTGAGCAGACAGAATCAAGCACCCCCACCACAAAATACACTGCCACAGCATAATGCACCTCCATTTGTCCCTGGAACTATCTCAGTGGTTGAATAGTTTCGTAGGAACAAGCCTCCTACTTTTGACGGGGATTCCGACCCACTAGTTGTTGAGGATTGGTTAAGAAGTTTGGAATGTATATTTTGACACATTGCTCGTACGGATGCACAGAAGGTACTATGCGCAGAATTTATGTTTGTTGGAGCAGCTAGTCACTAGTGAGAATTTATGTTTGTTGGATGCACAGAAGGTACTATGCGCATAATTTATGCTTGTATGGATGCACAGCAGGTACTAGGATAGTTGGAGCAGGTCTTAAGGTATGGTCCACATTTGGTAGATACAGAAGTTAAGAAGATCAGGAGGTTCAAAAATGGACTACGGCCGGAGATTGGCATGGTCATTATGTCTCATCATTTTACTTCATATCGTGAAATGTTGGAGAATACTCCTGCTATTTCATATTAGAGGACTATATTTCAACAGTATGCCCAGCAAGGCACAGAGTCATTTGGAAAAAGAAAGTGGAACGATCAGAGTAAGGACCGACGTAATTGGCAGACTAAAAGACCAAGTGCTGGGATTCGTATTGGTGGGAAGAGTAAGAGTATTACCCCTTGTCGAAAATGTAATAAACTCTGCAGCGGTGAATACTTATTTGGGAAGAACATGTGATTTTGGTGTGGTATGCCAAGACATATTGCTCTTAACTGTACAGAACCTCCAAAGAAGAAGGATGATGATCAGAACAAGAACAAAAATGGGAAGGCTCGAGTCTTTGTACTGAATCAGCATGAAGCGGATCAGACTCCGAATGTGATAGCATGTATTTTGTTATCATTTTTGTACCTGCTTATGTTCTTTTTACTTAATACCATACATTGTATTATCTCTGCCCCATGGTCGCTACGTCTAACACTATGAATTCGAAAATAGGGATTCTGTCATTATCTGATGTACCTACTTATGTACTTTTTGACTCTGGAGATACAAACTCTTTTATCTCTGTATCCTTTGTAACGAGGTCAAACTTTGCAAGTGTGAAAACGAATAATGAATTAGAGATCAGCATACCTTCAGGAAGAGCTATTTGCACAAATCAGATGACTAAGGTTATGAAATTAGAGATTGATAGAAAAATATTATGGGTGGACTTATACCTTTTGGAGATGAAAGATTTCGATGTTATCTTAGGCATGGATTGGTTGGGACTTAATCATGCGACCATTCGATATTACGAGAAAGAATTATTATTTTACAGACCAGGAGAAGAAGAGTTCCATTTCTTTGGAGCAAAGTTCAAGTCTCTTCCTCGACTTGTATCAGCTATACAAGCGGAGAAGATGTTGAGAAATGAGTCATGTCTAGGATTCCTAATTAATATCATCGATTCCTAATATACAGAAATGACTATTAATGATATTAACATCGTGCAAGACTTTGTAGACATATTCTCAGAAAACCTACTAGGCATTCCACAATATAGGCAAATAGAATTTACAATTGATTTGGTTCCTAGAGCAGTACTAGTATCTAAGGCCCTGTACCGAATGACACCGAAAGAACTTCAAGAATTGAAGTTGCAATTGGAGGAGTTGCTGGAGAAAGGTTTCATTCGACCTAGTATATCTCCTTGGGGCGCTCTTATACTTTTTGTAAAGAAGAAGGATGGAAGTATGAGGGTATGCATTGACTACAGAGAATTGAACCATCTTACCATCGAACATAGATACCCCTTGCCGAGAAAAGAATATTTATTCGACCAGTTGAAGGGTACAATTGTGTTTTTAAAGATTGACTTGAGGTTGGGGTATCATCAACTGAGGATCAGGACAAGCGATATATCGAAAACAGCTTTCAGGACTCGTTATGGACATTATGAATTCACTGTCATACCTTTCGGTTTGACCAATGCTCCAACTATATTTATGGATCTCATGAACAAGGTGTTCCATCAATATTTAGACAAGTTCATTATAGTATTTATTGATGACATACTTGTGTACTTAAAGGATAAAAAGCAGCATGAGGAACAACTCCAAGTAGTACTTGAAACTTTGAGGAAGGAGAAATTATATGCCAAATTCAAGAAGTGCAAATTTTGGCTTGATCGCATAGATTTTCTTGGTTACGTGGTTACCACCCAAGGAATCGAAATAGACCATGCTAAGGTAGAAGTAGTGACAAATTGGCCTACACCGACCAGTGTCGGTGATGTTCATAGTTTTTTGGGATTGGCTGGCTATTATAGAAGATTTATTGAGGGCTTCTCAAAAATAGTGGGACCGATGACTCAGTTACAAGAAAAGGTGTGAGATTTCAGTGGACGGAAAAATGTGAAAGATGTTTTCAAGAACTCAATCAGATATTAACTTTGGCTCTAGTATTGACAATACCCGATGGCTCTGATGGATTTGTGATTTATACCGATGCATCCAAGCAGGGTATAGGCTGTGTTTTGATGTAACATGGAAAAGTAGTTGCTTTTGCCTCGAAACAGTTGAAGCAGTATGAATAGAACTATCCAACGCACGACATGGAACTTGTAGTGGTAGTTCACACTCGAAAGATATGTCATCATCATCTCTATGGTGGGAAGTATGAAATCTATACAGATCACAAGAGCCTCAAATATTTCTTCACAGATAAATAATTAAATATGAGAAAGAGAAGGTGGTTGGAACTAGTAAAAGATTATGACTGTACAATTCATTACCATCCAAGTAAGGCCAACGTAGTTGCAGATGCCTTAAGCAGAAAGATGGGATCCTAGTTAGCTATTTTACCATGGTACAGGAACATTTGATAAAAGACCTTGAGAAAAATGAGATTGGAAGTCAACACACCGCCGACTCAGACTACAGTAAGAATAAGAGTGTTCATGATTCAACCTACATTTTGGGATCGAATCAAGGAAGCACAGGATAATGATCCATTTCTACAGAAGATAAAGACTAAGGTTGGTTTAGGCAAACGTATAGGGTTTGAAATATCTGCACATAATGCGCTAACTTTTAAAGAAATGTTGTGTATATGAATGTATATGAAATGAGATATTAGAAGAGGCTCATTTTACCCCGTATGATGCACATCCAGGTAGTATGAAAATGTATCGAGATACAGTTTGGTGAAGAAACATGAAAGGAGGAATTAGTCTATTCGTAGAGAAATGTATTATCTGTCAGCACGTCAAGGTAGAACATCAAAGGCCATCAGGACTATTGAAACCATTGGATATTCCATAATGGAAATGGGAATACATAGCAATGGACTTTGTGGTAGGCCTTCCGAGGTCAGCAAGATGTCATAAGGTTATTTGGGTAGTAGTTGATCATCTGATGAATTCAACCCATTTTCTACCAATCAAAGTAAATTTCAATATGGAATAGTTCCCACAATTATATATCAGGGAGACAGTCAGATTGCATAGAGTTCCCATCACCATTGTTTCAGATAGAGACCCGAGGTTCACATTAAAATTTTGGAAAAGTTTGCAGGCGGCCATGGGGACAAAATTGAAATTTAGTACTGCTTATCATCCTCATGCTGATGGATAGTCAGAAAGAACCATCCAAGCTCTTGAAGATATGTTGAGGGCATGTGTTTTGGATCTTAGCGGTAATTGGGAGTCACGCCTACCATTAGTGGAGTTTGCTTACAACAATAGTTTCCAGGCTACTATAGGTATGGCCCCATATGAAGCTCTTTACGGTAGGAAGTGCAGCTCTCCTATACAATGGGATAAGGTCGGAAAGAAAAGAATTTTGGGTCCTGAAATCATTGAATGAACAGTTGAGGAAGTTGACAAGATTAGAGTCACAATAAAAACAGCACAGGACAGACATAAAAGTTATGTCGATGGTAAAAGAAAGGATTTGGAATTTGGTGTGGGCGACAAATTTTTTCTTAAAATATCCCCCATGAAGGGTATATTGAGATTCGGTAAGAAGGGAAAGCTGAGACCGCAATTTATTGGACCTTTCGAAATTCTGGAAATGATTGGTGTTGTGGTTTACCGACTTGCCTTACCACGTGAACTTCCAGCAGTGCATAACGTGTTCCATGTATCGATGCTCAGAAAATATGTCCATGATCCCAATCATGAGGTAAGTTATCAGACATTGGAGATACAAAATAATTTATCACAAGAAGAAATTCCGACAATGATTTTAGACAGAAAAGTGCATCAACTCAGAAACAGAGAAGTTCTCTTAGTCAAGGTCCAATGGCGAAATCATGGACTTGATAAGCCAACTTGGGAGAAAGAAAAAGAGCTTAAAATCATGTACTCAGAACTCTTCGATTAGCCAAGGTAAATTTTCGAGGACGAAAATTTTTTAAGGAAGGGAGATTGTAATGCCACGAAAATTTTCATAGCATCGAATTCAACTTTGGATGCTATATTTAGATTTTGACAGAGTAAAATAAGTATATGAATATTAGGCTCGTTGGATGGATTGTAATTAATCATGCATTTTCGGCCCGAGGAAAGTTGATTTGGATTAACGGAGCCCATGTTATCGAAGTCGAAAGAATTAGCCTTAAATTATATACTATATTTAATGAATTTAAATGTTATGAGTTTACACACGTGTAGGGTCATCAACTTGGTGTATATTATATTAGTTTCTATATTATTAGTTTTTGTATTATGTTTGTAGATAAAGTGTGCCGCTACGTGTAAAAAAAAAAAAGAATGGATTGTAAAGTGTGGTTAGTTGGCATGACTTGGTCAAAGATTATCTTTTAAAAATTCTAACCACTTCCACACATTCCCACTCCCATAGGTTTTTCCACTGTGCACCAACTCCTTAGGATCTAGGTTATTATTCGCCTATGCATCTATATGCATGATATGACAGAATAAACACAACAAAATATTATTGCACGACGCACAAGCGGAGGAAGAAAAACGTGATTTTTGGATTTTCATCTTTCAATGATTTATTTAACAAGATAGGAAAAGAGGTGCAATGTATTTATCCCATCTAAATCTTTTTTGTTCATGTTGATGAATTTTTATACTTATGAAAGTTAAAGATATGATATGGTATGATGATATGGCCATTTCGGTACAAAAGATATGATATGATGTGAGTTCGTAACGGTTTCTAAAGATATGATGACGGTATGATTTTTCTGACACATGTTCTAAAATTTTTAATCGGGATTGCACCATATTTTAAGTTTACTCACCATTTTCCCTACTCCTCACAGGTTAGTGTGGGTCATTGGTTGACGTGCGATGAGGTGCAGTCGTAGTATCAGGATTTATGGGACACAATAAAATAAATTAGTGTAACGTGCCTTAAATTCCAAATTTTAGCATAAATCTTTAGTTATTTTAATTTTATTGGATTCGTTCAATTTATTTTGAAATATGGGACAAATTTTATTTGGTCATGTAATTTCGTATGATGACTTGATAAATCTTAACGAGTTTTGAGTACATTTGTGTTTACATTGTAATTTTCTATTTGACGCCCTTATTTTCACCCAATTTATATGTTTCAATAGTAAAATGGGGTACACAATTTTAATGCTTGTGTGTACTGTAGAAAGTCTTGTTCCAAAATTTTAAATGCATGAACAGTTCCCATGCTGGTATAATACATGTGATGTACTATAATGATATTTAAAATTGAAGAATCTTGAATCTTGAGGCATGACAGAAAGGAGAGATAATATATTTTAAAAGTTGATGTTTATATTGATTCCTGCAAATGTACACAATATATACTATTGCATGTCACCTTAAATTTCTAAAAGACAATTTTGATAACGATTCAAATTTAATTGATAGAAATCAGGTCGTTACACTACGCACAGTAAATGATGAAGAGAATGTGAGAAGACACACAGAGCAGCACACGTGTCATCCACAGTCGGCTTGAGTTTGGGCAAGGTCCATTTTGAGTTTTCGAGCAATGGTCAATTAAATTTGGTAGGTGGGCTTAGCCCAATTTTATCATAGCCCAATGGACTAAACACATTTAAATGGCATCACGGCCCATCAAGTGGACTATAATATTTAGAATTGAGACTGATTCTTTTACTTGCTCACAATATCACCGTTTATAAATAATATTAATGAGACGGAAAAATGTGAAATATATAGAGAAAAATTAAACAAAAAATTACATGAAAAACTCCAAAAATTAAAGAAAAACAACGGGGAGAGATGTCCCACTATATAAGAAATAATGTGCTGGCAATGTTCTTCGTCTTCAAACATCCAATTATTGAGATTGAAAATAATGGTGCGCTTCCAAGTGTGACAAGACATTTAGATTCTTGCCAATTGTTTTGTCTAAATTAAACGTGGGATGGTTTCTTAGAGAATGTCTGGTGGCCATTCATCTCAGATTTTAAGCCAAAAAGTTACCATTAGAGTCAATTGGTGGGTCCCTCCTCTCCCAAGCAGTCAAAAATGGCTGCTCAGTGGGTAAACAACGGCCGAAATTTTGATTTTAATTGGGTGAAATTTGGCTGCCAGACACAGCCTTAATCACCTCAACAGGTGTTAATTAGCAGATAGCTCAGTACTTAGCCGCGAAAATTTTTGTTGGACATGAATCACATGATACATTATTAAGTGAATGGACATTTTTCAAAAATGTTCATCTAACAATTTTGATATGGGTATCACAAAATTGTCCTCCAAACCTGCTGAATTTTTTTTAGTGTCCATTTGTCAAGTCACAACAACTTCGTATTCAGTGACGCGTTTCATAAAGTTAAAAATTATATTTATTCGAATTTAATATTTTGTATCAAATATATTTTTGAATATAATTAAAAGGAAAAAAAAAAAGTTGTTGAGGTACATTATGTGCACCATTGCTAAGATTACAATAACTTTTTCTTAGTGAAATATTTTGTTACAATATGTAGATATATGTCTTAAAAATTATTTAAATTTAAAAAGAAAAAAAAAATAATGTGCTGCAAATTATTTCTTCTTCAGTTCAGCACATCCAATTATTGCATTAACAAATAAATCAAACTGCAAGTTTTAAACGCTTATTATATTTCTGTAGAGAAGTTGAAATCCCCTCAATGGTTTAAAAACCTAACAGTCAACTGAGTCAAAATTTTTGTCATCTTATGATTATTTAATCTTTTAAGGATGGGTTAGAAATGATAAGTGAAGAACGTGAAGACAAGTCAGAAAAGTCCCCTCCACTCAACAGAGTTAGGCGAGGGCTTGATATCGATTTGAAAATAAATAAATTAATCATCGTTATGGATAATCTGATCAAAATTAATAAAATTGTCTAGATAAAATTCATTCCATCAATCGAAGGAATATGGTTTTGGCAAATAGGTTGGTTACTTAAATTGGATTGAAAAGAATGCATGCCATTGTGGAAAAACCTGGATTCTTATATTTGCAATCAAACTATAACTATTTTAGTGTGTGGGGGGGAAGAAAAAATTCATACAAGTGAAACTCCATTTTGAGAGGCACCTCATGTATCGCCTTTGTTTGATGTAGGAGAATGAAGGCATGATTGAGTCTCATTTTTTTTTTTAATGTAAAATGCATTTTAAAATAATAGATTGATAGAGAATGTGTGGTTAAAAATGAAGGAAATTTTTTTGGATTGTGCGTAATATTATTTTATTGAAAAATATGTGGTTTAAAAGAAGATGGAGAAAAAAATAAGAATCAAACAATGTAATATTAGGCATATTTAAAGTGCGCCAACGGTTAGTCAAAGAGATGCTCATGAGGGTCTATAGAAACATTGTTGCGTAAAAATAAGGAAAAATTGCAGTAACAATCCTAACCTTCTCGATTTTTGCACACTTGATCCCAACCTTCATTTTGTGCCAATGAAAATTCCTGAACTTTCATAAATATGCAGCTTGAATCCATTTGGATGGAAACCGTCCACTTTTCCGTTAGTTGACTAAAAAATGAAAAAATTGATCAATTTTAATCAAATTAAAAAGGACAAAATGGTACTTTACATGTTTCTCATATTAAATAAGTTATTTAATTAAATTAGAAACCCAAAAATAAATATAAATATATAAATCCCACCCCACCCACCCTCCAAACAAAAAAGATAAAACTACCCTACCCCCAAAATCCTTCATCTTTTCCACACCCCCCCCCCCCACCCCAAACCCAAAATCCTTCATCTTTGCAAATAGTAGCCATATGCAAGAATCACGATATCAACTAGATTTTACAGTGAATTACTGAAGTCCCATTTGTAGAGTTTTCGGACAATAAACCATGTTCGATGAATTTTGGAGCTAATTCAAAAGCCCCTTGTTGTGCAGAGAAAATCGGAAATGAGCGGTGATGCTGCGTTTGGGTTTTTTTGTGAAATTGAGCGGGGAATGGGCTGAGGCGATGGAGGAAATAAATTGATTTAGTCAAGGGCAAATGAATCGATTTGTTTATTTCGACAATTTTTGTGTTTTGGTGGCGTTTGCTAAAAATTATGTTACGGTGGTGAAGGCGTTCTGCGTTTTGTGGGCATTTCTTGGTTTCCTATGTGGAGGGTGCCAATATTGGTAGTGGGAGTGATAGGGAAATGGATTTGTGGTGGTGGTGGTAACAATGCTCAAAGGTGACAGTGGTGGTTGGGTGGTAGTGTCTCACAAGAGAAGAAGAAAAGAGATTTTGATTTGGGGGTGGGGGTTTATTTATTTAAATTTATTTTTTGATTTTTAATTTAATTAAACAACTTACTTATTATGAAAAAAATGTAAAGTACAATTTTGCCCTTTTTAATTTGGTTAAAATTGATCAAATTTTCTATTTTTTGGTCAATTAATAGAAAAGTGGACAGTTTCCGTCGAAATGGACTTCAGTTGCATATTTATAAAAGATTAAGGACCTTCACTGACACAAAATGTAGGTTAAAGTAAAGTCTGCAAAAATTGAAAAAGTTAGGGACCATTGCTACAATTTTCCCTATAAATAATAATGAAATTAAGAAAATGTTAGGTTTTCCAATTTCATTTGGATTTTACCTCTTTGATCCAAATTTGATGAAAATAATGTTGGACAAGTAAAAGGTTGTATTTTGTAAGTTTTAGATCTTACTACATATATATCAAAATTTATATAATAGATTACATAATGTTATATGACGTTCTATCATTTATCGATTTAAAACATAATCAACATTTTCATCTAATATTTCCCCTGTACATCATATTTTGTAATCCATTACATACATATTTTATGTACAAATAGCAAAATACTAACCAGAACAATAAATATATTTTACATCCTATGATTTAAAGATCAAATCTCACATCAATTTTATATATTTATTGTAGTACTGTCTAGTCTCATGCATGAATTATTTTACTTGTTTTACAACGATAGTGCATGTCCAAATTCTTCTATAAATACCTTGGATTGCTTCTTCTCAATCGCACTCTTCTTTCTAATTCACACGCATTTCAGACATGGAGACAAAAATAGTTTGCGGGAGTGAGAAAAATGTGTGGAGTTCAGTGTTGTTCATTACAGCATTTGTGATTTTGGGATGGAGAATTATGGATCGGATTTGGCTTAAACCTAAGAAGAAGGAGCGGATGCTTAAGCAGCAAGGCTTCAAAGGGAACCCATATACATTGACCAGGCTACTGTTTGGAGACGTAAAAGAGAACTCAATCGAATATGCTGAAGCCTTGCGAAAGACTATCAATATTCACGACGAAGCTGTCCCCCGTGTCATGCCCTTCGTTCATAAAACCATTGAAAAATATGGTATCTTCAAGGAAACTTAATTATGTACTTTTTAAGATATTAACTCTAATGAACTTCCAAATATTTGTCAGTGGAAACTAACATTTTATCTTAGCTGCCTGCATTAAAGTACCTATTGATCCATGCATGCACTAATTTTATTTGCATTATCATAATTTCTTTCTAAAAAAGATATATATTTTTCTTTTTGTAGGTAAAACGTCGTTTATGTGGGTTGGACCGAGACCGCGGCTGCTCATTATGGATCCTGAGTTGATGAAAACAGTGATGAGTAAATACAATACTTTCAGAAAGAATTTTAAGGTAACCAATAATATAGTACAAACACTTATTAGTGGAATCCTTAACCAAGAGGGAGAAGAATGGAGCAAAAGCAGAAAGACTCAAAATCCTAGTTTCCAACTGGAAAAAATTAAGGTAATTTTTGTACCAATTAATTTTTTTTTTCTCTCTTTTGTATAAATAATCTTAATAGATTGTTAATATTTTTTCGATATTTTGTTTTTAATTATGTAGCAAATGATACCTGCATTTCAATTGAGCTGCGATGAAATTGTGAATGAGTGGAAGAACATGATGTCGAGCTCCAAGGATGGCTCCTGTGTGGTGGAAGTGATGTCTCATATAGAAGTCTTGACCACTAAAGTGGTGTCCCAAACTTTATTTGCCACTGACTATGCACAGGATAAAAGGAACTATCAAATTCTTAAAGAATTGACTGCTATTGCCAGACAAACAACCCGAATAGTTGATTTACCAGGAGCCAAGTACGTCATCACACTTAAACTTTCGTACATTTACAATGATGTTTGTACTCTCACCACCGGGGCTGGCCAAAGACAATTAGTGATGTCAAAAAAATCCGTCCCGCCCTGTCCCGAATGGGGCGAAAAAAACCCACCTCGACGGGTTGGTGGGGCGGGGCGGGAGGGGGTGCCCAGCCCCGAAGCGCCTCGAACCCGTCTTGTGAAAAATAAAAAAATAGTTAATTGGAAGTTTTTGAAAAAATAAATAAATAAATGGGACAGGAAACGGGGCAAGCCCGCACCCCGAACCCCCCCACCCCGCCTAAGGTGCCCGCACCGCCCCGAACCCGCCCCATTGTCATCTCTAAAGGCAACCTAGCTCATTGTCTTGGGCCTCAATTCTTGAGGGGTCTCAAAAATTAAAAGCCCATAAATTCAACAAAAAAATTCCTTTCTTTTTTGAGTTGAGTCATTTATTCCATTTAAAAGATATGACTAAATAACATGATGGATTAAATAAGAGGTCCAAAACACTTGGACACTTACATCCTTTATGAGCTTAATTTTTTTTTAAAAAGAAATCTCACATAGTTTTTTAGTAAGTTTATAACTTTTTAAAATAAAATTAAAAAATTAATTTTTATGAAAGTTAAAAATAAGTTATTTATTTTAAAAGGCCTCATTTAATTTTTCAAAAATAATATAAAAAAATCATTTTGAATAGAACATGAATGATACAAATCAATACGCCTGAAAATTATATTTAAGAGTTTCGTAATAATTTGTCGGGCCTCGAATATCTTAGGGTTAGGGCGGGGCTCACCGCGATTGCCTATTGTTTTCGAAACGATGAAAATCGTGGTTTTAACTTAGGAAATGTGGGTTTATATTATTTACTGACACTCTTTATTAAAATTCGACGTCTGAGACTCAGTGTTAAAAGTCATCATTGTAGGTCTTCTGTGCCTTATTGTTATTATATTGAAGTGAAGTTGAATCATAAGGTGCTACTAACAATTTTCTCAATTTGTATAGGTATCTTCCCACTATGACAAATCGAAGGTCAAAACAGATCAAAAATGAATTAAGAAAATCATTTTCGATTCTGATAACTGAAAGGGCAAAGGCAATTAAGGCAGGAAAAACTACGGAGGACAACTTCTTTCATGTGTTGTTGGATTCTGAACTCGCAGAAGCTCATGGAATCAACAATATGGATGATTTGATTGGACAGGTTCAGTTATTCTACTTTGCAGGACATGAGACCACCACAGCTATGCTCGTCTGGACCATGATTTTACTTAGTATCCATCAAAATTGGCAAGAGCGTGCTAGACAAGAGGTTTTTCAAGTCTTCGGTAACCGCAAACCTGATTATGAAGGGTTAAGTCAACTGAAAACTGTAAGTGGTCGCAATTTTATATGCTTCACAATTGTATATATTTCCATTGCTTAAAAGAAAAGTTGAAAATCATTAGAAAAAGAATGAAATACTTGCATTAATTTCGCTGAAGGTTTAGTGTCCACCAACATATATTTGACCCTATAATGAACTCATACAAATAATTGAGGAATAAATTTGAAAGAAATGTGTTTGGTAATGAATATATATGTGTGTGTGATAGACCGAAAATGATGGAAATGTCACCTTTCGGATTAGAAAAAGTAGTTACACTAAATTCATTCATCTTGGTTTTGGTTTTGAGTAATGACATTTAGCACCACTGCCGCTAAGATCAAATTTAGGTGACTTTCAAGTATTATTAATTGATAGATCACCTTAAATGTAGCAAAATAAAACACATTTAAGACGTTCTTATCACTTGCACGATACCTAAACTGATGCTCTAGCACAAGTAGCATTATTCTTAATTAGGGTTTTTCCATGTGCATAAGAAATTCTTTTATCGTTGCTCATCTTTTTCAATGTTACTCATCAAGAAATGAATAGGGTGTCTTCATCATTCTCTGCTCTTATTATTTGAGATCTTTTTTATCCTTACAGATAACAATGATTTTCAATGAGGTATTACGGTTGTATCCACCAATTGTTGAATTGTCTAGACTGGTTGAAGAAGAAACAAAGTTAGGTCAATACACTATCCCAGCCGATACACTATTGATGTTGCCAATAATCATACTTCACCGAGACAGAGAATTGTGGGGCGAAGATGCAAACGAGTTTAAACCAGAAAGGTTTGCTGAAGGAGTATTGAAAGCAACAAATGGGCGCCCTGCATTTTTTCCATTCGGTGCAGGTCCTCGAGTATGCATTGGACAGAACTACTCTCTATTGGAAGCCAAACTTGTCTTGGCAAATATTCTGAGCAACTTCTCTTTTGAGCTTGCACCAACTTATACACATGCTCCCTATGTTATTTTTACTGTCCAACCACAGTATGGTGCTCCACTCATTCTGCGCAAGCTTTAGCGCAATTTCAAGAAACCATAAATCTCTATGCACCAAATTGTTAGAGATTCAAGTGTCGCATTGTGGGATATCATTGCATAACCACTTGCATGTTTCCCTTTTATCCGTGGATTGTCTTTTGGCCAAATAAAAACTTTGAATAAAAACCTCGTTTCAATGTACTGTGAATCAGTTGCTAGGATAAGTGCCTTGAAAAGCTTAATCCTTGTAATGAGACATTTTCCGTTGGTTAATAAGGTGATGTTTTCATCTTGAATTTAATTCCTATCATGCTTTTATGTGTACGAGTTGTCTAAACAACTGAAATTACTAGAATCATTTGAAGTCAAAACTATTCAAATTAAGAAAATTACCTTAAAAATATCTCATAATTCATATACTTCCAAAGAGCATTTTTCTTAATTAAAACATTTTTAATTAGAAACGATCGACACTAGTCAAAACCTAATTTGCACCAATTTGGTTTTATCGACTTTTACCGAAATCTAATAAAGATATATTTTTTATTCAAACCAAACTGGGGCTTAATGTATCTTAACTAGAACTGACCTACACAAAGGCATAAAGAGAAACTTTGGATACATAAAATTGATTATCAACACATAACACCCAACATACATTATATTCATGCAAATACTACCTTAAACATGTATTCTTTTGTAGAATCAACAAAATATGGAGATTCTTGAACGTCTGGACCATTTCACGTGAATACTTTCCATATTATTATCTTCTATTAACAGGAAAATCCCTCAAATCTCGCCCTTCATCATCAAACCTAGAAGAAAACGCTGTTGAAATCCCATCACATTCGATCTCAAAAGTTTTAGATCATTTTCAACCTGTAATCTTAATATTTTCAAAGATATTCATTTCCCTTCACTTGCAGAAATTCTAGTCAAGAAGGTGAGGGTTATTCAATGTGATTAACCGTACTTTTCAACTGAAATCAAGATTTTTACGGGTTACAAAAGATTTGTAGACTTCAGTACATAAGATCACCAGGAGTGGTAGCAAATTAGCAATTATGTTGAACATTATATGTTGCTGCAGATTGTGACTTCATCTTATCAAGTTGTGGGTGATTTCTGCACCTTTGTTACCACACAAAAATGGAATATGATAGGGAAAATTGTTTCTTCAATGCTGGAATAATTCTGTTGATGTTGTCCGGTTGCCGGAACTTAACTTCTTCTCTTAAGTTGCTTACTTGGTTTGGGATTCTTGAATTTTGAATTCTAAATTGAGAGGATTTATTGGGCAAGATTATGATTAACTGTTCCACCGACGTTTAAAAGATCTTTTTCTGACTAAATGACTAAAAGATCTTTTTCTGAAAAAGGTGAAAGAGCAAAAGAGCCTTTACAAATCATACATACAGATGTATGTTGGCCTTTGAATGTCAAAGCAAGAGAAGATTATAAATACTTCATCGCATTCATTGATGATTACTCAAGATATGGATATGTATACCTCATGCAAAGAAAATCCTAACATTTGAAAAGTTCAAACAATTCCGTGCTGAAGCTGAAAAGAAATTCAGCAAATCAATCACAACTCTTAGATTTGATCGAGAAGGAGAATATTTAGATTAAGAATTCAAAGATCATTTGATTGAAAATAGAATAATATCACAGTTTACTACACCGGGACAACTACAACAAAATGGTGTAGCTGAAAGAAGAAATCACACCTTACTTAACATGACGAGATCAATGTTAATTTATTCTTCTTTACCCACCTCATTTTGGGGATATGCACTGCATACATCATTACACATTCTAAACTTGATTCCATCTAAGTCAATCTTGAAGACTCCCTTAGAATTGTGGAACGATCACAAACCTAGTTTGAGACATATCTACTTATGGAGATGTCTAACACACATGCTAAATGGAAAGACTAGGAAGCGGGATCCTTGTTTAGAGGTATATGTATGCATTTTTGTGGGCTATCCTAAAGAAACAAGATGAAGATTGTTCTAGGCAAACATTACTTTTCTCGAGCTTAACTATATGACAGATTTCAGACCTAGAAGCAAAATAGTTCCGGAAAAGTTGGTGGCTGATGAGATTGGCCCCACACAAATGACAATTATTGAACGACAAAGAAAAAAAACCACCAATCACAATCAAACATTACCACCACCACCACGCAGTTAGGGGGGGGGGGGGAATAAGGTTACCCACCCACTATCGTGAAGAAGGTGAAGCAAATGTTGCAGTCACTGATGGTAATGATGATGATCCATTTACATACATGATGGCGATGGATGATGTTGACTGTGATGAATGGCAGGAAACCATGAAACTAGAAATGGAATTCATGTAATCTAATTCAGTCTGGAAACTTGTAGATTTACCAGAATGCGTAAAGCCTGCTGGTTATAAAGGGATCTACAAGAAAAAGAGAGTAATTGATGGGAAAATAGAAACTTTCGAAAGCAAAGCTTGTGGTAAAGGGTTTTACCTAAAGAGAGAATAGACTATTAGGATATTTTTTTGCTAGTAGCCATACTGAAATCTATTCAGATTCTCTTAGCCATTGCTACTCATTATGACTATGAGATATGGCAAATGATGTCAAGACAGCATTTTTGAACACTCATCTTGATGAGACCATTCATATGGTCTAACCAGAAAGATTTGTGGAAAAGGCCCAAGAGTAGAAAGTCTACAAACTACGAAGATCCATTTATGAAATAAAGCAAACTTCTAGATCATGGAACATCAGATTTAACGAAGCCGTTAAATCTTATGGTTTTGAAAAAAAATTGGGTGAACTGTGTATCTACAAACATATATAATAAGATAAGGTGGTCTTCTTAGTTCTTTATGTGGACGTCATTCTTCTCATTGGGAATAATGTAGGGATTTTGTCCAAAGTAAAGAACTAGTTAGCTAGCCAATTCCAAATGAAAGATTTGGGAAAAGCCAACTATATTCTTAGAATTCAAATCATAAGGGATCACAAAAATAGGCTTATGGTGTTGTCTTAGGCATCGTATATTGACAATGTGCTTGTCAAGTTTGTAATGCAGAACTCCATGAAGGGAAACTTACCTTCTTGACATGGAGTTCATCTCTCGAAAGAACAATGTCTTATGACACCACGAGAAGAGGAGAACATGAGGCGAATTCCCTATGCGTCTGCAATTGGTAGTTTAATGTATGTCATACTGTGCACAAGACCTGAAATATACTATGCAGTGGGAATGGTTAGATGATACCAGTCGAACCTAGGATTGGATCACTAGGTAGTAGTCAAACATATGCTCAAATATCTGAGGAGGACAAAAAACTATATGCTGGTGTACTTTGGTTCCTATTGGATATACATATTCTAATTTTCAATCAGATAGAGATTGTTGGAAGTCAACTTAAGGAGCAATGTTCAGTTTCGGAAGTGAGGCCATCATATGGAGAAGTGTGAAACAAACTTATATTGCTAACTCTATCATGAAGGTTGAATACGTAGGGCTTGTGAAGCAGCTAAAGAAGCAATCTGGCTTAGTGAGTTCTTGAAAGATCTGGAAATTGTTCCAAAATACATAAAACAATCAAACCCTAATGTGATAACAATGAAGTAGTTGCCAATGCAAAAGAATCAAGGAATCATGGAAGAGGAAAGTATATAGAGAAAAAATTCCACTTGGTAAGAAAAATTGTCCAAATGAGAGACATTTCACTTGGGAAGATTGTATCTTAACCATATAGTTGATCCGTTACCAAAATACTACCATCTCGTAGTTTTGAGCAACACCTTGAGGGAAAGGGGCTTAGAGATATGTCTCGTTACTTTAAGGTAAGTGGGAGATTGTTGGGATATGTGCCCATCAATAAATGATCACACTATTATATGCAAGAGTTCATTTAAATCCAATTATATATGGATAATGATAAATAATTATAGTTAATCATTTAAATTAATTTTGAATTGTTATTTGACAAGAGTATATGGGAGAGAAATTTTCTCTCTAGAGTGAAGACACCTCATCCTAGTCATAGGTGTGGTTTTGGATTTTTAATTAAATTGTTAATTAATAAAATTAAAATAAAGCTATATCTTTCAACTATAAATATGACTCATGGGATACTCAGGAAAGAATACACAACACAGAAATTTACGTAAAATACTTTTTTGAGAGTTCTTTTCTTTTTCTCACTTTGTCTCATGTGTTAAGAACACAAAATGAACCATAAAATGTATGTGAATCAAAATCAAATATGAAACATCAAGTCGTTCATTCCCTGTAATTAGAAATACGTCGAGAAAGAATTGTGGAGCTTTTGAAAGGTTGACGATTTTAAGGAGAAGTTCAATATTTACATCTTAGACGATCGTCAGTATAATTTTGATTAAGTTAATATTTGTATTGTTTGATTAAAAAAGAAACTTTTTTTTACAATATGATTGTTTTTGCTTCCGCTTATTTTTTTCTTTGTAAAATTGGTTTCAAAACCAATAGGTTCGACTTGGCATGGTCTAATAACTTGACTAACGTCATCTGGAATCATCTTTCCAAATGGATGATCAATTTTTTATGGTTAGTTTGATCCACGGTTTGCACAACTATTCCGAATATATAAGTTTTAACAAGTAATTATTTTATTCATTAAAAATTGGGTTAAGTTGCTAACTTTTGAAATAAGCCCCCCAGATTACAATCAAATAGTTAACTTATTAGTTTTTCAAAACTTCAAATACATTTGGAAATAAAAATACAGAGAAATGCTTGATCCTAGCCAAACAAGATGAAATTAAAGTGGTGATCAACATTTTGGGCCGTTAGGGAGTTGGGACCCTTTAATGGGATTTAGAGTCTACTTTAGGAATCAGTCACTAGATGGATTTGATCATAGCTTTAAACCCACTTAATTAAATACCATGACAAAATCGACCAATTGACCAGTTGACTAGGGAATCGATTGACCCAATGCTGGTTTTTTGCTGTTTTACCTTGTGAACAGTTAATCAAATTTGTTACTGTAATTTCAACACAAGGCTAGGCGATCATCCAACATTAAGCCTGGGCAGTCACCCAAGTTATTTTTTGGTCTTCACCATGTTTTCGCTCAATTTTCTCGTGGTTGACCACTTCCATTAATTCTAAAACCAATCCTTATTGTTAATTTGAATAATATCCAATAATCCCCTACTTGTTTAAATATAAGATGAGTATAAACTCAATTTTAACGACACTTATGCATAGAGTATGGATATCTTTCGATTTAAATCCAACCTTAGTATAAATCCCACAAAGTGATAATTGAAATCCTAGGTAGCATGAAAAATTTGAACGTATTATTCCTTTGTGATGATATTGATAGCCCAAAAATAGCTAACCAAGAGGGGGTGATTTGGTTTCTAAAATGTTTTTGAAAAACTAAATTAAGATCAAGTACGTGATAACTGGATAGATTAATTCAAATAGTAAACACGAATATGAAAACAATAAGTAAAGAGAGATAGAGAGTGCAAACAATATAATTATGGAGGTTCGATCAAACACAATGATCTACATCCTTCGTTACCAAGCTCTCTGGCACGAGTAAGGCCAATTTCACTATGTTGATTGACTTGTGTGCAATCAAACCCTTTACAAAGCTTCCGATAACTTACAAGCAAGGAGCACCGATCCTTTTACAACGTTGAGTTTTACGGGACCTCAACACGACCCACAAGTTTAAGGAGAATTGAATTTACAAATTAAAACTTCTCTCTTAATAAATGATATGATCACAATTAAGTACCAAGAGAGAAATATGCTAATATTTTAATAGATAGCAATGAGTGAAGCTCAAGTGTTAGATTTAGAAAAACTTTGATGTGTTAAATGATTTTCAAGAATTAATTTAATCAAAAGTTTTTCAAAACAAAATGATTTGATAATAATAAATAGGATGAAAAATCAATACTATTTTGCTCAGAAGAATCTCACATTAATGTTCTCTAGTTGTTGTTGTAATGAATGACAAATGAGTTGGTATATATAGAAGTGAGAAACGCCAATTTTTCTGCCTAATCGGATGACCCAATCAGATGTCCAGAACAGTACCAGATGGCCCAAAAAGTAGCTGATAAGTGCTATTTGTGCATTTATTTGGATCAAATCACTAAACTTTTATGTCGTCAAATCATTAATTTTTACTTAACTTTGGTTATTTTTCTTTTGTTTTTAGTTATGGACTCGTTCGAAGCAATTGGAAATAAAAGAATAATGAAATTGAATGAAATCGGCAATTTTGGAGATAATATTTCACACTTTGGAAATTGAAGGGCTAGAATGCACATTCTAAAATAATGTGGACATTGGTGCAAATTACAATTTAAGATGGCAGGAAAGAAGTTGAAGTTATTATTAAAATGGGCTTTACTTTGATTTGGACTTGGAATTCTAATTACCCTAGAACACAATAGCTAGAGGAGAAATAAATACACAGACATATTCACGCAAAAGGAAGGGGGGCGCTGAAGCAGGCTGGAGCCTGGAAAAGGAGGAGACGCACAGAAAAAGAAGAAAAAATAGAGGCTACGATGGAAGAAACAAAGAGAAAAGAAGATAAAAAAAAAAAAACAAGGAAAAGTCAAAGCAAGAAGAAAACTGTGCAGAGAAAGGAAAACGGCAGAAAATAGAAGAAAGAGAAAAAGAAAAGGAAGGGAAGCTACAAACAGCAAAAAATTTCACGTTTCGTCAATTTTTGGTGATTTCTTTCCACTTTTTCTTGTTTTTATTCTTCCAGTATGAATAACTAATTTTTATATTAGGGAAAATAATTTAGTCGACTTGTGATCCTTTATTTTTATATTCAAGATTTATGTGGTTTATTTATCTATGTGTTAATTTTATTATGAATTTAATGCATTAAATTACATGATCAATAATTTGATGATTAAGTGAATTTCTTACGAATCGAGAGGTGAGTTTGAGATTTAGGTCATATAATAAAATTCGGTAAATTAGTATAATGTGTAGAGATACCTATATTAATTATTGCGATCATAATTTGAATTTTTGGATCTAGTGTTTCGTTTAACTAAAATTGATTCGTATAGAGATATGGAATTGAATTAGTTAAATAGGTTCAATGAGAACTCGAGATAGGTAAATTGAATACAATAGAAGAATTCGATCGAACACTACATTAGGTTGTGAATCTTGAATTAAGAATAAAGGTGATCAATATATGAAATTGTTATGCCCTAATATTCATCACATATTTGAATTTTCAATTATCCATTGTGTGCAATTTTTTTATATTTTCAATTAGTAAAAAGTAGTTAGGAACAATCATCATAATTATTTACCTGCTTTGTGAAATAGGGATTAGAAAAAGTAGATTAAGATTAAAGTACAGTTCTCGTGGGAACGATAATCCAGAATCAAAGGTCCACTATATTACTTGTTACGATATCGTACACTTGCGATATAAAAAAAAAAAGAAACAAGTTTTTGGCGCCGTTGTCAGGGACTATTTACTTTTAGTCTTAGTTTATTTTATTTTTAATTGTTATTTGATTTTACTTTTATTTATTAAAAAAAAAGTGTCCGTTGTATGCTCCGTACCCAAGACGACGATCTTGAACCGTTTGACTCGAAAATAGAACGTACTTTCAGACGAAGACGCAAGGAACACAAACAAAAACAACATCAAATGGCTGACGGTCAAAACATTCATATTCCTATTCAGCCAATTGGACAAGTGGCCGCAAGAGTAGCGGCAGTACCGGATCAGCAGCAGGAGCGAAGGGAAATAAATGAAGGACACCTGCCAGTTTCAATGTTTTTAACGCCAATAGCCGCGCCTGCACGCTCCAGTATTGTGTATCCAGATTTTGGGATAAACAATTTTCAGATAAGGGCAGAATGGATCAATTTGATGAGTAATACTCTTCAATTCTACGGGTTACCTCATGAAAATCCAAATACACACAACTCCAGATTTCTCCGAAATTATCAGAATTTTCATGCTCCGGGGCTCAATGAAGATGCTATTAAATTGCGGTTATTCCCATATACACTTAGAGATGCTACATTGGAGTGGTTAGACGCCGAACCTCATGGAAGCATTACTACAGGGGAAGAACTGACCAGAAAATTTTGTAATAAATTCTTCCCTCCGGCGAAAGTAGCTAAAATCAGATTGAAAATTCAAACTTTCCAACAGCGGGATGTAGAAAGCTATCACGAGGCATGAAACAGATTTAAAGAGCTGATGCGAAAGTATCCAAATCATGGGATCCCAATTGGTAATCAAGTGCATTACTTCTACACCGAACTTTCACCACAGTCAAAATCTCAGGTGGATTCTTCTGCGGGTGGATCGATCATAGGAGAATCAGTACAACAAACATTGGATCTATTTGAGCTAATTGCCACTACACACTCAATGTTTTCATCAGAAAGAGTGGTACCACCGAGAGCACCTGAAATGTATGAATTAGATAGCACCGTATCTACGAACACACAGATAACAGCTTTGACAAAGCAGGTAGAGTTGTTGGTGAAATCATAAACGAGGGGAGCACATGCAGTGATGAGTGTCCCATCATGTGAAAACTGTGGATCTAAACATTCAACTGAAAACTGTATGTCTATGGGCTTTCTCGAGGAACAAGTCAACTTCATTCAAAATGGTTCCCGCAATTTTAATCCATATTCGCAAACATATAACCCATGATGGAGACAACACCCGAATTTCAGTTGGTCGGATAATCAACAAGGGAATGGTTCAAATAATGCCCATCAGGAGCAAAAACCAAGTTTGGGGGAGATGTTTCATCAATATGTGCAAAAAACAGACAAAATATTCCAACTGATTGATACTAATTTTCAAAATCAGCAAGCATCTATCAAGAAGTTGGAGACACATATTGGTCAAATAGCTCAACAACTTGTAGAACGTCTACAAAGAGCATTGCCAAGAAATACAATGACAAATCCTAAACAGCAAGTGATGTCAATAAAAGTAGTGGAAAACGATCCACCCAGGGCTCCTGTAAAAGTTAAAGCATATGTACCTCCACTTCCATTCCCCCAAAAACTTTGAAAGAAGTCAATGGAGGAAAATATTCATGCTATAACTACAAGGAATGGGGTACAATTACCAGAGATTACTGTGAAACGACCAGAAAGAAAAGATGACCAGGAAGATGTTGATGAAGCTATAATGGAGGAAAAATCTGCACCCGCCTCAATTGAGAATGAAGAAAGTACAGAAGCATCCACTGTCAAGGCACCAAGTCCAATTAAGGCCTACGTGCCTCCCATTCCTTTTCCTCAAAAGCTCAAGAAGAATAAACGAGACACAAAATTTGAAAATTTTCTTGATGTTCTCAAGAAGCTCCAGATCAATATTCCGTTGATTGATGCGATATTACAAATTCCAAGCTACACAAAATTTTTGAAAGAGATGTTGACAAAGAAAAGAAAGCTTTCAGAGTTTGAAATTGTGGCATTAACGGAGGAAAGTAGTGCAAAAGTGCTAAACAAATTGCCTCCCAAGTTGAAAGATCCAGGGAGTTTTAATTTGCCAATTTCAATTGGAAATTCTTGTGCTATTAATGCATTGTGTGACACGGGTGCTAGTATAAATCTACATATTCTGTTTATAGGAAATTGGGATTGGGTGAAATCAAATCAACATCAATAAAGCTACAACTAGCTAATACAACAATTTCAAAACCACGTGGCAAAGTTGAGGATGTGCTCATAAAAGCGGGAAATTTAATATTTCTTGTGGACTTCATTGTGCTGGACATACCAGAAGATCGAGGCATTCCAATTATACTGGGTCGACCATTTTTAGCAACGGGTCGAACTATAATTGACATGGAGAAGGGTGAGCTAATATTGAGGGTGGAGGACAATCAAGAGATATTTAATATTTATACCCCAATTGAGAAACCTTCCAACAACAATAATTGATGTAGAATTGACGAAGAAGAGCCACCTGATCAACGAAGCTGTCAAAATAGAAAATCAAATTTCGGAGGACTTCTTGGTAGAGATAAAAATGGAAATATCAAAATATGGAGAGCAAAAAAGGAACGCATAAATGAAAATTGCACAAAATGCAATGATGACATAACTTGGTTCGAGCCACCATGATCAAACATGGCCCAAAGTCAAGCTAATGACGTTAAAGAAGCGCTTCTTGGGAGGCAACCCAAGCTTTTTTTTTTTCCTTTGTTATTTATTCTATTTTTGAGTTTTAAGATAGTTTAACTTATTTTAAGTTTATCTGTGACTCTTTACCCATATCCCTCTTCTTCTTAGATCTTCGATATGCTAGTTGATTTAGTAGATGTTAGAGTTAAGTAACACTTGTTCCAATTATTTGATCTTAATACTTTATTTGATTTTTCAGGAACAAGGCGTCGTGGAACATTTACACCAAAATTGACCAATAAGACAACATGATCAATATGAAAGCTAGCCATTGAATTACATGCCATATCAGGGGAGTCATTTTCTTCATTTTCTTTCTCACCCCTTTATATGCAGATTTAGGATTAAAAACATTGAGGACAGTATCTAGTTTAAGTTTGGGGGTGGAAAACACGAGTTTTCATTTTCTTTGTGTTTTTGTGTGCTTTTATTGTTTTAAAAAAATATTTGAAAAAAAAAGTCAAAAAAAAAAAAATTTTATTTGTGTGCTTGTGTGAGTTAGTTGGCCTGGCTCGCAATGACAAATATAATGAATCATGAATTGATCTATGAATGGTGAATAAGTTGCATGCTTAGATTAATTTTTGTTTTTCCATGAGAAATTTGATATATATTGAGCACATGAATTAAGTTAAGCATTGTGTAGGAATGAGTTGATTTCATAATTGAATAGGTTGAAATAGTGGACTATAGATGCTAAACCCAAAACCATTGAATTTTACATTCTTGGACCAAATTTCACTGTTGTAGGGAGATGTTGAGATAAATAAGGATTCCATGTGTGAAATTAAAAATCTTGTGTGCATTGTCTAAGGTCAATGGGATGCAATTCGATGAAAATCTCAAGTTGGAAGTCGTTTTACTTGAATTTGTGTTAAATGAGGGATATTGCACTAATCAAGGCATAAAAAAAATTTACTAGAAAATTTCTCTTCATAGCCTTTATGACTCGAGCAATTAAGCCTGTAAGGGTTTTTAAAATCTGGTGCCCTATGGTCATCTGACTTGGGATTCATCGGCCGAAAGCTAGTTACATGAGTTATTTAGAAAGTTTAAGGGAGAGAATGCTTCAAATAAAGAAAAAAAAAATTCCTCTTAAAAAAAAAAAATTCAGAAAAAGTAGGTGAGTAAAACAGAAGACGCACCAAATGTCTTGGTTAAGTCTCAAACACCTGTTTAAGAAAAATTGACTTTTGATAAGAGATTATTAGCCTAATTAAATCCTAGAGATTGAAGCAATCAAACTTAATGGAGAATCCTTGTTTATTGAAATGTTGAACTGCAATTGGTGAACTTTTGCCAAACTAGAGAGGTGAGGATAGTAAAAAATATATATATATAACCGTAGTTCACACATTGGAAAAGAGTGAAAAGAATAAGTTTGAGGGTGTGTGAATCTCATGAGTGATGAAAGAACATATTTGACCATTGAAGGTCGGGAATTGAAAGAACTTATGAATTCATAATGCTATACTTAATTCTCCACACACACACGTCGATTTTACATTGGAAAAGTGAATTTTAATTTATGTATTGTGATTTTGAATTTTCAATTATCCATTGTGTGCAATTTTTTTATATTTTCAATTAATCAAAAGTAGTTAGGAACAATCATTATAATTATTTACTTGCTTTTGTGAAATAGGGATTAGAAAAAGTAGATTAAGATTAAAGTATAGTCCTCGTGAGAACGATAATCCGGAATCAAAGGTCCACTATATTACTTGTTACGATATCGTACACTTGCGATATAAAAAAAAAAAGCAACAAGTTTTTGGCGCCGTTGCCGGGGACTATTTACTTTTAGTCTTAGTTTATTTTATTTTTAACTGTTATTTGATTTTACTTTTATTTATGAAAAAAAAAGTGTTCGTTGTATGCTCCGTACTCAAGACGACGATCTTGAACCGTTTGACTCGGAAATAGAACGTATTTTCAGACGAAGACACAAGGAACACAAACAAAAACAACATCAAATGGCTGACGGTCAAAACATTCATAATCAGGACTCAAAGGTCCACTATATTACTTGTTACAATATCGTACACCTACGATATAAAAAACGCAATAGTAGCCGTTGAAAATCAGTCAAAACAGTCGATTTGTTTACCGTTGCTGGTGAACCGGACGTCCGGATAGCCAGAAACATTCTGGTGCCTTTTTTTTTTTTTTTTTGTTTACAACTTTGTAATTTTTTGCTTGACATATTTACTTGACACTTCAAGGTATGTAATGCTTAGTATGATCGAAAATTATGACAAACAATAGATGATTTACAATAAGAAGAATACTTTATCTCATATGATTCATACATTTGCAATACTCTTCCCCTGTGATTTCTAGATCAAGCATTCCCCATTTTTTATACACATTATGCATGCATATCATCGTTCATATGTTTTTCCCTTTTGGCATAAGGAAAAAGAACACGAAGTAGGGAAATATACATGGGAAGACAAAGCAAAACATAAGTCAAAGAAATCTCAAAGGAAAATAGTATTATGGAAAGAAAATTAATAATGAAATATTCAACATGTAGCAAATAGAAAATGTTAACATGAAGCAAAATGTGAGAAAACATCCATAGTAAAGCAAATAAAGATAAAATCCATGATAAAGTAAGATCAAACTATGACTAGGGCTTCGGAGGAGGTAGTGGAGGAAATTGGGCTTAGAAGTGGGCATAGAAGGCATTCTGCCGAGCTTGCATCGCCGTCTATTGAGCTTAAATAGCTTCCTGTTGAGCTAGTATCTGATGAAGCATTTCGCCAAGACCATCAACCGCGGATGTAAGAGAGTTAATGCGGCCATTCAAAAAGTTGTACTAATTCTCGATGAACGCAAAGCCACTGCCCAAGGAATGAGGGATACTAGACCCCAGAATGTCGTGATGAGGAACAAGGGGCTTCTGGTACGTCATCGTCGTCACCTTCGTCATCACCCTCAAAGGGTAGAGTCGATGGACCCGATGTGGGGTCAAATCCCTTGGTATGTGCCACCTAATGACCATGTTCTTTAGTAATTTTCATGTGTTTAAGTGTTTTGATGTTGATAGTGTCGGTGGGTTTAAGTCGGACAAATGTTTCATCATCTAATGAGACGTGAAAGTGTTTGAAAATCTTTGTTAGTAGCATGCCATATGGTAAAGCTTTAACATTTTGTAACCAATGGACAAGCTTCATGAGTCCTAATGCAATGGTTGGGAAATCAAGTTTCCTACCGATAAGAAAGGAACCGAGGAGAAAGAGATCAAATGAACTCACTTAATCCCGACGACCTTTTCGGGCTAGGATAACATTTGCAATTGTGTTTTGTAAAATCTTGCATGGAAGAGACTTTGGTGATATTTTCAAAAAAATTCCCAGTGACTCGACGACAGCCGTCGAATGTGGGATGTGTCTTGTATAGAAAAATTTGTGTTTCACACACTTCAAGTTCTAAAATGTCACAAATGAATGCTTTGTTTATAACAACATGTTTATTTTTAACTAAACATTAAATGTCATTGAAACGTGAAATCGACATATTTTTGTAAAATTCTTGCATGAGTCGTGGGTATGCATGCTTTTTTAATGTTGCAATTGAAATCCATCCCATATTTTCAAAAATTTCCTCGATATGAAATACGGTGCTTCAATAGTAAAAAATGCAAAATCAACATTTTTACCTATCGAAATGGGTGATTTTTCGAATGGGTTGGTCGGCACCTCGAGTTCCAAATCGAACTCTTCATCGGATGAAGAAGGTGAAGTGCTCCTCACTGTGCTTTTAAGCCTTTTTTTCCGTCCGTCTAGAGCTTGCCTTGGCTGAAAATCAAGAATGAGGGTGGAGAACCTAGGGTTCGAGATATTGGGTGAAAAGAGAATATAGGAGATGAAAGTCAAAATTCCTTGAGAAATAGGGATGTAAAAGTAATGGGTTTTTGAATTTAAAAGGTAATTGATGATTTGAGGGGAAGGATTAAATGATGGAGAAGAGATTTAGGAAGAGAGAAGTGGAGAAGAATGGAGAAAATGGGAGAGAAAGGGACTGTTATGCGATTTTAAAAGTAGCCCCAAACGCTGAACCGGACATCTGGTTCAGCCATCCGGATGTCCGAACGATCCGATTTGATCCAAACGTCCGGATGATTTTTTTAAAAATATGATGCACACAAATTAAGGTTAAAGTAAAAACATATAAGAGCATGTAGTTTCAATCATGTACTTCAAATTCATCAATTATGAATAAACCTCCTCTAAGATGTGACAATCGATCAAGAGCTAGAGGTTTTGTAAAGATATCGACCAATTGATTTTCCGTGTTTAAGAATTCTAGCACAATATCACCCTTTTGAGCATGGTCTCTTAGGAAGTGATGTTAAATTTCAATATGTTCCGTCCTAGAGTGCAAAATAGGATTTTTTTTTTAGATAAGTTAATAGCATTAGTGTTATCACACATGATGAGGGTATGATCAAAGGATAAGTGATAATCACTAAGAGTTTGTTTCATCTATAGAACTCGTGCACAACAACTTGCGGCTGATATATGTTCTGCTTCGGCAGTAGATAATGCAACGGAGTTTTGTTTCTTACTAAACCATGATACTAGTACAAAGCCTAGAAAATGACATGTACTGCTAGTGCTTTTACGATCGATTGTGCATCCAGCCCAATCGGCATCCGAATAGCTAAGTAGATCAATGTGAGTGCCCTTAGAATACCAATGCCATAAAGTTTTAGTGCCACTAAGATATCTAAAGATTCGTTTTACGGCCTTAAGATGTGATTATTTAGGATTTGATTGAAATCTAGCACATAGACATACACTAAACATAATATCGGGTCTACTTGCAGTTAAGTAAAGAAGGGATTCGATCATACCTCGATATTTTGTTATATCAACGGATGTACCTTGATCGTCCTTATCCAATTTTATGGATGAGCTCATAGGGGAGTTCATTGGCTTCAAATCATCCATGTCAAATTTCTTGAGCATATCCAAAATGTACGTACTTTGATTGATGAAAATTCCATCACAAGTTTGCTTAATTTGGAGAACGATGAAGAATTTAAGTTCTCCCATCATACTCATTTCAAATTCCATCCTCATGCACTTAGAGAACTCTTCACAAAAATGAATATTAGTGGCACCAAATATAATAGCATCAACATAAATTTGAACAATGATCATATCGTTCTTATGAGTTTTGACGAAAAGAGTTGTATCCGCTTTTCCAATTGAAAAACCATTTGAAATTAAAAATTTTCTCAATTGTTCGTACCAAACCATAGGAGCTTGTTTTAGATCGTAGAGAGCTTTTCAAAGTTTGAAAACATAGTCCAGATATTTGTGATTTTTAAAACTTGGTGGTTGTTCAACAAACACTTCTTCTTGAATAAAACCGCTAAGAATAGCACTTTTGATATCAATTTGATAAAGAGTAAATTTTTTATTACAATCAAATGCAAGAAGTATGCGAATGGATTCTAATCTAGCTGCTGGTGCAAATGTTTCTTCAAAATCGATACCTTCTTTTTGATTATATCCTTGGGCCACTAATCTACCCTTGTTGCACACAATTATCCCATTTTCATCACGTTTATTTCTAAAAACCCATTTGGTACCGATGACAGTTTGATAATTTGGTCTAGCAACTAAATCACAAACACGATTTCTTTCAAATTGATTTAGTTTTTCTTGCATTGCTAGTATCCAAAATCCATCAAACTTGGCTTCATTAAAAAAATTACGTTCAATTTGCGAAATGAATGCACAACTACCAAGATGATTTCTAAGAGAGGTTCTAGTGGTGATACATTTTGGATAAATCGTCTATTATTAATTCCTTTGGATGGGATGGAACAAACTTCCATTTATTTGGTAGCGGGGGATCACATTAAATCTCGGTTGATTTTTCTTCACTTTCTTGAACGTTGGGATCATTCGTTTGTTTTTCGTTAGGCACTTCCTTGTTTTGGTCTTGAATGTTCATTTGTTCAAATGGAGCTTTTAAACCTACATCATCATCAATACCTTTCTCATGATCATTTGAGTTAGTCTCATCAAATGTGACATGCATGGATTCTTCAACGATTAGAGTTCTTTTGTTAAATACTCTATAAGCTTTAACTAGTCGATGAATATCCTAGAAAAATACTCATATCGGATTTTGAATCGAACTTTCCCAAATTATCTTTTGTATTCAAAATAAAACATTTGCAACCGAAAACTTTAAAGTAACTAATATTGAGAATTATATTTTTCCAAAGCTCGTAGGGAGTTTTAGTTTTCTTACAACTAACCAAAACTCTATTTACAATGTAACAAGTAGTATTAACGACTTCGGCCTAAAAGTATTTTAGTAAATTATTTTCGTTAAGCATGGTTCTAGCCATTTCTTGTAATGTACGATTCTTCCTTTCTACTACACCATTTTGTTGAGGAGTTTTAGGAGCCGAGAAATTATGTTCATATCCATTTTCATTGGAAAAATTATTAAAGGCAACATTATCGAATTCTCCACCATGGTCCCTTCTAATGGTCGTAATGGTATAACCATTTTCGGTTTGGACTTTCTTACAAAAATGTTTAAAAGCTTTTAGAGCTTCTTCTTTTAGACTCAAAAATATGACCTAAGTAAATCTAGAAAAATCGTCAACAATTACAAAAGTATAATGTTTACCGCCCAAGCTAGCGATCCTAGATGGTCTAAAAAGATTCATGTGGAGAAGTTGCAATGGTTTTGTATTTGAAGGTATACTTTAGGTTTATAGGAGCTTTTTAATTTCTCAAATTTTAAATTTAGCAATCCTTTGACAAAACAATTTTTGAAAATTTTTGTAAGAAAGTCCATGCTAATATGACCTAATCTCCTATGTATCCTCTTTCAAACTCAAAAGACATTTTTTCATTATTTTCAAATTCGATATTTATGATATCTTTACTACGGCTTCCTATAAATATCACCTCTTTTGATGTAGCATCCTTAATAAGGCATTTGGAATAATCGAATTTAATATGATAGCCTTTATCACATAATTAACTAATACTAAGTAAATTATGTTTCAGATTATCTAATAATAGTACATTTTCAACGGAACGGGAGAGATGATTACCAATGTTTCCTATTCCGATGATTTTTCCTTTTGCATTATGTAACACCCCAAATCTTCATCCATCTGGAGTGTCACGAAAACTCTACTTTTCTTTTTTTTTTAAATGCGGAATGATAAAAATAAATGAAATTCTTTATTCAAGTTGTTCTAGCACCCTTAAGTTATTGTCAAGTATATTCTGACAATAATACAATGGTCCAACTAGATAGTCAAATTACTCACTGCTTGGTTAAAATCAAGAGAGAGAATTTATATTAAAATTTTACAGGTTGGCAGACAAATTGATGTCGCATTTTCCTCTAAATTTACTACTGGTCAAATTCAATTAATATGTGCAAAATCAAAATCCTACATATACGTACACATACACATAAAGACAAATGGGTCATGAATTGTTATAATAATAAAATTCTATTTAAGGCATATTTGAATAGTACGATGATATGTATAAAGTTAAGTCCTTCTCTTCCCTCATTAAAAGTTTGACGTAATTATTTATGCAGAAAGAGTAAATAGCAAGGTAGACAACAAATATCATAAGCAAGTTAAAATTTCCAAATCGTCATACGAAGTTACATGTCCAAATAAATCTGTTCCAAATTTCAAATAAAATAAACTAGTTCAATAAATTGATAAAAGAAGATTTCTGCTAAAATTAAAATTCAAGGCATGTTACACCGGATTCGATTTATTAATTCCAAGTATCTGGCACCACGACCGCACCTCATTGCCCGCCGCCCAACGACCCGATCTAACCTGTGAGATGTAGGAAAAATGGTGAGTATATGAGAATACTCAGTAGGACATAAACATTTGGTGCAATCTCGAATAAAAACTCTTAAAACATACGTCAGAAAAATCATACCGTCCTCATATCTTTGGAAATTCGGTAAGAGCTCATATCATATCATAACATAACATTTGTACCGGAATGGCCATAACATCATATCATAACTTTAACTTTCATAAGTATAAAATTCATCAGTATGAATAAAAGATTTAAACGAGATAAATCAACTGCACCTCTTTTCCTACCTTGTTAGATAAAAAAAGAAAAAAAAAATCCTTGAACGAGGAAAATCCCAAAATCACGTTTATTCTTCTGCCTCAAGTTGTGTTCCGTGCAAGAATATATTTTCTTCTATCAACTTAAGCATATAGGTACATAGACAATTAATAAGAATAAACTAGGTTTGAAGGAGTTGTGAATAGTGGGAAAACGTGTGGGAGTGGGATAGGGTAAATAATAGGGATATTGGAAACTAAATTTGACCAAATCTTATCACTTTTAGATTCTCACACATGTCAAATCAATCCCAACTAAAAAATATATAAAATAGAATAAAATAAAAACAACCAAACCCAACACGTGAACTATAAAACCAATCCTAAATAATATCTTACCAATCTTACACTTGTCACTCTCATAACACTTAAATTCATTTAATATAAAATATGATTTAAGGCTAATTCTTTCGATTTCGATAACTTGGGCTCCGTTAATCCAAATTAACTTTTTCTCGAACCTAATATTAATAATTAATCACGAGCTATCCAACGAGCCCAATATTGATACATTTATCATTACTCTATCAATATTTAAACATTTGCCTCAAATAAAATATAATTTAATAAATGTATCATTTTAGTCCTTAACTTTCAAAACATCAAGTTATAGCACACAAAATTTAAATTCTATTTTATGAAAATTTTTGGGGCATTACACATTGTCTCCAAATGTGATATGGCCTCCATCCTTCTTTTTGAAATTTGATAGTAAAGTTTTATCTCCGGTCATGTGTTTTGAGCATCCGCTATCCAAGAATCATTTGCTCGTCATTTTCTTTGGTACCTACAATAACAATTCAACTTTTGATTTTTGGTACCTAGACAAGTTTAGGTCATCGGTAGTTAGTTTTAGTGAATCCTCGAGTCCACTTGTTTTCAAAGTGTAACTTCTTTTTTGTTAGACAATTGTAGGCAATATGTCCATCCTTGTTGCAAAAGCTACAAGTGGTTTTTGAGGAAATTGTATTTGAAGTTTTGACAAATAAATTTTTGAGAGATTTTTGTTTTAAAAATGGTTTATATCCAATGCTTCCTTTATCAAAAACATATTTTTGATCACCGAACATTAAATCAAAATTGTTCTTCCCTTGAGTGAATATAAAAACAATTTTTGTCAACTCTTCAACATTTTCTTTTAAAGAGCAATTTTCTTTGTACAATGAATCATAATCAATATTTTCCTTTTTGGTTTCCAAAAGAATGACTAAGGGCATGTTTTTCAAATTCATCTAAAATTTCATCATAAGAGGAAGATAAATCATCATATGAGAATTTTTCAATAGAATTTACCTCATCATCGATTGCCATGAAGCACATGTTGGCGATTTCTTCTTGACTTTCATCTTCATCGCGATCATCATCGTCGCTTTCATCCCATGTTGCTTGGAGTGTCTTCTTCTTGATGTTCTTTTTTTTTTTATTTGGGCACTCGGTTCTCTTGTGACCAGATTTGTCACAATCATAGCAAATGATTTTATTGCCTCCTTCTTCGCTCTTTTCTTCCTTCTTTTGAAATCTTCGATTATTCCGAAAGCCTCTCTATTTTTTTGACAAGAAGGACCAAGTCATCGAGTTCTTCATTGCCCATGTTTCTACTTGCTGTTCCTTCATCAAGTGCCACTTTTAGAGCAATTTGGTCAAGTGCTCTACTTTGTTTCATCTCACATGCCCAACATGAAACATGTCACTTTTCTTGTCGTGATCAATGTTTCATTCACCGTGGCTTGAATAAGTAGTCTCATTGATTCTTTGACCCACTTCATTCGCGACCTACTCATAGGCCCTTCCTCAACAATAAATGGATCCTTGCCAGAAATTGCCCTCATATCGTGGATCATATCATCTCTTCTTTATCTTTGACCATTCTTAGGCTTGTTTCTATCCTCATCAGGCCTACGTATAGGCGACTCTTCCATGGGCTGTTGCATCCCTTTGTCATGCCGATGCTCTTGATAATGTATGGAGAATGGCGTGTTCCGTTGAACATGGAGGGTATTCTTCTTCTCAGTGTACGAGTCTGTTAGCTCCATGTGATGTGGCTTGGACATGCATTCATTTGTTCCATGACTGTAAGTTTGATGATAAGTGCAATACAGCCTTTTCTAGGCTCATTTCTCCTTCATCGACCCTTGCCTCATGGCCGGTTAGGCAGTCCTTGAGCATCATGCTCAACTTCTTCATATGCCAAAGATGGTTCTACATTTATGGTAGCGTGGCTAATGCTTGACTTGAAGTGGGGGCAATTGTGTGCCATGCTTGAGTTTATTATTGATTCACCAAGTGCGAAATAGGGCCTCGCCTCTGCCTCTAAGGCGGTGGAATCCGATCGATGTTCAGTTGTGATGGGAAATCAGTTTCTCATTGACAATCTCACGTCTCATCATTTCCACCAAGGCGTTGTAAGAGGTGGGATTTTTATTTTGCACATCTCTCAAGAAGAATATTCATGTTGAGGCCTCCTCTAAAAGCTGAAAGGGTTTTCCTATTGGTGACTTCCTAGCAATAAGTCATTTCGTCCGTAAATCGGGCCAAGTAGCTCTTCAAATTTTCTCCCGCTTGTTGCCTCATATCCTACAACCTTTGGATACGAGCCTCTCCTTCCTTGATTGACAAATATTGGTTGAAGAAAGCCTTTTTGAGATCTGGACAACTTCTAATACTCCCAGTCGGTATGCGACTATACCAAATTTTAGCAGCTCCTGTCAATGTAAGGTGGAAGGCTCTGCATTTCAATGTCGTCGAGGCTCCTCTAAGACTCATGTTTTATAATTTTTAAGTTGCTTTGTCGGACCACCCTTTCTTTCATATTTTGGGATTTTTGGGGACACAAAGTGATTAAGAACATTGGCATTCCTTAGCTCTTGCGAAAATGAGAGACTTTCATCGTCGTCATCCAATTTAAAAGATTTGATGGACTATCCAAATCCTTCTCTTTAGCTTGGTACCGAGGTAGTTGTCAAGTCCGGCATGGTTCCTTCAATTTTGTAGCGTCCCTTCTTTCTCGCTTATTTCTAGGTTCATGGTTTTGCCCATAGCCTTACTGCCTTTATATAGGGGACAACTGCTAGGGCCTATTCCTAGGTGCTGATGGTCCAATTCTATCGAAGCTACTGGTGGACCTCTGAGGTTCCTATTCTTCATATTTTGGGAGAACATTTTCCGGCCTTGTGGTAGGTTTCACCGAGTCTGCTGAAAGTGTAATTTGCTGACATGTCCACCTCTATTTCCCTTTCGATAAGGCTAGGCTCACTCTGTATCTTTGGGAATAAGCCCTAGTATTATTATGCTCTTCTTCTTGCTAGAAAGCCCCCTGTTGAGGCATTTGATATCCAGTTTGTTCTTGCATTTGCATGAGTAAATATTTCATGGCAGCGTTTTGCTGGGCTATATTTCTAATTTTTGTAGCCATTTCTCATATATCTCTTGCTAGCTGTGTAGTAGTGCTACCCCTCGTCGATGTTGGTGGTGGGGTAGGTGGATATTAACATTTATCCGAATGACTTCTTCTTCAGAAGTCACTGCTTGTCGATTCTTACCGTGAGAGCCGTAGATGCTAGAACTCATGGTATAATAATAGCTTTTATGTCGAACGAAGCTTCTAGTGACGTCTTTCTTGTGTCCCTAGCTGTGCTTTCTTTAAAAACAAAGGCCTTTTTTCAAGGTTGGGCAGTGGAATAATTCCTCTTCCAATTGCTTTCACCATAAGCATGCTAGCGGTTAGTGTGATTTCCTACAGATGACGCCAATCTTTTGACCTTGAATTGTGTACCACTGACGTGGCCAATAGATCCCAAGGTCTCTCACGTCCACCTAAGCTTAGTTCCTTTACACTTGAACAAACTGTTAACCAAATGTGGCTTTCTCTAGTAGGGATGGATTTGATCACGCATCCTTCGACGGTCAAGCTAGTTGGGAAAGTAAATATATGTGTAGGAGAGCTTTGTACGTGAGTCTCCAATGTAAAGAAGGGGGTCGGCTTTAGGGAGTGATAGATAAAACAATGATATGGTATAAGTTATAGTTTGAGAGTCTAAACTTGCATTACTTTGAAAATGGCACTAAATGTAAACTTCTATAGCAGAAAAAGGTGAATGGGAATCGTTGGATAAAGAGGCATGCAGCCTCATCCATGCAGCTGTTGTCTCTTGTTGGAGACATCAATCAATCATAAGCAATAAAATTCTAATATCATTTTACCATCCATAATGCCTAGTTTTCAGCTTTAGACTTGACTTGATGGGTTGGAAATGGCGGTGGCAGGAGTGAATTGTTACATCAGTCACCTATCGAAGATTGCCTAGAAGATCTTGTGCTGAACTCCTTTTTATGGCGTCACCTCCCCCGTAGTTCGTTCTTCCCTATGGGGTCAATTTAATCTATTAGGATCAGTAAACATATTGGTTCGGCCACGATCAAAATAGCCACGTGATACTTTGATGTAGTGCGGGGCCCCCGCTTGCTTGCCACGTAGAATATTTGGGGCCTTATAAAGTGAGGTGTAACAAAAACTATTACTATTTATTGAACATCAATCATCATGCACGAAAAGGTGCCAAAAAAACAAAAAAGGTGTAAAGACTACAGAATTCAAAACCCCAACGGTACATTTTTTTGTATAGCACTACCTAAGTTTGATGAAAAGACACTAGAATTCAAAACCCCAACGGGCATATTTTTTATAGCCACCCAGTACAAAATCGAGCGCCTGCCTGCTCATCAAATTTGTCCCTGTATTGCAACACAAGGTCGGGTGTGCATGCCATTTTTCAGCCTTCACCATTTTTCGTTCTCGTTTTGTTTTCACTTGTTTTTCTCATGGTTTATCACTTTCATTTATTCCAAAATCACTGATTGTTAATTCGAACAATATCCAACACTAATATCATTCAAGCATGGTGTCTCTTTTACATATCTTCCTGGTTCAAGGAATACATCCCTACAAAACCTTCTAATGTCATAGCTACATTATTATTAGGAAAAAGCATTAATTAGAAAGATGGATAAATGGTGTTAGTTTATAACCATTTTCAGTTTTTCTACCCAAGAATTTTCACCTTAATGTATTTGGCCAGGATGCAATTGGAACTTCTTGTTTTTGTTTTGATATCTTCCCATATTTTCCTTTTTCTTCTGATGGTTAGTTGGCATTGCTCCAATGTCTACAAAATGGTTGTGGTTGATGATGGAAGCATTCGATATGCAACCTATATTTCAGGAAGAAAATACATGGGCACCATAACCCAAACAATTCTCTGCTGTAGGTGCAATATATTCCGAAAATGATAAGCTTTTCCCATTAATTTAATGGATAACAAGCTATGATGGCGATGTGATTGGACTTGATCACATGGTTGACTTGTTCAGCCATTATTGGTGGCTTAATTTCCTTGAAATAGTTGGTTATCTGGTATGGAAGGTGCAAAACGAGGTCCTATTACCAGAACTGTTATAAACGAAGTTTAAACATGGGAGACCTAACTAGCTCTCATGAACAATATAAGCCAAGTAGAATTTATTTAAAATTGATGAAGTAATATGCTTGAAAAGATATCATTCGCCCCTCTTCTATTTTAATACTTTGTAGATGATAAGGGCTGCTGATTTCGATGAATCCTTAGCTTGTAACCTGGATGAAATTTGCCCAGAACTATTGCTTATACTATTACCAAAGGAACAAAGGCCGAATCACGAGAAGAAAGCTTGGACAATATGATAGGTTAAAGATGAGAGAGCACGTGGGTGTAGTCGGCACTGGCGGACACAAGGGGGGGCTGGGGGGCACGCCAAACTTTGCTTTGTTTTTTTTTTTTTTTTTAAATTTTCTATGTTTTGTTTCAATTTTCGAAATTATTATAAAATGTGAAACGAAATTGAAATATTATATTCTTAATATCATTCCGAACTGCTCACAATCTAGTTTTTTATGTCGTTAACGGTGTGTGAAACGATCAATCGTAGCAAATGTTACGACTTGTCAAAGTAGGCGGTTTAAAATTAGTATTTCGAGAATTTCGATAACATGCTAACTTTAAAAATTCTCCGACGATCGTACGGTAGTCGAATCTACAAATCGCTTATATCATCTCAAAACTCGTTTCGAGAACTACATTTTAGGCATATTGAATAGTTCCAAAAGATATCGAAAATAGTTAAAGATGCGTCAAACATACGTCTTAAAAAAAGGCGTCTAACTCGCATTTTTTTAAAATTTTTAATTATTTCATTAACATTTATTATTTTTGTGATACAAATTTCTCAATATAATTTGCATTATTTTATTAGGAAATTTATATAGGATATGACATCAAAATTTTTCGAAATTTTACATCCGGAAAAGTCATATTCCATGTAAATTTTTGGATACAAAATTACAAGGGGTATGATTTTTTTGGATGTAAATTTTCCATTGTAAAATTTGCAAGTTCGATTGTGCCCTCCAACTTTAATTGTCTGCGTCCGCCCCTGATAGTCGGAGAAGATTTAGTAGTCTATTTTCCAGTTTTAAATTCCTGTTTTGCACACGTTCATTTCTGTTTTGCATTCCTGCTTCTGTTATCTATTTCTTAGGAAGTTCCTCTTTATTTCTGCACGTAAGTTGAACGTGGCTGTTAGGCTTTGCCTATATAAAAGGAAGGCAAATATTTATCCAAAGATATCTTGTGGTTTGATTCTCGCCCAAAGAGAATTTCTTTTACTGCAGCAACTATCAAGCTTCTGACTGGGACCTATCATTGGTATCAGCAGTTTTAAGGACATCTTGAAAATGAACCCTTACATGATGATATCCCGTCCTGAGATAGAGCTCTGTAAAATGGGCAGAACCATGTAACTTGTCCAGCACTTCTACAGTTGGAATTGGGAAGCGATCTTTGATGGTCTGATAGAGTGTATAAGAGTACATTTTTAATGCTGATTGTTCATGATTATTTGCTAATACACAAGCATATTTGGAATTGTTAATGATATTTTTTCTATAGTTGAACAATGACCAATTCTAATTGTGATTTTAATGATTTTACTGTAGAAATGAAGCAAAATATAATAAATTCCAAGGCCCAAAAGATAACTCATTTCAAGTGGGCTTGACCCAGCTCAATGAGAGGAAAAGAGAGACGGGAATGAAGGGAGCAATCAGTGGAAGATTTTTGGGGATTAAATCAATCCCGAATTGGAAGCTTATCTGCGCTGTCTTCAGTATTATCACCATATTTCCCTCATCCGACATCGTATTGAGATGATTCAAGAGGCTCTGGAAAGCTGATTTAACGGGCTACAATTTATCCTGAAATGGAAATTTTGAAATTTCCACGTTTTCCTAGCAAAAAATGGCCCACAATAGAAGGCTGCAAATCTGTAGAATTGAGGAGCGGATTCGGGATTGATTGCTCTTTCCTTGCAAGGACGGCTTGAAAGACGGGCTGGAGAAATCATCCAAATTTTTCATGGAATAATCACAATGTATTGAAGCCTCCACCCGGTCTATCATCTAGTGACCTACCGAAAGAAAAGTCAACACTTGAAGAAGCAATGGCACAATTGGCAACTAACACCAACCAATTCATAACAGAGACTAAGACCAATTTTCATAATCAAGCAGCTTCAATTCGGAATTTAGAAGTCCAGGTTGGTCAATTGGCCAATATGGTAACTGGGAGACAACAAGGTAATTTGCCTAGCACGACTGAAGTGAATCCAAAGGAACAGTGCAAGGCGATCACTTTGAGAAGTGGGAAAGAGTTAGAAACTCCAACTACGGGTGAAAATTTTGAAAAAGAAGATCAAGAGGTGCAACTTCACACACCACCGCTTATCAAGGAGATTTTCGAAAATCAACCAATCCCACCACAGGATCCAACACCAAGAGTTCCATTCCCTCAACAACTCAAAAAGAATAAGCTTGATAAGCAATTTTCTAAATTTCTAGATGTTTTTATAAAATTGCATATTAACATTCCTTTTGCACAAGCTCTTGAACAGATGCCAAGCTATGTGAAATTTATGAAGGACATTTTGTCAAATAAGAGGAGATTGGAAGAGTATGAAACGGTAGCCCTTACTGAAGAATGTAGTGCAATCCTACAAAAGAAATTGCCTTCAAAGCTTAAGGATCCAGGGAGCTTCACTATCCCTTGTTCAATTGGAAATTCTGTGTTTGAAAAAGCTTTATGTGACTTAGGTGCAAGTATTAATCTCATGCCTTTGTCTATTTTCAGGAAACTTCGTTTAGGTGAGGCGAGACATACTACAATTTCATTGCAATTAGTGGATCGCTTAATAAAACACCTACGAGGAATTATTGAAGATGTGCTTGTCAAGGTGGACAAGTTTATTCTTCTAGGTGACTTCCTCATTCTAGACATGGAAGAGGATAGAGAAATTCCCATCATTCTCGGCAGACCATTCTTAGCTACTGGCCGAGCTGTAATTGATGTCCAAAGGGGGGAATTGCGGTTGAGGGTACAAGAGGAGGAGGTAACCTTCAATGTTTTTAATGCCATCAAGCCGGATACGAGTGAGAGTTGTTCCAACATCTAACCAATCGACTCTTTGGTCACTGAAGTATTTAATCAACAAAAGGAATCGTTGGAAGCCTGTTTGGTTAGTCCCATCTAACTATGGTAGATGATTCGGAAGTGTTAGAATATGCCTTGTGGATGGATTCCTTTGGTCTTAACAACAGAAAATATTTTGAAGAATTAGGACATGGAACCTCGCAATCCCTTCCATCTATTGAGAAACCTCCTACATTGGAGCTTAAGCCCTTACCTAAATATCTTCAGTATGCGTATCTTAGTGAATCATCTACTCTTATAGTAATTCTTTCATCCAAGCTTTCCATTGAAGAAAAGGAAAAGTTGTTGATAGTGCTTAGAAAACATAAGGCAGCAATTGGGTGGACACTCGCAGATATCAAGGGAATTAGCCCTTCTATTTGTATGCACCGAATTTTGCTGGAGGAAGAGTGCAAGCCAACGGTTGAGCAACAAAGAAGACTCAATCCAACAATGAAGGAAGTCGTGCGTAAAGAGGTCATAAAATGGTTAGATACTGGAGTGACTTACCCAATTTTCTATAGCTTATGGATCAGTCATGTTCAAGTAGTACCAAAGAAAGGAGGAATGACAGTAGTGAAGAATTCTAACAATGAGTTGATCCCTACAAAAATCGTTACCGGGTGGAGAATTTGCATGGATTATCGAAAATTGAACAAAGCCACTCGGAAGGACCACTTTCCCTTGCCATTCATTGATCAAATGTTGGATAGGCTAGGCGGGCATGAGTACTATTGCTTTCTAGATGGCTATTCAGGGTATAATCAAATAGCTATAGCACCGGAGGACCAAGAGAAGACAACCTTCACATGCCCTTACGGCACTTTCGTTTTTCGTCGAATGCCACTTGGGCTTTCCAATGCACCAGCCACCTTTCAAAGGTGTATGATGGCAATATTTTTGGATATGGGAGAGCGGATTATTGAAATTTTCATGGATGATTTTTCCGTATTCGGATCTTCTTTTGATGAAACTAACCTTGCGTTTAATTGGGAAAAGTGTCACTTCATGGTAAAAGAGGGAATTGTCTTGGGTCATCGGATCTCTTACAGGGAATCGAAGTAGATAGAGAAAAAATTGAGACAATCGAGAAGCTCCCACCACCAACAACAATAAAAGGAGTTAGGAGCTTTCTTGGACATGCCGGATTTTATAGAAGATTCATTAAGGAATTTTCCAAGATCTCCAAACCCCTTTGTAACTTGCTTGTGAAAGAAACTCCATTTGTGTTTGATGAAGAATGTGAAAAGGCATTCTTGTTGCTAAAAGATAAGCTTATGTCGACTCCGATAGTTATAGCTCCGGATTGGGATCTACCGTTTGAATTGATGTGTGATGCAAGTGACTATGCGGTTGGCACTGTATTGGGGCAGCGAAAGAACAAGAAGTTTCATACCATTTATTATTATAGCAGAACCCTTAATGATGCCCAACTCAACTACGCCACAACTGAGAAATAGCTACTTGCTATAGTCTTCGCTTTTGACAAGTTTCGACCATATCTCATTGGGAATAAGGTAATAGTCTACACCGATCATTCCACCATTAAATACCTTATTGTCAAGAAGGAAACCAAGCCAAGACTCATCCATTTGGTTCTCTTACTGCAAGAATTTGATATTGAGATTAAAGATAAGAAGGGAACCGAAAATTTGGTAGCAGATCACCTCTCACGGCTAGAGTTACAAGATAAACTTGAGTCCCAACAACCGCCCATAGATGATAATTTCCCAGATGAGCAACTTTTAGCTATTTCCTCTAACAAGCCTTTACCTTGGTATGCAGATTATGTCAATTTTCTTGCAGGAAAAAGCATTCCACCAGACTTTTCTTACCAACAAAAGAAGAATTTTTTCTCGGAAGTAAAGCATTACTATTGAAAAGAACCGATACTCTATAGGCATTGTGCGGTCCAAATCATTAGGCGATGTGTTCCGGAGGAGGAGATGGCAGATATTTTGATGCATTGCCATACACTAGAATGTGGAGGACATTTTGGAGCTCATCGGACAACAGCTAAAGTTCTCCAATCTGGATTCTTTTGGCCAACATTGTTCAAGGATTCTCACACTTTTATTGCCGCTTGTGATAGATGCCAACGCTCTAGGAACATATCTAAACGAAATGAAATGCCTTTGCAGAATATTCTAGAGGTAGAGTTGTTTGGGGTATTGATTTCATGGGACCCTTTCCTTCTTCCTACAACAACAAATACATTCTTCTAGCAGTAGATTATGTGTCTAAGTGGGTAGAGGCAATCGCAACTCCTATTAATGATGGAAAAGTGGTGCAGAATTTCTTTCGAAAGAATATTTTTTCCAGATTTGGGACTCCTATAGCCAATATTACCGATGAAGGGACTCACTTTTGCAACAAGCAGTTTGAAGCTCTATTATTAAAATATGGTGTTAAACACCGAACAACATTGGCTTATCATCCCCAGACAAACGGACAAGCAGAGATATCAAATAGAGAGGTGAAGCAAATTCTAGTTGATATCTCCCGTAAAGATTGGGCCAAAAAGCTAGATGACGCACTGTGGGTTTATCAAACAACATTCAAAACACCTTTGGGAATGTCTCCTTATCGATTAGTCTATGGGAAAGCATGTCACCTTTCTATAGAGCTTGAACATAAAGCCTATTAGGCGATGAAGCATCTAAACATGGATCTGCAAGCAGCTAGTGAAAAGCGTTGTTTGCAAATTAATGAGATGGATAAGTTCCGTAATGAAGCTTATGAGAATGCAAGAATTTACAAGGAGCGGACCAAGGTTTGGCATGATAAACACATCTCAAAGAAGGAGTTTCTACCAGGACAACAAGTTTTACTTTACAATTCAACGCTTCGCATCTTTCCAGGAAAGCTCAAATCGCGATGGTCAGGCCCTTTCACGGTTGTTAAGGCCATGTTCTCTTTGTCGTTTTCCAGCCATTTTCTATTTTTAATTTCTCAAAACAACGAAAACGTGTTCTCTATCATATTTTCGAAAATGCATTTTGAAAAATGAAAAAAAAAAAGTATAACTGAAAACGGAAAACAACAAAAACATTGTTTTGTAAAATTTTTGGAAAAACAAGGCAAAATCTAAAAACACGCGAAACGGGCCTCAAACCCTCGCTCCCACAAAACACGCTGCTACCTCTCTCCCTCTCTCACAACTCTCTCTGTAAATCGAACAACAGCAGCAAAATCACAACCAAATTGAAGGCTGCAATGACGGGAGGAAGGGTGCTACACAGGATCTTCGAATTTTGGAGAACTTTGTTCCGGTCAAGCCGAATCGCACGCTGCAGCGATGGGTTTCAGTTGTAATCCAGATTTCGCATCTCCAACTCAAGGTTTTTGTTTCTTTGCTTGTAATAATCTGTAGTTATTCGCGAGTATTCAATTTTTGAGTTGTTGGGTCCGATTTGCCGTTTGTTTCTTTATTTGATTGGTGCGAAATTGAGACGGGTTAGGGAATAGTTAGTAGTCAGTGGTGCTGGAGGTGGGGGTGATTGCTGGTGCTGGAGGTGGAGGTGGAGGTGGAGCTGGCGCTGGAGGTGGAGGTGGAGGTGGAGCTGGTGCTGGAGGTCGAGGTGGAGCGGCGCTGGAAATTCAGGTGGTGCTGGAGGTCGAGGTAGAGCTGGAGGTCGTGCTGGAGGTGGAGGTGTTGCTGGAGGTCGAGGTGGAGCTGGTGGTCGTGCTGGAGGTGGAATTCTTGCTTTTTTTTGCTTGATATCTGTTATGTTTTGCTTATGATATATTTATTTTCTGTTCATAATTGGTGATCAAAATTTCGTGATTATCCCAATCTTCATAAGATGTTTGTAGTGGAAGAGCAATAGGAAATTCAGGGATTCATTATAGTACGTGGTTGCCTTTCAGCAGAAAGGCAAGATGCAACGGGGATTGGGGCGAGACTTTCTGGAATATATAGTGCTGGGTTAATTTTTCTTCTATATTGAAAAGCCAAAGGTGGATACTCTGAAGCTAATTTGATTAGTGCACTGAGTTTTGGATCTATTTATGAGGGGTGGAGACGGAAGGAAGTCATTGGATCTAATTTGCTTGTTGAGAGATGTTATCACCTGGAGAGATTTATTCTCTTAAGATCTTGCAAAAGCTAGTTGATGATTATTTGTCCTCTAATATGTTAGCATCCATTTCAGTTAATTTCATGTATGGAATTTGTGGATTAATAAGCTAAGCATATCTAACACACCTCTTAATTTACATGCATATATCACTGCCTAAAAGTATATTAAATGTTACTTCAGTCCTATGAGAGTTTGGACATTTTTGTGACTTCAGTCCTATAGGAGTGATAATCTTTCCATATGATGACTTTTGTCTGCCCTGGTTTCACTCTTCTTGCTTTGCAGGTCATTAACTTGTATGTAGAGTTATTGAAAGAAATGGAAAAAAGAGAGCCACAGAAGTTCTTGAAAAGGGGATAGAGGGAAATGGCTATGGTGAGCAAAACACGAAACATACTTGAGGGCCTGGTAATAGAAGGATCTTTCAAGTGGTTGACTAAAACACAGAGTCCATTCAATGATGAGATTGAGGAGATGAGAAATTCTTCATCTGCTGGGAAGAACTAGCTGCACGATCTCTCTCCCGTGGCGACTGTAGTGGATGATGGAGAAGGTGATTCGTGTAGGGATGATGGAGCAAGTGAAGCGTGAAATCTCGGTGATGAAGATGATGAAGCACCCAAATATTGTTGAACTTCACGAGGTCATGGCAAGCAAGTCCAAAATATTGGCATAGATCCTCCTCGTGGTGTCTTGCTGTATGGTCCTTCTGGCACTGGGAAAACAATGCTTGCTAAGGCTGTTGTAGTGGTGATACTTTGGAATAGTTTTGGAATCTTATGAGTTGTGGTTCGTCAATTTTAGTGTGCGCTATGAATGAATTATTTGTAATGCTAATGATATATATATAGTTTGTACCACTTGTGCTGATGAGAATGGACAAGAATTGTTCTATTTGGCTTTTTGTGTATGTACCATAATTTTTCTTTTACTTCTGTGGAAAAAAGAAAGAAGGAACAAACACATGTTTACATTGTTGTATTGGGTTTTGCCAACAATGTTTGGTTCTTCTTTGGAGAACCATCTATTTTTGTCGGAACCCTTACCAAATGATGTAATTTGCTTCTTTTGCTTGGAATTGATTTGGAAGAAAAACTGGAACGAACTACTGTGCAAGTGATTATGTGCATTTATGTTGTTCATAATATCACTTTAACATGTACCTTAAATAAATTTTTTGACCTCCTTTTGCATAAATGTCTTTACCCTCCCTCAGTGACAATTTTCTGGCAAGGAGAAGGGACTTGTTGGTTATAATAATTGATAACTCATGTCAGGCTGAATTGACTTGCTTATACTAATAATTGTTTATAATAACATGAACTCGATAAAATTGATTTCAAAATATTTATTAACATGTCAATATGAGATTAGTGATCCCATTTTTTGCAACTTGATTATGTTTGATTGTGACTTGATGCTACTTAATTATTGTCACAAGTTACGTACAAGAACAAAAATAAGGATTTGTCAAATTTAATATAGGTTATGTTTTTTATATTTGGAAAAAATTATTTCAAGATTCACCAACTTCAAAATTTATATGTTATTTAATACTATATTAACATTAAACTATTAAAACTTATTGAATAATTAGATTTCTTGAATAAAATAGTATTAAAAAAAATTCTCAAAATTTCAAAGTAAACGCGTTTTCCATTTTTATGTTTTCAAAAACAGTTTTTCAGAATGGCAAAAAGAACGCATTTTCAGAAATTTCAAAACAGACACTCAAAACACAAAATACAAAATGAATTCAAAACTCAAAACACAAAACTGAAACACAAAGAGAACTGCACCTAAAGTTTTCCCCCATGGAGCTGTAGAAGTCACTCATGATGAGAACGGGACATTTAAAGTAAATGGACAACGCTTGAAGCCTTATTTAAGTGGTGAATTTAACAGCAAGAAGACCACCACTCATCTTGATCCAGTCTAGAAGAAGAGCAATAGTCAAGCAACTGACTATAACGAAGCACTTCTAGGGAGGCAACCCAAGCATTCTAAACCTTTGTTTTTTATTTTATTTTCATTGATACTTTGCAATTTGTTTAGTTCTCTACATTCTTCTTTTCCTCAATTAGTTTGTGTGTATTCTAATTTCAGTATTTTTTTTAGGAGTGGCAATGATGCAATGCTCCACCTCCTTGCTCTTGTGCCTGAATGCTTTGATGAAGATGCTGAGAGAGAGGAAGCTTGATCCATCTCTGCCAGTGAACATGGAAGTTTCCCGTTCCTTGCTTACAATTTGTTTTGCTACATTGACGGCAATGTCGGGTTCGAGTTGGGGGGTGCTGAACATGAACATGTGCATTCCTATTTATTTACATGAATGGATTCAGCATATGCATTTCTATTTATTGCATTCCTATTTATTTGCATGAATTCAGCTTTGGTATTCTAGCCTGATTACAAAGTATTTTCGCTTAAGTCAATTTTGCTATCTTAGTAAGGTATAGAAGCCACCTCATAATTTTTTTTATGCACATAAGCTAAGCTCATGTGGTTTGATGGATGTGGAACACATGCAATTAGAGAACACTCAGATTTAAGTTGCAACCTTCTACACTTGTGAGGGATTGGGCCGTTCTCATTTTTGAGAGAGAAGTTATCATATTCTTAATTTTTCATCATGATCTCATACATGATCTCATTATCCTTCAAATTTGGTTGACTAATGGGAATACCATTACATGGTTTGTGGTATGTTGGTCTGATTATACTCAAGAAATGATGAAGGTCAATTTAGGAAGCAGTTTAAGCCTTTCAAGCCAACCCGTGTTTTATCCAATAAAAGCCACTTTGAGCTAAAATCTGTTTTATCCATTTCTTTGCTAAGCCATTTATTTCCTCCCTCACTCCACATTGGAGGTTGAGCCTAAGTTGAACATCTCATTTACCTTCAAATCTCAAATATGTAGTATGGGGAGTATGTTATCTAAAAAAAAAAAAAATAATAAGCAAAAAAAAAAAAGAAAAAAAAAAGAATGAAGAAAATCTATGAAAAATATTTTGAAGCGAGTTGTATTGCTGCAACACCAAAAAAAACGAAAAAAAACAAAAAAAAAGGTGTTTTGAACCAAGAAGAAGTCCAAAAAGAATAACATAATGTTGTGGGAAGCCATGTTGAGTACACAAGTTGGTGAATATTCTGAGTATATACTTGAGAGCTCATCCTTTTTCAATTCTCTTACTTCCTTTCAATCTGACCTCGGTCCCATCACAACTTTCTTATTGACCTTTTGATCCTAAGTGGGTTAGTGGTTAGAATGGTTGAGTTCCCATTAGTTGGCATCCTCTCATGAGTTCAATTCTATTATTTCTCACTTTTACTCATAAACAATTATTCTTTCCATATATTTGAGTGACAATTTTTCTCAACCTTTAATACTTCCATTGGCAACAGATTTATTGTTGAATATTACATCGAATATCTGCAAACAGAACTTTTGTTTGGGATGTTCTCGACATTGTATGTGTTTGGGTTTGATGGAAAGATGGTTAGGGGCTTATCACACACACAAAAGTTTTGGGAGTGTGTTTTGATAGACGAACTTTGATAGCAATATTGATCTTTGTTGAATGCTTTGTTTGATGTGCTTGAATATTTTTTGCTTAATTTATGTAAATGATTTTCACTTGGGACTGGCTGTAATACTCTTTCTTCGCTTGACTTGCTAGGGACTAGCAATAAGCTAGTCGGGGGTTGTGATAGAGTGTATAAGAGTACATTTTTAATGCTGATTGTTCATGATTATTTGCTAATACACAAGCATATTTGGAATTGTTAATGATATTTTTTCTATTGTTGAACAATGACCAATTCTAATTGTGATTTTAATGATTTTACTGTAGAACTGAAGCAAAATATAATAAATTCCAAGGCCCAAAAGATAACTCATTTCAAGTGGGCTTGACCCAGCTCAATGAGTGGAAAAGAGAGACGGGAATGAAGGGAGCAATCAGTGGAAGATTTTTGGGGATTAAATCAATCCCGAATTGGAAGCTTATATGCTCTGTTTTCAGTATTACACCATATCTCCCTCATCCAACATCGTATTGAGCTGATTCAAGAGGCTCTGGAAAGCTGATTTAACGGGCTACAATGTCTCCTGAAATGGAAATTTTGAAATTTCCACGTTTTCCTAGCGAAAAACCGCCCACGATAGAAGGCTGCAAATCTGTAGAATTGAGGAGCGGATTCGGGATTGATTGCTCTTTCCTTGCAAGGACGGCTTGAAAGATGGGCTGGAGAAGGTACATGAAAGAAGGCTGGAAATTGACGGAGACTAGAGGAGCAAGTGCATCCAAGAAGAGAGAAAGTTGAAAGGCACACCATAACAGGAAGAGGATTTTTTCTGAGTTTTTACTTCCAACTATTTCGAGTTTTTTATGTCAAACTATATTATTATTATTATTCTTCAATTTTAGCATGAACTAATTTCTATTTTCTAGAGTTTGCAATATAACCTAACTATGATTATGTGAATCTTTCTTACTTGAATTAATTAGTGTTGGTTCTGATTGTTGAGTATCTCTTTCTGGACTTAATGTTTGTGAATGACTGATCACCGTTCACATGAGTTAGGATTCAATTTGTGACTGAGAAGTAATAATTGTTTCAGCCTTTGTTTGAGATACCACAGAGACTCTGTAGGATAGAGATATCTATGGACTTGTGTAATTTTTATGGGTTTCTTTATGTTCTTAATGAATTTTGACTGGGTTTGAATTTTCACAGAGATGTAGAAAATTGCCTTGTTGAGATATTTCGTTGATGCTTGAGAAAGATTAATGAATAAATTAGAGAGACTCGATTATCAACATTAGGGAACACTTATAATTAATTTAATTAGGATATTCGTATATGATTAGTTATGGTGAATCGAAAACTCTAGAATCTTGTTTTCCTGACCTGCTTGTTTAAATCTTGTTATTTTAAACTTACTGGTCCAACAATTCATTCATATTCGAGTTGTCAAATAGATCATCGTTTAATAAATTTTGATACTTATTTGTAATTTTTCAATCCTCATGGGACGATACTCTTGCTCATTCACTTTATTACTTGTTACGATTCGTGCACTTGAGATTTCAACCTACATGGTCACTGCATTAAGTGCACGATTATCGGTACAAAATCGCCAACTTCCGTCCTTTTTCTTGACTAAGAGTACTAGGGATGAAAAGGGGCTTGTGCTTGGTCTTATAATTCCTTGGTCGTGCATCTTCTACACCTACTTTTCAATTTCTGCTTTCTGGAAATAAGCATAACGGTATGGCTGGACATTAACAGACTTGGTCCCTTCTTTAAGTAGAATGCAATGATCTATTTCTCTCACAGGTGGTAATTCGGTAGGCCCCTCGAACACGTCGGCATATTGCTCTAATAATTTCTGCATGTCTGGGTACAGGTTTTCTTTATCTGTATTGGTCTTAGATTGTAGACATTTAGCAAACAAGGAATGTCTTTGCCTCAGCTCCCGATCCGTTTCTTTAAGTGATTCGATGTAGATAGGTGATTGAGCAGTCCCATGCAATTTCCTGACTTTATTGCCCAACTGGAATTCCATGGTTAGTGTCTTCCAGTTCAACTGAGCCCAACATCTACAACCACTGCACACCAAATACTACATCGAGGCCTGCTATAGGAATAATATTGAATGTGAATATGAATGGGATATCCTGAAGATCTACTGGAACGTTTTCAAATTTCCCTTGGTGCTCTAGCTTATCACCGTTGGCCACGTGCATGGACATTGGTTTGGTTGGCACCACTAGTAGTCAAAGCAAGTTGGCAACTCGGTTGCTAATGAAGTTGTGGGTTGATCCAGTATCAATTAACACGTTGACTTCTCGTGGATCAATCTTGGCTGAGATCTACATGGTTTTAGGAGCTGTCCAACCTGATAATGCATGAAGAGTGATTTCATGCTCTAGAAGTCTCTCTTAGTTATCCTCATCTACTTGCTCTTCGGTAACATCTTCGACCTTTTATGGTGGTGTGTAATTCCAGTAAAAATATTTTTGTCCTTGGCATCGGTCGTATGCTATAAAATGCTCATTCCAATGGAAACATAACCCTTGAGCAAGCCTCCTTTGCATTTCATCCCAGGTCAGTCATCTAACAGGTGTTGCACGTGTCGCAATGGCAGCCTGAGCTGGTCGTGGAAAGGCTAGTGGAGGTACTTGGAGGTATGAATATCCATTGTCGTGTGAGCTGATCGTCCTGCATTTTTGCCAAATTAATGGCATCCTTCAGCGTTTGTGGTTTAAACATTCGAATCTCATCCGCAATCTTGGCCTTCAAACCTCTCATGAATGTCCCAACGAGTGCCTTTTGAGTCCATCCTCTAACTTGTTTCCCATGCCTTTCAAACTCACGTTGGTATTCCCTTAAAGAGCCGGCTTGCCTGACTCGTAAGATGACCTCATCAAAGTTTTCACAATCCGATGGTCCAAATCGAGCCCATAGCTCGTCTTCAAAACCTTCCCATGATATTATCCGACTTTCATTTAGGTATGTCCTCTGGAGCCACTGCCACCGCTGGTTTGCCTTGCCCTCCAAGTGGAAAAGTTGCCAATAACACCTTCTAGGAATCGGGAATGGCTTGAAATTTAGAAAATTGGTGCACGCGATTGAACCATTCCGTAGGATCCTCCCCAGTGTACCATGGAAACTTCAATTTTCTTATTTTTATGAACACACCATTCGCATTCCTTTGGTTTCTTCTTGTAGGCTATTATGAGGACGATTTCGTGAATTTTCTCCTCGTTCATTATTGTGGATAGTATTATTAGATCCCTCTCCAAATGAACGCAGCATTTTCGGCATTCAATTGATGTTTCTTCCAAATGCTGGAGCTTATCAGTGACCCCCAATTCCATACGGTTCATCCCTTCTTGAAGGCCACTGAGCCTAGCCTCCAAGCTCTCAATCTGCTCCTTGTTAGTTGCCATTACAAACCAAGAAAAAATCCCTGCTCTGATACCAATGATATGTCCCAGTCAGAAGTAAATAGTTTAAGAAACCAAAGATATGGCTAGAATCCTGAGTAATCATTGATGAAAATACTTAAGGATAATGTATACAATGGTGTAATCCTATAAAGAAGGAAATAACAATATTGAGAAGAATAAGATCAGCTATAATCAAGGACAGAATCAGTAGATGATTCTTCCTTATCACCCCGTTCAAGATGAGCGTGGGAAAAGGGATAATGAGAAGCTTGTTCTGGAAAGTAGGAATTGCGGTTTGGTGACACCTTTGGTGAGAGAATCCGCCAGCTAAAGGTTGGAGGTAGCACAACCAAGATTCAAATTGCCATTACCAACTAATTCATGAACAAAATGATAATGAATGGCAATATGCTTGGGTCAAGTCCAAGTAACTGGATTGAGAGCCATAAAGATGGCACTTTGATTGTCACATAGATCTCAAACTAAAAGAGAAATCTGGGTGAGTTATAGTCATATATTGAAGAGCACCGAAAAGTGAGCAAAAAAGAGTTGGATCTGAGAACAACTTCCATTTGGTAGACAAATGATGACCAACCACAAATGGAGTGGAGATAAACTTGGCATCAACCATGTCTGCACGTTGTAGAAGATCAAGTGTATATTTCGTTTGACTAAGAAACATACCCTAATCATTGGAATGAACTTCAACACTAAGGAAATAGTGAAGCACACCCAAATCTTTCATGGAGAATTCTTGAGAAAGCCGTGTAATAAGAGACTGCATCAAAGAAGGATTATTGCCTGTGATGACCATATCATCAACATATATAAATAAATAAAAAATGGCAGTCGAAGAGTGATATATGAACAAAGATGAGTATGTCCGATTGAGGAAAAAACAAAGTTTTAACAAAAAAGAGCTGAAGCACCCAAACCAAGCACGTAGGCTTCTTTTAGACCATATAGGGAGTGATTCAAACGATAAACATGTCGAGGAAACTGTGGATCAGTATAGCCAGGGGGTTGTTCCATATAAACCTCTTCAAAGAGATGGCCATGAAGAAATGCCTTTTTGACATCTAATTGGTGTAGACGCCATCCAAAAGAGGCTGCCAAGGTGAGAATAATCCGGACTGTAGTCGATCGTACCACATGACTGAAAGTGTTTTGAAAATCAAGACCATGTATCTGAGAAAACCCTTGAGCCACAAGATAAACTTTATGTCATTCAATGGATCCATGTTGGATATTGAACTAACAAGAGGAGAAGAAATTCGAAATTTTCACACTACTCACATAATTTTCACAAGGCTCAAATATATAGCCAAAGCATAATTCAAAAAAGACACATCTAATCACCTTTTGTACCTACTACTACATTGTCATACTAGACATTACACAACTGGTAGTAGCTCACAAATAGCTTAACTTTTCATCATATCATAGTGTTAAGCTCTAACCAAAATATGTAACTAAATGATAACCAAAATACAATTGTTTAAAGTCAGCAAAAGTGTCACATAACTCGATTACTTCAACACTCCTCCTTGACATTTTGTTGGAAACACAAAGACATTTTCTTAGTGTTTCAAACCTTTCCTTTGGTAATGCCTTTGTCAAAATGTCGGCATACTGATCAGCAGAACAACAATGCATCAGCTTCACTTCAAGATGTTCTTGAGCTTCTCTAATTGCATGATACTTGATCTTGATGTGTTTTGTTCTACCATGAAACACTGGATTCTTAACCATAGCAACAGCTGACTGATTGTCACAATAAATCACGGTTGCTTCAGATTGTTTGTAGTTAAGATCCTCCATGACTTTTCTTAACCAGATAGCTTGATTTGTTGCTTCAGAGGCTGCAATATACTCTGCCTCAACAGTTGATTGAGCAACTATTTTTTGCTTTATTGAGTTCCAACAGATTATACTCGAACCCAAGTAGAAAATATATCCTGAGGTGCTCTTCATATCATCCATTGAACCTGCCCAATCACTGTCCGTGTATCCAGTTAAATCCAGTTTTTCTGATCTTTTGAACCAGATTCCCATTTCAGCATTTCCTTTGATATATCTAAGAACTCTCTTTGCAGCTTGGAAATGCATTTCAGTTGGTTCTTGTCTGAATCTGGAGAGCAGGTTTGCAGCAAAGGTAATATCAGGTCTTGTAATGGTTAAATACAAGAGACTTCCTACCAAGCTTCTATAAATCTTTTCATCAGTTTTCCTGCCTCCATCATCCTTAATCAACTTCAGATTTTGCATCAAAGGAGTGCTCACTGGTTTGCAATTCTCCATGCTAAATTTCTTTAACATCTCCTTGACATATCTCTTTTGACAGATGAAGATTCCTTCTCTTGACTGACTTATTTCCATGCTGAGGAAATAATGCATTTTTCCAAGATCAGTCATCTCAAATGCTTGCTTCATATCCTCTTTCACTTGATCAATCAGCTCTTGACTGCTGCCGGTTATTAACAGATCATCAACATACAGGGAAATGACAATCACTTCTTTCTCCAAATGCTTGATGTAAAGTGTTTGCTCATTGACACTTTTATTGAAGCCGAGGCTGCACAAGTGTTCATCAATTCTGCTATACCATGCCCTTGGAGCTTGCTTCAAGCCATACAAAGCCTTCTTCAACAAATAAACTCTGTCCTCTGCTCCAGTTACTAGAAAACCCTCAGGTTGATCAACAAAAATTTCTTCAGTTAAGTAGCCATTTAGGAAGGCTGACTTAACATCCAGCTGATGAATTTTCCAGTCTCCTTGAGCAGCTATAGCAAACAGTAGTCTGATAGTTTCATATCTTGCTACTGGTGCAAAAGTGTCTGTGTAGTCAATCCCAAGTTGTTGAGCATATCCTTTCACAACTAGCCTGGCCTTTAGCTTGTTAATTGAACCATCAGGATTCAATTTGGTCTTGTACACCCACTTGACTCCAATCACATTCTTACCTTTTGGCCTGTCAACTAGCACCCAGGTTTCATTCTTTTCAATCATATTCAGCTCCTCCTTCATTGCAGACATCCAATCCTTAGATTTCTCAGCTTCTGCAAAGTTTGAGGGCTCAAGTTGAGCTGAATTGCACCTGGCATACACATCAGCTAGTGGTCTAGTCCTCAGTACTTCATTTTCTGAATCTGAATCACTTTCAGATTCAGCTTCTACTTCCAATCCATCATCTTCTTCATTATCAGCATCCTCATTTTGAAGAATCAGTCTTGGGGTCTCAGTTCTGTTTTCAGAATTTGATTCCCAGTTCCATGAGGTTTCTTCATCAACCTTGATATCTCTGCTGGAGATTATCTTCTTGCTATGAGGATTGAACACCCTATAGCCTTTGGCATTACTGCAATAGCCAATTAGTACTCCAACCTCAGCTTTTTGGCTCAACTTATCCCTTTTCACATCAGGTATATGAGTATAGCAAATACTCCCAAAAACCTTCAGATGAGAGACATCTGGTTTCAATCCATACCAGGCCTCATATGATGTCTTTTTATCCAATGATTTAGTAGGTAACCTATTGAGTAAATAGACTGAAGTATTTACAGTCTCAGCCCAAAAATCTTTAGGCACCTTCTTCTCCAACATCAGACACCTAGCCATCTCCATGACTGTTCTATTCTTCCTTTCACAAACACCGTTCTGCTGGGGAGAATATGGAATAGTTAGCTGATGTTGTATTCCCATGTCTGCACAGAACTTGTCAAACTGATTACAGCAATACTCAGTTCCATTATCTGATCTGATGGCCTTTATTTTGCAGTTGCTCTCATTTTCAACTAGGTTCTTAAACTTTTGAAACACAGCAGCAACCTCAGACTTTTGCCTCAGAAAGTATACCCAGCACATCCTGGTTAAATCATCAATAAAATTAACAAAATACTTGCTGCCACTCAAAGTAGGAGTTCTCATTGGACCACATACATCAGAATGGATAAGCTGCAATTTTTCTGTGGTCCTTCTAGACTGATTTACAGGAAATGGAAACCTAGTTTGCTTTCCCAATTGACAGATTTCACACACACAACCATTACCTTTGCTGATTTCAGTCAAGTTTTCAACAAGCTTTAAATCATGTAATTGTCTAAGTGATGGGTAATTAGCATGCCCAAATCTTTTATGCCATAGTGAAGACTCAATGACAGTGCTTGTAAGTGCCTGATCACCTACAGTTTTCCATTCTAAAGGGAAACTTCTGTTCCTCATACCAATGGTCATTACTTCTTGATTTTTTGAATCAAATATAGTACATCTTTTATCTTTAAATACCAAAGTATAATCTTTTTCAATCAATTGACCAACACTTATCAAATTTTGATCAATATCAGGAACATATAAAATATCAGAAATATACTTGGTACCTGTCACGGTTTGCACTGATATTTCACCAACTCCTTTCACTTCTACAAACTCTCCATTCCCAACTTTAACCCTTGATCTGTAGCTATCATCAAGCTTTACAAATATGCTGGAATTAGAGGTCATATGGTGAGTACATCCACTGTCCAATAGCCACATCTCAACACTGCTACAGACTCCTCCATTTACTGCTGTGAACAAGTGCTCCTCCTGCTGATGATTTTCTGCTATCTGAGCCTGTTGAGTTTCATGCTTCTCCTTCTGATTTTTGCACACTTTTTGAACATGTCCAAATTGTTTACATGATCTACATTGGACTCCAGGCCTGTACCAACACCATTTAGGAGAATGGCATGTTCTCTTGCAATGAGGACATGGAGGATAGCTTTCATTCTTTCCAGAAGTTTTGCTGCTTTCTCCCTTCTTCTTTTCAAATTGTTGCCTCTTCACAACAACACTTGGTTGAGCTTTATACTTTCCCTTGGCAAATAAGGCTCCTTCTACTTGTTCTTCTTGTCTAAATAACCTCCTTTGCTCTGTTGCTTGCAAGGCATTTATGAGCTCAGATAAGGTAATAAAAGACAAGTCTCTAGAGTCTTCAAGTGAAGAGATTTTTGCTTCAAATTTTTCTGCAAACTGATAAGTACTTTTTCAACCACACGCTTATCAGGTAACTCATCCCCTAGCAACCTTATTTTATTCACCACCTTCATCAATCTATCAGAATAATCTTTGACAGATTCAGTCTCCTTCATTTTGAGTGACTCATACTCCCTCCTGAGATTGAGTACTTGCATTTGCCTTGTCCTTGCATTTCCCCTAAATTCTTCAAGCAATCTATCCCAAGCCTCTTTTGCTGTTTCACAGGTAATGATCCTGGTGAAGATTGAGTCAGAGACGGCAGATTGAATGCAGGATAAAGCCTTAAATTTTTTTGCAACCTCCTCACTATGCTGCTTCAGTTGAGCTATAGTAGGATTTGCTCTGAGTGGTGGTGGTTCTGTTCCAGATTCTGTGATTTCCCACAGATCATAGGCTTTCAAATAAGCCTTCATTTTGGCAGCCCAAAAATCGTAATTTTCTCCATTGAAGGCTGAAGGAAGGGGTGCTGAAAAACCAGTTGAAGCCATCACTCACACTCGTTTGGTTGGTGAAGGTTTCTTACTTGTTTTCTCTCAAGAATCGCTCAGGGAGAAGGAAAAACAGAGAGGATGAACTTACCGGGTTCGCAAGAAGCTTACCGGATTTGCAAGAGATTTACCGGATTTGACACTACTCACCGTATTTTGAAAATAACGGATTTGCAATGAAGTTACCGGTTTTGACACTGCTTACCGGGTTTGCAACATATAACCGGATTTCACACTTACCGGATTTGCACTCTCCTTACCGTATATGCACTGCCCTCACCGTATATGCAACACGCTACCGTTTTTCACTTTTCTCCTCTGTTTTTCACAGCGATTTTCTTCCTTCCTTTAATCCTTTCAAAGATCGATTTTTTAGCTCTGATACCACTGTTGGATATTGAACTAACAAGAGGAGAAGAAATTCGAAATTTTCACACTACTCACATAATTTTTACAAGGCTCAAATATATAGCTAAGGCATAATTCAAAAAAGACACATCTAATCACCTTTTGTACCTACTACTACATTGTCATACTAGACATTACACAACTGGTAGTAGCTCACAAATAGCGTAACTTTTCATCATATCATAGTGTTAAGCTCTAACCAAAATATGTAACTAAATGATAACCAAAATATAATTGTTTAAAGTCAACAAAAGTGTCACATAACTCGATTACTTCAACAATCCATCAGCTCGAAGCTTGGTTTTAAAGATCCATTTACACCCAACAACATTGTGATCAACAGGATGGGGAACAAGATCCCAAGTTCCATTCTTATTCAAAGCTTGTATTTCATCATCCATAGTTGAGAGCCATTTAGGATGATTCATAGCACTTGAGGCTCGTGAACGATAATGAGAGCCTGCAAAATATGAGAAGAATGCACAAATGTTAGATCATGATAGGCCTTAGGTTTGAAAATACCTACTTTTCCTCTAGTAAGCATTGGGTGGTTGGTTGGAGTTGGTACCATTACTGAGAGAGGAAGGACGGATGGAGATGAAGAAGGGGAGTCTATAGGCACCAGATCAGGTGTAGAAGTGTTTGACATCGACTAATCAGATGGAGAAAACCCAGGTAAAGTGTCACTGCAAGGTAAACAATTGAGATCTAAAGCGGGGGAAGGTGGTAAAGGATCCGAAATATAGCTTGACAAAGGGGAGCTACAATCCTTACTTACAAAAAAATAAGTATAAAAATTTGAGTTAGGAATACTTTGTCCATCTGTACCCGTATACGGAAAACATGTTTCATGAAATTGCATGTGATGAGAAATATAAACTCGAGGTGTTTTTTGATCTAAACAACGAAAACCTTTGTGAAGGGTGCTATAACCTAAAAAGACACATGGAGTAGATTTAGGAGATAATTTATAAGAGGCATAATCATGCAAATAAGGAAAGCAAATACAATCAAATGTGCAGAGCATGGAATAATCATGTTGCTTACCATAGAGAAGTTCATAAGGAGTCTTGCCACCAAGATTTGGCAATGGTAGTCGGTTAATGAGAAACATAGTAGTAGAGAACGCCTCGACCCAAAGAGACAAAGGCAAATGAGCATGAAACATGAGGGTGAGACCAGTTTCAGTCACATGTCGGTGTTTTCGTTTAGCAATACCGTTCTGACTAGGGGTATAAGGACACGAAAGATGAAGAACAATGCCACTAGAAGTAAGAAGTGTATGGAACCAATTGTTTGTAAACTCAGTTCCACCATCACACTGAAAAGACTTTATCTTGATAGAAAATTGAGTTTCAATGTAGCGCTGAAAATTGATAAATGTATGAAAGAAATCAGATTTGTGTTTTAATGGAAAAATCGAACCAAATCAAGTGCAATCATCAATAAACACAACATAATACCTATATCCAGTAGTTGAAAGAATAGGCGAGGGACCCCATAAATCACAATGTAAGCACTTAAAGGGTAAATCACCATGAATGTCATTAAGAGAAAATGGTAAACGATGACTTTTGCCAAGTTTGCAGCCAATACATAATTTGGAATCAATTTCCACCAATTTACTACTACAAGAAATAGATCATGGACGTGAAAGAGAAGAAACAATATGAAAAATTAGGGTGACCAAGACGAGCATGCCACAACTGAACTGAAGCTCGTGGTTTATTAGAAGAAATGGCTGAAAAAAGAATATGGTGAGCTCGATCTAATACGTACAGGCCATGTTCACGTCTTCGGACTCCTAATATTGCCTTGGTGACCCGATCCTAGATGTTAAAACCAGAAGATGAAAAGTTAACACAATAGTTATTATCTTTGGTGAGTTGACTGATAGAAAGAAGATTTTTCTTAATACTGGGAACTACTAAGACATTGGACAAAATAATAGGACTATTGGGGATAAGAGATTTAATAGAACCAGTATGTGTAATTGATAGCGATTCAACATTTCCAACCATAACCCGTTCATTACCAGAGTAGGCAGCAGGCACATACACACCCTTAACATCACTCATCATGTGAGAAGTAGCGCCAGAATCAGGAAACCATTTCGAGTCATTAGAGTCCTGAATCGAACAGGCAACAAAAGCTTTAGCAAGATTGGTTGACAGCTTCTTTTGTAGGAGATATTACACCGATAATGTGCATATTATATTCATCAAGAGCATGCCGTTAATATGCGTGAAATCGAAATATCATTCGACTTACCAAAATCTGATTTGAGAAGATAAAATAGCGATTTACCGACTTCGAATATAATAATATGAATTCTTCACTTCCCAATATGAGTGAACGCATGTTGTTCTTCAATTCAAATCCTTCAATAAAATACATAAATAAATTAACCATATTCTGAAATCAAGCATAAATAAAATCAGAAATGAGAAAGATGAAATGCAAGTGATGCGATCGGTCGAGGCAAGTGTTTGACACTTTTTCCTTAAGATGAATTTGCCCCGCATCGGTGCTAACGGTTTCTCGGCAATCATCTCCCAAGATACAACGACCACGTCAAGCCATAGGAGCACTCCAAATGACTTAGACCAACGAACTCGAACGGAGTTCCCTCTCTACCATAACCATGATTTTGATACAAGAGAAGATCACTTCTATAAAGTGTTTTATGCAAAACTAAAGTAACCATGATCTGAAACTATCAAACGAATTGTTTGTTGTGTAGTTAATCTAAACATATAGGGAATCCATATACATAGTAGTTGGAACATCCATACCAAGAGACACATCTCTTGAATAATCATAATTATTGGAAGTTACTCATACCAAAAGTCATGCTCTCCAAGAGTCATGATCCATATGAAAAGACACATCTTTTCATCTACATTCTCTAGAATATTCCACAATATTCTACACAATTCCAATAATTTCAAGTATTAAGTGGTTTAAGTTTGGCTTAATTTCTCATTCACCAAACAAGGAATTTCCACTTAAATCATTTCAATTGGTCACAACCAATTTCCAATACAAAATTCCAACAATCCCCCACATGAATGAAAATTAATGCAAATGACTATGCAGACACTAGTAGAGAGAGGGCGGAAAAAACACTGCATCAGAGAAGGTAGCTTCTGGCCTTGAACCTCCCTTAGTGAAATACTATCGGACTTACTGGCTAATTGGTGAACGTGATGTCTTGAACCATTCAGCCGTTGGTGTAAGCCGAGACAACAAGATTTCACACAATGTCTTCCTTACACCGGTCATGGTTCTCACGGTTGTGTCCATTTTGGCCATGGATCACTCTTGGTTTCATAAGTGTTTAGAGAATTTTAGCCTCGAACAATTCTCATTGAAGCGGCCCCACTTCACACTTACATAGGTGATCTCCTATTAAGAGTATTCTTCCATACTCCACTTGACTGAATCAAGCTATAGGAATCATTAAAAGAGTATCTTAACCTTCAATCATTCACCAGAAAGCACTTTAATTATCATAGGAATAAGTAGGAATAATTTCCTAAGTGCTTCATGGGATCTTCATAACTTAGTTGTCCCTTTGAACCAAGATCTTGGGATCTCCAGTCAACAAGGTAGGGTTATCATTACAAAGACTCTTACGTCGTAGGCTTTAATCTCATTTCCCTCGATATGCAGTATTCTTGATCTCTTGGTAAATCTCTAAAGGTACCACGAATTTACACCATTGAGATCGACTGCTTAACGGTATTATGTCTACGTCTAGACTTACCATTACATGTGACTTAGTATCTCATCAAATATAGCTAGCCAACAATTAATTGATTTAATAGATACAACATGTCACCACCAAGAAATCCTCTCATGAAGCTACTAGCTTTATCTAAAGCTTTATAAATTCCAAACAACAATGTTAGAGGATTTCTATCACACACTACACTAGTCAATCACTTTTACTAGTGGATTTCAAAAACATGGGTATTCAATATCATTATTGAAATACTACAATGCATTTCAACTTTTTTTGAATATTTTTCAAATATTCTAATTGATCTTGCATATCCAAACAAGCGCCGTAATTGGATTTTATCTCATTTCATCCACTTTAGACTTAGTGTATATCATCCTTATAATTAATATAAGGATTTTCTACCTTTTACACATTCATAGACATATTTCTATGATTATAAAGTATAGAAAATTGTAACTTTTAAACATAAGTTACCCCCACAAGTCCTCAATTAGGAATGCATGTGTAACTAGTAATGTTGCATCCACAAATCTTGAACTTTTCATATAAGTTCGTAAGCATTGATGTTAACCCCCACATTTTTGGGTTACACTTGAACTTAGAGTTCATCAACTCTTTCGTAGTTCAACTCATTATCGAATAGATAATGTCCATATCGAATGCTTCGTGAAAGTTTAAGTACTTTCAAAATAGTGGCCGTCAACCCACAATTTATAAATTATACTTCAATCCAACTTTCTTTCTTTTAATTTGATCATCCAAATTAAATTAAGGTCATCACATAGACCAACAATGCTCTCAAACATATACCAATTTAATTGGTTCCATGATTGAAATCAAATTTCAACAATGAAGAAGACTAAGCATCTTGATTCACAAGAATTGCAACTTCTCCAACATATGCAACATATCACATTTGTGACATTTCACAAGATAGTATTATTTCATGTTAAATAATACTTATTCACCATGTTCAAATTTAATGAACGAATCATCCATCGATTCGATAGTTGTGTTCTCAAAAGACACAACCCAACGAGAGGACACACCTCTTCGAAACAAGAGGACACACCTCTTCGAATCAATCTCTATGAAGAGATACTTCCTTCGGAAAATAATTATTTTCAAGAGTCTTGATTTCTCATATGAAATGATCCTAAATTATTCCATAAATTTTCCACCACGTGATTAGGCGGCTTAATACCCATTGTGACAAGAGCATATATTGTCACGCTAGAATGCAACCATGATTTGCATAAGTCAACTCAATTAATTTCATCAAATTATTTGAGGCTATCATCAACAACCAAAGTTAGTACAATTTCCAACATGAAAGCATGCATCCTCAAGTGAGCAAGTGCGAGTAATATATATTAAATATTCTCCAACCCAAGGAACATAGATATCCTCCATGCATATAAATTATTGATCATCATCAATTTTAATGAAAACAAATAATTGGCATTTTTTTCCGTTCGTTGTCTGATTTCAACAAGATCCAAATATATCTCCAAATGATGCAAAGGAACCAATGCATCCAAACTAACGTGCATGGATTCCATATTATATACTGTACGTCTACACCCAGCCAAAATTTGTATCACACTCAAATTCATAACAAGTGTTCGGCAGTTTAATTCTTCATAAATTCAACCCGGATATAGAACCAATGTCCTTAATTTTAGAGAACATATTCCAGAATATAAATTGCACACCGAACACAAATAGAAAATTCGGATTGAAGAGGTTAACGGCCAATGTTTACAAATTTGGCAGAGAAATACACATTTCTGACAATTAAACACTAAACAGATTGTCTTTTAGGCCAAAATCATGCACCATTTCACTTTATGCATTTGTTCCAGGCATGCAATTACTAAATACAATTGGTACATTAATAAGCACATAGCAATAACACATGGGCAGAATTATAATGGAGACAACGGTTAAAATAATGAAGAACCCCTTCATGCATGTTAACCGACAGTCATGTCCTTTAGAAGTAGTCTAGGCATATTTCCCCCTTTTTTTTTCCTTTCCTTTTTTTTTTTTAATAATTCCGTTGAACAGGACATAATTATTACAGCAATATATACATTAATTATGTCATCATTCTGCAGCCACCAATGCCATTAAAATGTAATTCACACCACACAGATTAATGTCCATAATCATGATTTTGATAACTTTCAACAGTAAATTCAATATAATGAATTTGAAACATAGATTTCCCACTTTCAAAACCGAAGTCACGCATGCATATAAAACATATTTTATATGCTACAAAACCCACGTAAGTTGTCTATCTAACATGCACAATTAAACCCAAAATTCATCTTAAGATTGTAGGAGATATTACACTGATAATGTGCATATTATATTCATCAAGAGCATGCCGTTAATATGCGTGAAATCGAAATATCATTCGACTTACCAAAATCTGATTTGAGAAGATAAAATAGCGATTTACCGACTTCGAATATAATAATATGAATTCTTCACTTCCCAATATGAGTGAACGCATGTTGTTCTTCAATTCAAACCCTTCAATAAAATACATAAATAAATTAACCATATTCTGAAATCAAGCATAAATAAAATCAGAAATGAGAAAGATGAAATGCAAGTGATGCGATCGGTCGAGGCAAGTGTTTGACACTTTTTCCTTAAGATGAATTTGCCCCGCATCGGTGCTAACGGTTTCTCGGCAATCATCTCCCAAGATACAACGACCACGTCAAGCCATAGGAGCACTCCAAATGACTTAGACCAACGAACTCGAACGGAGTTCCCTCTCTACCATAACCATGATTTTGATGCAAGAGAAAATCACTTCTATAAAGTGTTTTATGCAAAACTAAAGTAACCATGATATGAAACTATCAAATGAATTGTTTGTTGTGTAGTTAATCCAAACATATAGGGAATCCATATATATAGTAGTTGGAACATCCATACCAAGAGACACATCTCTTGAATAATCATAATTATTGGAAGTTACTCATACCAAAAGTCATGCTCTCCAAGAGTCATGATCCATATGAAAAGACACATCTTTTCATCTACATTCTCTAGAATATTCCATAATATTCTACACAATTCCAATAATTTCAAGTATTAAGTGGTTTAAGTTTGGCTTAATTTCTCATTCACCAAACAAGGAATTTCCACTTAAATCATTTCAATTGGTCACAACCAATTTCCAATACAAAATTCCAACATCTTTTTCAGTTTCGAAAATGTCTAGCAGCGTTTGGCTAAATGTTCCTCCATTTCGCACAGTTGACAAAGAATCGAAGATGAAGAGGAGTTTGAAGTAGTAGTGGAGGAAGACTTAGGCTTGCTCTTCTTGTGGGTCTTCTATCTAGAGGAGTTCTGCTCATAAGAGGTAGAGTTCGAGGATTGGTGAGAAACTGACTTCTCAAAGATCTCATGGCTAAAGGCTTTCGGAACTAAATCTATAAAAGAAGGTAACGGAAGTTGTGAGAGCATAGTGGTAGAGAAGAAGCTTCAAGGGCAACCGAAGCTTCATGAGAGTGATGCTTACCAAGAACTTCACTCGTATATTCCTCAATGAGAGATGAGTAGAGCAAACTCGGCAGCATCTGATATGTGCGTAACCAGGAAGTGTATTCAGCATTGGGGCTCTTGGTACCATCAGAAGCCGCGACCATGGAAGAGGGAACAATAATGCTGACGTCCAGGTAGCCAAATAGATTTTGACTGGTTAAGAGATGCACAAACTGATTTCTCCGGAGCAAGTAATTGTTGGAGGTCACTTTAATGGTGAGCATGTGCACCATAGTATTCAGCGAAAGTGAGGATGAGGAAGACAAATTAACAGCCATAGGATCAAAGAAAATAAAATTAAGAAGCCTAATTGCTCTAATACCATAAACAGGTTTAAGAAACCAAAGCTATGGCTGGAATCCTCAGTAATCATTGAGGAGAATACTCCTCATTATATATAAAATGTGTATAAACGTGTAAGCCTATAAAATAGGAAAGGATAATGTATACAATGGTTTAATCCTATAGAGAATGAAATATTAATATTGAAAAAAATAAGATCAGCTATAATAAAAAAAATAAGGATGATGCTTCCTTATCAAGAAGCTTGATAGTTGCTGTAGTAAAAGAAATTCTCTTTGGGCGAGAATCAACCCACAAGATAACTTTGGATAAATATTTACCTCCCTTTCTATTGAAACTGAAAGTGTGGTTTATATATGGGAAAATTTTATGGATCAAGTGTTTACTATTCCAAAATTAAAAATCAGGCCCAACAGTTTAAAATTACAAAAATCAGGTTTTTCTTAAATTAATTAATTACATTTCATAATTATTATATTAAATTAAATATTTAACTTTAATATAATAAAATCACCCCACCCCACCCCACCCCACCCCACTTCACCCCACCTACACCACCACCATTGCTTCGGCTACTACTCCTAAGTGGATCATGCGATCGCTTCCGATCTCAAGAACTGGCTGATCAAGCCCGATCCTAAAGCCGACTTTTTCGAGGTCACAGATTTAAAATTTTATAGGTCACAGATTATTTCGAGGTCACAGATGAAAAAAATTAAGGTCACTGATTCCTTTTTTAAGTTACAAATTATCAATTTCAAAGTCACAGGTCAATAGTAAGGTCACAGACACCAAAAAGAACCACAATAGCTAGGTCACAGTCACCTAAACACCATTCCCCCATCACAGATTGAAAAAAATCAAACGTTTACTTGTCGCAACTCTATTTCAACGAGTCACAGTTACAATTCCTAGGTCACAGACACCCACGATCGCCGCCGCCACCACAGTCGACCCGTCACAACAACACACAACCATCGCCACAACCGTTCCAATACCACCAAAACGTAAAAATAATCACCACCACTCCAACAACCAAAAAAAACCCCAACTAAAAACACCAAACGACCGTCGGCAGGGGGAGAATGGAGGGATGGGGAAGAGGAGGGGGAGGGGGACGGGGAGGGACGGGGACGCTCCTGCCGAAAGGCAGCAGCGTCGCTGTGGGGGGGAGGGGAGGGGACGCTGCTGCCACATGGCAGCAGCGGCGCGGTGAGGGGGGAGGGGGGGGGTTGGGGGAAGGTCGCCGTCGCGCCGTCGCAAATCGCAAAGAATGGCGCACGGCGACGCCGTCGCGAAGCAACAGCGGCGTTTCTCACGAGAGAACGGAAGTGCGCTCTCGCACCAGGGTGTGGAGGGAGGGGGATGTGGAGGGAGAGGAGAAGGGAAGTGGCGGGCGGCAGCGGCGGCGGCGGTTGAGAGAAAGGTTGAGAGAAATGAAATGAGGTTTAATGGATTAGGTTAGGGTTTTATTAGTGGGGTAGGTAGTAGGGTGGGTATAATATATTATTTTTATTTTATAACATTATTATTAATTAAAAATAATAAAACTTGATTTTTGATTAAAAAAAGCCAAAACATGATTATTAAAAAGTTAAAACTAAACACCTTGTTTATGGTAATTTTCTCTTTATATATGTTACGTTTTTTTGCTTGCCATCTTCAGCTGGTTAAAGCCCAATGATGAAGCCCAATTAGTAACAGCCCACTTAACCTTTTGAGTGTGACCCGTTTCCTGGCCCGAGTGTGCAATCTCGTGTTTCTGTTATGCGATTTTGGTTCTAACTAATTAAGCTGGCTGAGATTGTGACACTTGGTAACGGCTGGATCGTTGGATGCACTGTGACTCTACATAATTCGAGACTCTTCCTTTTCTGATTCATTCAGTCGATTCATTTTAGGGTTTCAGTCGGTTTTGAGTTTCTCTCTGTAATTTTTCTCTTGATGAAAACTTATGGTTTTCATCTATAATCTTGAGGTTAGATAATCTTGGTGATATCTTTGTATAGATTACAGTTTGGTTGTGATTCTTGTGTTCTTGGTGAGCATAGATCAGGTTTACTGTGCGTAACTCGAAAAAGGAAAAATAGAGAGATTTGGGCTGAGGGTTGAGTCGAGTGGTTCTTTTGTGTCTCTGATTTGTACTTGATAAACTTCATTCGGATTCTAGTGGATTAGAGCGATAATCACTCCGGTGAATGCTCAACAGGCGACTAGCTCTAATTTGGGGTGAACATCCGGGCCTTAGGGTGAAAAATCTTCTGTGTTCTTTTTGTTCTTGTTATTGTGAATGTTTTTGGGTTTGTTAAATACCAACAGTGGTATCAGAGCATCTCGATCTGAGACTGGAAATTTTCTATCTAAGTGTTTCTCTTGGCATTCTTGGCGATCTGGTAACTGATCTTCACGGATCTGTACTGGGGGAGTTGGATCTTCAATTTTTGTGAAAGTAAAATAGTTTTGGTTTTAGCTATTTTACACTGTTGAACTGAGACACGTCTGGTAACGAGTATAGAACCCTAATCTTGTTTTTAAATTTTTTATTTCTGGTAATTTTAGTTCTCTTGGTTGAAACCCACCCTGATCTTCCTTTGTCTAGGGTTTCATACTAGAACCCTAGAATTTGAGGGGACAGAGTTTAACGGTTTCTTCAAGACTGTCTTTCTTTATCTACTTTTCGAATTATTACATATTGTGTTCTATTACTTAAGACTGTCTGCTTACTCTGTTCACGTGTATTATACAATCTGAGTGAACACTATTGCACACAAACACTTGGTGTGTTTTCTTTATGTGCATACTTTTTCATACTTTCATTATTTGTCACCTCTGTTTATGTGTGTACATTATGGCAAGTACAAAAATTGATATTGAAATTTGGAATGCTAAAGGAGACTTCAGTCTCTGGAGTAAAAAGATGAAGGCATTTTTAATGCAACAAAAATGTGCTAAAGCCTTAGATGAATCTTGGGATACTGAAATTTCCCAAACTAGAAGGACAGAACAAATTGAGACTTCCTAGAGTACCATATTCCTACACTTATCTGACAATGTGATTAGAGAAATAGGAGATACTACTACTGCAGCAGAAATATGGACCAAACTTGAAACCTTATACAAAACCAAAACTCTTCCCAATAAATGTTACTTGTGGAAACAGTTTTTCAATTTTAACTTTGACTCAACATGTGATCTTGAAACAAACTTGGACAGGTTTAATAAACTGACCCAAGATCTCACAAACAGTGGTGAGACCTTATCTGATAACCACAAATTTGTAGCCTTACTATCATCATTGCCTGATAAGTATAAGGAACTTAAAAATGCTTTAGAATATGGTAGAACCTCTATTACTGTTGATGATGTTGTGTCTTCTTTAAGGTACAAAGAACTTGAGTTCAAAAGTGAATCAAAAACCTCCATAACTGGAGTGGGTTATAACATAAAAGGTAGTTATCCCTTCAAGAAGAAGAACAATCAATTTCAGAATAGAAATTTTGTAAAACCAAAAGTATATTCTGAAAATTTCTCTAAAGGTAAACCTAAATTCAATAAATTTAATAGTAAGGCTAAAGGTAAGACATGTTACGTTTGGGGTAAAATGGGTCATTATATAAAAGACTGTCTCAAGGGGATGAATGAACTGAAAAACTACAATAAAATGGAGGGTGAAGCTGCAATAGCTTATGAAGAAGCTGCAGTCACTAATGGACAAGTCTATGTGACTTTCATTCATCTGTTGGAGATGAATGGATTCTAGACTCAGGATGTACTTTTCATATGACACCTTGTAAGAAGTACTTCACTGAATTCTTAGAGACTAATGGAGGACAAGTAATAATGGGAAATGATTTTTCTTGCAAAATTAAAGGAATTGGAAAAATTGTTTTAAAACTTGACAATGGGAATGATCTGATTCTGAATAAGATCAGATACATCCCCAGCTTAAAGAGAAATTTAATCTCTTTAGGCACACTTGATGATGAAGGTTTTAACACAATCATAAATAAATGAACCTTGATTCTTCAAAAGAATTTTGCTGATATTGCTCAAGTTTTTAAATCAAATGGAATTTATATTCTGAAAGCTTTACAACAAAAGAATCAGTCCATTGCTGTTCCAGTCACATTGTCTGATAAATCTGAAATATGGCATAAAAGGTTAGGACACATAAGTGATAAGAATCTGCATATTCTTAAGAAACAAGGACACTTAGGAAATGAAAAAATTGAAAAGGTATCTTTTTGTGAACATTGCATATATGGTAAGCAAAAGAAATTGCCTTTTTCTGCAGGCACACATAAATCTAAATGCATACTTGATTATCTTCATGCTGATCTTTGGGGACCAGCTTCTGTGAATACCTATTCTGGTTTTAAATACTATCTTCTGATTATTGATGATTTGTCTAGGAAAAGTTGGGTCCTACTTTTGAAAAATAAATCTGATACTTTTCAAAATTTTGTTACTTGGAAAACTCTTGTTGAAAATCAAGTAAATAAGAAGGTTAAAGCCCTTAGAACTGACAATGGCCTTGAATTTTGCAATGAGGAGTTTGATAATTTTTGCAAAGACAATGGGATTCTTAGGCATAGAACTGTAGTCTATACCCCACAGCAGAATGGACTGGCTGAGAGGATGAATAGGACTCTGTTAGAAAGAGTTAGGTGTATGTTAACTAGTTCAGGTCTTCCAAAATTATTCTGGGGGGAAGCTGTCAAAACTGCCTCATATCTCATAAATAAATGCCCCACCAAATCCCTGAACTATGAAACACCTGACCAAGTTTGGAATGGACATCCAACTGATTATTCTAAACTTAAAACCTTTGGCTGTTCTGCCTATGTACACGAAAATGAAGGAAAACTGGAGCCTAGGTCCATTAAAGGTGTTTTCTTGGGGTATGGTGAAGGTGTTAAAGGATATAGGGTTTGGCTGAAGGGTCAGGGAGGTTACAGAGTCACTATAAGTAGAAATGTTGTCTTTAATGAGTTAGACATGCCCTGCCTCAAAGGAAAAGAGTCTACTCCAACTGAAACTGATCAAAATATAAGCATTATTCAAACAGAACTTTCTCCAGCTGATTTTAATACTGGAAATGAAGATCAGTTTCAGGTGGAGCATGTACCTGAGTAGGATACTCCTGAACCTGATTCTGAAACTGAACCTGACCAACATGTTAACCCTTTAGAATATTATCTTTTGGCCAGAGATAGAACTAGAAGGGATATAAGACCACCTGCTAGGTACAGTGAACCTGATTTTATCACTGCCCTTAGTATTATAGGATCTTTGGAGTGATCCTACTTCCTATGAAGAGGCTGTTGAAGGGAAGAATGCTAACATGTGGCTTGAAGCCATGAATGATGAAATGTTGTCTTTAGAAAAGAATAACACTTGGGTATTAGTTAATAAACCAAAAGGGGTTAAAGGCATTGACTGCAAATGGATCTATAAGGTCAAAGAAGGAGACCCCAAGGATGGTAGTGTTAGATTCAAGGCCAGACTGGTTGCTAAGGGGTTTAACCAAAGGGAGGGAATTGACTATAATGAAATTTTTTCTCCGGTAGTCAAGTATACCTCTATAAGAATTTTGTTATCTATTGTTTCTCAATATGATTTTGAATTGGAACAACTAGATGTGAAAACAGCTTTTTTGCATGGAAATTTGGATGAAAAAATTTTTATGAGTCAACCAAAAGGTTTTGAACAAAAAGGAAAAGAAAACTGGGTGTGTTCTTTGAAAAAATCTCTTTATGGTTTAAAACAAGCACCTCGACAATGGTATATCAGATTTGACACTTTCATCAAAAGCCTTGATTTTAATAGAAGTGAATATGATCCACGTTTTTACTATAAAGGAAAAGGAGGTCCAAATTCTTATTATCTTTTGCTTTAAGTGGATGACATGTTATTGGCTGGGTATGATGTTGATGAAATTAATAACATCAAGCAAAAACTTAAGCAAGAATTTGAATGAAGGACCTAGGTTGTACTAAAAGGATTCTAGGTATGGAGATTAAAAGAAATAGATCTGATTACACCCTGTTTCTAACACAACAGACTTACATTTTAAAAATGTTAACTAGATTTTCTATGAATGAGGCTAAAGGTGTTACTTTACCACTTGCAAGTCACTTCAAGTTTACTGTGGAACAATGTCCTAAATCTGAAATTGAAAGAAGTAGAATGGATAAAATCCCTTATGCTAATGCTATTGGTTCTGTTATGTATGTTATGGTCTGCACAAGACCTGATCTTGCCTTTGCCATAAGTACTTTAAGTAGATATATGAGCAATCCTGGTGAATATCATTGGGAAGCTTTAAAGTGGTTGCTGAAATACTTAAAAGGGACTTCTGATCTGGGTTTAATGTTTTGTAAAGGTGAAACTGAAATTTAACTTAAAGGTTTTGTTGATTCTGACTTTGCTGGTAACTGTGACAATAAAAAATCTACTTCTGCCTATGTTTTTACTGGGAATAATACATGTGTTAGCTGGAAATCTCAGCTGCAAAAAATTGTAGCCCTTTCCACCACCGAGGCTGAGTACATTGCAACCTCAGATGCTGTAAGGGAAGGTATTTGGTTAAAAAATTTATTGGATGAAATTGGCTTCTCTGGTAATGATGCTACTGTATACTCTAATAGTCAATCTGCAATACACCTTAGTAGAAATTCAATTTTTCATGATAGGACAAAACATATAGATGTTAAATTCCATTTCATAAGGGATATCATAGAAAAGGAAATTATTAAAATTAATAAGATTTCTACTAAGTGCAATCCAGCAGATATGGGAACCAAAATACTTCCTTTATATAAATTTAAGGATTGTTTAAATCTCCTAAATATTGTTACTAACTAATATTTTTGCAGGTACATGAGCAAATGAAACCGGATGAGGTGTTAACCTCTAATCCACAATGAAACCCGAAGATGTCAAGCAAGGTGGAGATTGTAACGTTTTTGTGCTTGCCATCTTCAGCTGGTTAAAGCCCAATGATGAAGCCCAATTAGTAACAGCCCACTTAACCTTTTGAGTGTGACCCGTTTCCTGGCCCCAGTGTGCAATCTCGTGTTTCTATTATGCGATTTTGGTTCTAACTAATTAAGCTGGCTGAGATTGTGACACTTGGTAACGGCTGGATTGTTGGATGCACTGTGACTCTACATAATTCGAGACTCTTCCTTTTCTGATTCATTCAGTCGATTCATTTTAGGGTTTCAGTCGGTTTTGAGTTTCTCTCTGTAATTTTTCTCTTGATGAAAACTTATGGTTTTCATCTATAATCTTGAGGTTAGATAATCTTGGTGATATCTTTGTATAGATTACAGTTTGGTTGTGATTCTTGTGTTCTTGGTGAGCATAGATCAGGTTTACTGTGTGTAACTCGAAAAGGGAAAAATAGAGAGATTTGGGCTGAGGGTTGAGTCGAGTGGATCTTTCGTGTCTCTGATCTGTACTTGATAAACTTCATTCGGATTCTAGTGGATTAGAGCGATAATCACTCCGGTGAATGCTCAACGGGTGACTAGCCCTAATTTGGGGTGAACATCCGGGCCTTAGGGTGAAAAATCATCTGTGTTCTTTTTGTTCTTGTTATTGTGAATGTTTTTGGGCTTGTAAAATACCAACAATATAGGCAAAGCCACGTTCAATTAAATTGTTATACCCATCTTGTTCTCTGCAGCATCTGATTTTAATATTCTTTCATGCACAATTTTATAGATATGTGGCTGATATGGGTTAACAGTAAATTTAAATTGGTTGTTGTTAGGTTTTATGTAATTGGCAATTCCGTGAACAAAAGGACTGAAATAAATATGTTGTAAAAAGTCAAGGAGTTAGTCGCAATATTATATAGTTTATTTATGTGTTAAGGTTTGAGAAACTATTGGGCTGCAATGGGCTCTCAATCAGATTATATATATACCCACACGCAGAAGCCACAATATAAGCCGAATTACGAGAGAGAAAAAGAGAGGACGACTGAACTATAATTGGGCGGCAGTGGAGAGAAGTGGATGGTGGCTGTGAATTGTATATATACACACTTGGGTGGATCAATTAGAATATAATATATATACATAGTGGAAGGCAGACAAGAAAGGAATTGGAGGCTATTTCGGAGGTCAAACATTGCTGTTATATTATATAGATTCACACGTAGGCAGAGGTGAGAAGAGTGGGCTACTGGAATTATAGAATATATTCATGTCACGATGTTCTCAAAGGTGAGAGTATTTGCACACCTAACTGATTAGGTATGTTTGGTACCTGCTTGTGCTTTATCATTATGAGACATTGATTTATGTATGCACCATATTTATTTATTTTCCCACTTGAAAACTCATGCATTTTGTTTTATTTATTTTTTTGTGTGTTTGACATTTTTTGTGCTTGGTGCATTCATGCTTTAATATAAAAAAAAATAAAAAAATTGAAAAACGAAAAATGGGAATGGTAACTTTATTACAGCATAATTTATGACTTTCTTAAACTTGCATATTGTGATCATGTATGGACATAATTGATAAGATGTAGCATAGTTTCCATTACTTGCTTAGGTTATTATGGAGTACTTAGTATAGGTGTCTTCATGTACCATCTGCACTGCATACACTATGAAATTATTAGTTGGACTCTACTGTGTGTGTGAGATCTGGGATGGCAGACACATATTAGTAAGGTAACTTTGAACTTGAATTGACCATATTTATTAGTCCTAAACTCAAGTTTATCCCCGGTAATAAAATGCTTAATACCTCATGTTCTTCTTTGGAGCCTATTTGACTCGAGTATTTAAGCCTGCAGGGTTTCTCATAACCTGGTGCATATGGTCAACTGACTTGGGTTAACCGGCCTAAAGCTCGCTACATGGGTCATTTTAGTCACTGAATGAAGAAGAATCTGCACTTAAGATGTGAAAAAAATAATAATGAGCTTATAATATTGAAAGATATGAAAATAAAATATGCTCAAAGTCACGGGGAGAAAAAAAAATCAAATACAAAATGAGCTTTTATTTACAGGTTCTAATGTGCTTTAAATGGTTTGAATTTCATAAGTAGAGGAATACACTTATTGGCAGTGATGTTTAGCATGTCCCTTCTCATAAAATTAAGGTTTGGAGTCCTACTTACAGAGGATTAGTGACACTTTACACACATAAGTCACTTATACAATTTACTCCATTCTGACCTGAATTGAGTATGTGGGGAGGTTTAATACTTTCTAATTATGCTTGTGCATGTTACCAACTGTTTTTTGGACTGTTATATATTTATGTTTAAGATTGAATTTGAAATTGTACCCTTAGTCATTTGTGACAAAAAGGGGGAGAGAGAATACACACATGGGGAGCATTTAATTTGCATTTGCATTTTCTGTCTGAGGGGTCTTTGGGAAGAGACATAGATACATTTGCCCACTGTATAAAAATATGTTGAGAGTTTACAGTAAGGGGGAGAATGTGCATTGCATCTACATTGCATATCATATGCATAACTGTTTGAGTTTTGATGTTTTGTGAGGTTAATGTTTCGGTTGTGTTCATGAGTTTTTGATTTCCTGTATCACGTGCTTTTACACTGGGTATTGATTTGTGGATTTCAGGAAATAGTTTAACAAGAAGCTTGGGTAGTTTAGTTTGTGTTTTAGTTTTTCTTCACTTATTGTATAGTTTTGTCGTAGAAAGTCAAATGGTGAGTTTGTTAGGTTTTATGCAATTGGTAATTCTGTGAACAAAATGACTGAAATAAATATGTTGTAAAAAGTCAAGGAGTTAGTTGCAATTTTATATAGATTATTTATGTAGGTTAGGGTTTGAGAAACTATTGGGCTGCAACGGGCTCTCAATCAGATTATATATATACCTATATGCAGAAGCCATAATGTAAGCCGAATTACGTGAGAGAAAAAGAGAGGACGACTGAACTACAATTGGGCGGAAGTGGAGAGAAGTGGATGGTGGCTGTGAATTGTATATATACACACTTGGGTGGCTCAATTAGAATATAATATATATACATAGTGGAAGGCAAACAAGATAGGAATTGGAGACCATTTTGGAGGTCAAACATTGCGGCTATATTATATAGATTCACACGCGGGTAGAGGTGAGAAGAGTGGGCTACTAGAATTATAGAATATATATATACATATAGATTGGGTTGCTACAAAAAGGATTATAATGTATATATATACAAACATTGGTGGCATCTTGAGGAGAAAAATGAGGCAGCTTTCATTCATTGATTTATCCTTTGTTCTTGAGATCAAACAACTAAGTTTTGGGAAAATATCAAGGTTCATGAATTCAAAACATCTAACTTCCTTAACACTTTTGAGGAAGGTGCTTTCTCGGTTGGACTTCAAAAGTTTCTGAAGGTTGAGAGAGGTTGAACTACAAGTGCAGGAAGAAGAACAGGAATAGATGATTCCTGGATATCCACTTGGAAGAGCCAATTGAAGAAGATCGGAAGTCTGGAATTTACAACGGATCTTGGAAGCTACAGGAGGTAGATCGGGAGATCTAACAGGTTGGCTAGATAGTATCTACAGTAGCAGATCATGAGTCAGAGGAATAACAAATTTTTGAGATTACAACAGCGGGAACTAGTGGAATTTGCTAGGCTGGAAACAGACTGTAATCCATATTGTCTATAGTGGAGGTAACTAGCCGAGTCCCGGAGTTTTTACCCAGTTGGGTTTCTCCGTCATCATATTGTGTGTTCTTTATTCCTTTCCATATTACAAATTGTGGTAATTCAATATAGGAAATATTGGACTGTATGTTTAACCATCTAGAAACTAATTAACTTGTGACTTGTTGCTTGTTAATTAAAGTTTTAATTCCGCATTTACACCTAATCACCCCCTCTAGGTGTAGTTGGGTCGAATCTTGCGTTCTTCAGTTGTTTCATGTTTAATTATGGAATATAATACTTCTAGGCAGTATCTTGAAGTAAAAGAAAATTGATTATTGTAACTCTAAGTTATATTTGTAAATTTGGAAATGGACCTAAATCAGGAATGTATTGCCTTCTGTAATCAGTAGTAATTGATATCTCATTTGTTGCAGGCATGATATTTTATTTTTACGCCTAGATTCATACACGTGTTCGTGATATAATATCAACTTGGTTTCTTCATCATTATAGTCAATGAGACCTAGAAAAGTGTCTAGGTTATATAGTTTTATTTCTTCTTTGTTACAAAATAAAAAATCATTCTTTAGAGAGTATCAAGATCATTGGTCTGCGCTAAAAATCTTCTGGTAAAATTGTTAGCTCTTGATCTAGGAAGGTTTCTTTAATAATTGAGTTTAAGTAAATAGAGTTGCTTTATTTATACCTGGGTTCAGGGGCGGAGCCCATTCAGGTCCAATGCAGGCATAGGCCTACAATGAACTTTTGGGCCCAACCAAATGCTTAAATACATACATACATACATAATATTTTTTTTATAATTACTAACCCACATTTGTAATGTCCACCCAAGAGAATAAATGAGGAAAACCAATACCATTCAACCCAATACCATCCAAGATTCCAACCCATTGAACTAAGTACCATTCGATTTCAATTTCAGCCCATTCCTTCTTCCACAGTTCCGTGTCTCCTCCTCTCAGCTCCATCAATTCACGATTGGACACGAACACCGTGTCACACAGATGGATGCCACTACACAATCGGAGCCGGACTTCTCAATCTTGAATCTTCGCCATTTAATCTCCTTCAATCGCGGGCTCTATCGCGACTCCGCCCCTGTTTTCGTGCCCTAAAGGTAGTAGGCGAATGTAACTGCTGGCATACGCCTTTGATTCCACATTTCTACTGGCGATTCGAAGACAACACCTGGACAATAGAAGAAGAGGGTGAAGCCACAAAGCTTACTCGTTTTTCTTTTCTTTTTATTTGTTATTTTGATTTGTGTAAATTGTAATAATGTTTGAATTTTTTCTTTTTAACATATTAAATTAACTCTTTGAATTGCTCTTGAAATTAGACCTACAAGCCGGTGAAGCCCCCCAAGCCCGAAGCCTACTCATTGCTCTTCAATTACTTTTGCTTCCAATTCCAGTATTGTTGCCTCTGTGAAAGCATTCTGTAAGTTGCTTACTATGTGAATTTGACGCCGGGCAGAATAAAGATTATTCTGCAGGATGGTTTCAGCAGATAATTCACAAGGAAGAGCACAAGATAAAATGCCAAGAAAAATAAGAAATTTTTTTATTATTCATCCAACATGCGAAGAAATTGTAATTATCGAAATTTTACAAAAAAAAATAGCAAAATCCCAATAGTCATACCAAAAGAAATTACGTAATAAAAGAAATAATATCCAAAAAATCTGGCTCAAATCGAGTTCATATTCTATGTTAAAATGGCAAATAAAATATTACCAGAAAGGAAAAAAATAACTAAAATTGGGGATTCGGAAGGGAAAATAATGGACTTTGTACTCAAAATTGATTTTGTACTTGGCTTAGTGACTACGACGTGTGCGCCGAAAAGCGCTGAATTAGGGTCATGAGCGCCATTCTGATAATTGTGGCCAAAGTTATGGTCAAAATACCAAAAAATGTCCAAAAACGGCCTCGTCAATTACTTGCCATTTTTGCGCTGATCCGCCAACTCATGGTACCTCAACGCCATCAATGAGCTATCGAACAACTCAGCATCATTTGATTCGGATCTTCCTCCATCAGAATTTCTCTGTGAATTGATTCTAGTATTCCTATGTGAATTGCCCTAAATTGTTTTGCTTTTGCTTCTAGTGTTTGTTATTATGTCATTTGGAATTACTCCCAGTAATTAGATGTTGTGAATTGTTAGGGGATGACATTAAATCATGTATCATTAGAGCTTGGTGAACTTAATTGAGAGTATTTGGCTCGATTTTACTTGATATTTGACTTACCTAGCTTTTGATTTTGCTTTCAATTAGTTCACTTCGGCTTAACTTGAAGCATTCTTAATAGCAATAATGTTTAAATCCAGATATCAAATGAAGAGATTCTTTCAAAGAAAATTGAATGTAGAGAAAGATATATTTTTAAAGATTGATGATGAAGTTATTGTATGACGATATCAAAGTATGAAAACTCGTAAGGAACAAGCAAAATTTAAAAACTATGTCATTTTTAAAAACTCAAAATTCGACGTCGATTAAATTGTATCCGCAGTGAACGAATTTCCTGACTTGTCCTTGTCATCATCACCTGCAAGATTTCTTTCGATTCATTATTTTTTCCTCATTACAAGTAATACTGTCTTGTTGTATTTGCAATTATAGGCTTTCTTTCAACTCATTCTTCATGCTACAGGTTTTCTTTTATTGTTTCTTGTTTTGCTACTCCAAGAACAAGGGTCCATGCTATATATTTGCCCACACTCCAGTTGCATATGTAGTCTCTCTCTCTCTCTCTCTCTCTCTCTCTCTCTCTCTCTCTCATGCTATTTGATGATTACTCATGATATATGTATCTCTCCAATAGAAGTTCAGACATATTAGAAATCATACATACTGATATATGTAGTCCAGACATTGACTCACATGGTCAGAAATATTTCATCACCTTTATTGATGATTACTCATGATATATGTATCTCTACTTGCTTTATAATAAGAGCGAAGCATTGGATGCCTTTGAAACCTTTAAGGCTGAATTAGAGAAACAATATGACAAACAGATTAAGATTGTAATATTAGATAGGGGTGGAGAATGTTACGGTAAATACAAAGAGGATGGACAAGCACCTGGTCCGTACACTGAGTTTCTTCAAGAGCATGGGATAATTACCCAATATACCATGCCGGTTCACCAGACCAGAATGGTGTGGCAGAAAGAAGAAATAGAACATTATTGGACATAGTACAGAGTATGCTTAGTAGCTCCAATCTTCCTAAATCCTTGTGGACTAAAGTGCTTAAGACGACAGTGTATATATTAAATTGAGTTCAAACTAACGTTGTCCCAAAGACGCCATTTGAGTTATTAAAAGGTTGGAAACCAAGTTTGCAACATATACACGTTTGGGGATGCCCGTCTGAAGTGAGGATCTATAATCTGCAAGACAAGAAGCTGGACTCAAGGACCATTAGTGGGTATTTCATTGGATATGCTAAAAGGTAAAGAATACAGATTTTACTATCCATCTCACAGCACTAAGAAAGGTCCAAAGGATTCATCTTTATTGTGAAGCATTACAAATTTATGAGATTAATGCTTTTCCCTTTTCTTCCCCAGGACTGCAAAGTGGAACGTTTGCTTTACCTAGCACAATTTGCACAAGAACACTACATACAAGTTAGGGTAGTATAGAAGTTTTTGCGATTCGTGTATTTGGGGAGTTACTTATGTACCGACAATTTAGATGGGAAGTTTATTTAGGACTGTTTAAACCCCATTTTTTTTTATATAGAATATATTTTGAAATAGTAGATTGATGGAGAATGTGTGGTTAAAAATGAAGGAAAAGTTTTTGGATTGCATGTAATGTTATTTTATTGAAAACCGTGTGGTTGAAAAGAAGAGAGAGAAAAATGTAATTGAAAAAAATGAGGATCAAACAAGCCCTTAATTTCAAAGTTTACAAACACCTGAATTATATGAATAAAATTATCTCTCTTGCCCTTAATTCTTCCCTTTGATCCCCTTTCTTCTTATTGTTCGTTATGAATTTGTATACTCCTACATCAATTTGGTATCATAACAAATTCTTAATCAATATGTAGTTGATCAAATTCTTTGTAAATGTCCTCATAAAACTTGAAATCCATCTGGAGTTTTTGCATCAACATGATTCTAATATGTTTTACTAGTAATCACTTCACATTGACAACGTCTTTGCTATCTTTCATTCTGGATAATCTATTTAATGCTTGTGTTCTGTTTATGCATGACTATCATATCACCCGTTTGATACTGTAACTATGTAACACACTACAGATATGTTTCCGAGTCAAACATTAACCGCTATACAAAGATTGCAGTGCAATTGAAAAATAAGATAGTCCGTGATGTGGCATTATGCTACCAATGGATGTCTCTGAGTTTTCTCATAACTGTTAAGCTAAGTTGTCTTGATATTCAATCTGTATTCAACCATATCTGCATTATTTGTCTGCTGAAAGTGGCATAACTGTACACTATTTAATTTCTGCATGATTGAGCTAAGCATATGTGCGATGCTAGAATATGGGGTTTTATCATTTACATTTTCAGTTTGTTGCTGTTGGAATTTTGATGAATCAAAAGCTCCTTGAAGAGAGCTCTTATAACTACGTGAATTTTATGGAATGGGAGGATGCGAAGGAGTAACAAAAACATGAATTTATATACCAGTTATTGAAGTAACCGGATTTTCACAATGGAAAAATCATATACTCTGCTTCTAAGAATCAATAGATGAGAAGGAATGAAGTTTCAACAATATCATTCAACATTCACTTCTACATTTTTCATACATCTTGGCTCTATATATAGCTAAACTTGTACACAAGATAAAAGATATTTTCTACCAACTATTCTATCAACTACCACACTACTCTTACACATACCATACTAACTTGTAAAATACTCTAACTTTGTCTAACTTTATAGCACTTCATAGTTAGATATTAAACAAAAATAAGTAACTAAATATTCAACCAAAAATACAATTAAAAACGTGACAACAAAATGTCACAACTTCAACAGTTGCCAAGTTTATCGATCGAGCCAATAAGGTTTACAGTCTAATTGTTTTACATGATTAACTGCAGAAGAAAGAAATTAGCAAGAAAAGGAATGAAGATTTTAATGCCGCAAGGAAAATTAAAGATAAAAAGGTAAATAGTTAATAAATTATTCTTAGTTTCATTTCTAGTATTTATATATTTATCTTCCATGTTTTTGTGTGTGCATCACTGTGCAGTGTGAGTTTAGTTTTTGTGTCTGCTTTCATTATGAATAAAGATTTGTATTCAAAAAGACCTATTACATTGAAAAGTAACTCAAACAATATCAATTTTCAAGCTATAAGTTGAATAGTTCGGATTCGGATGAAGAATACCATTTTTTTATGAAAAAGCTATTGAATGAAACAGGAAGATGCTTGTCTTCATGACAAGAGATATAGTTCCAAATTTATGTCGATTTTAAGCTAAAACTCAAGATCTCTGAGAGTTAACACTAACAAATATATTTAAATCAAAAGGTAATTAGCACATAACGTTCTCATCTTTCACTGTTATTGTGAAAAACGTCCATACCTTTAATTTTTTGACATTTTCACCGTTATTTTCACCTTTTATTGCTCAAAAGGTCATTTTCACCCATTTTTCTCAATTAAAAATTGTGAAATAGCGAATATATCCTTCTCTTTAAATAAAACAAAAATAAAAAGAAAAAAACTAATTATAACCATAGTCCCAAATTTTTTGAAAAACACAAATGAGTTCCAAATAAATTATTAAAAGGGTAATTAGTACATAATGTCACTATCTTTCACCATTATTAAGTTAAACGTCACTACCTTTCATTTTTTTGACATTTTCACCCTTAATTACACATTTGATTGCGCAAACCATCATTTCCATCAATTTTCATCTAATTTCTCAATATAGAACTGTATAACATTCTATTTAAAAAAAAATCTTTAATAATTTATTTGGGACTCGTTTGCACTTTTTTAAGTTTTTTAAATTTTAATTGGGACTCATTTGTAAAAAATAAATAATTTATTTGGGGCTCGTTTGCATTTTTAAAAAATTAATTTTTAATTTTTTAATAATTTATTGGGGACTCGTTTGCACTTTTTAAAAAAAATTGGGACTATGATTACAATTAATTCTTTAGCTGTTTCATTTAAATAGGTGGGTATATTCATCATTTCACAACTTTTTATTAAGAAATTGGATGAAAATATATAGAAATGATGTCTGGACAATCAAATGTTTAAGGGTGATAGTGAAAGATTGTGACATTATGTGCTAATTACCCTTTTAGTAATTTATTTGGGACTCATTTGCGCTTTTTAAAAAAAAATTGGAATTATGGTTGCAATTTTTTATTTATTTATTTAAAGAGAATGGTATATTCGTCATTTCACAATTTTAATTGAGAAAGGGATAAAAAAGACCTTTTACTCAATGAAATGTGGAAATAAGGGTGAAAATGCCAAAAAAATAAAAGGTAATGGCGTTTTCCACAATAACAGTGAAAGATGGGGACGCATATGCTAATTTCCCTTAAATCAAATGTTCTTGAGTTGTCGTTACGTGCAAACTTGAATTCAGTAATAATTCATGAATATTTAAAACAATGGGATAGCAGCACCTTCCTTTCAACTCAAGTAGGGAAAGGCACCTATTTCTTAGGGAAAAGGGCATAAATCTATGTTTGTAGGTGGAATAACATGTTTCATTTTGATTCTTAAAAAAAAATTATTACTGATTCAAATAGTTAAATCTGGTATATATTGAGTTATTGACATCTCAAGATTTTTCCTATTATATATATGAAGGGTTCAAATAAAAAATTCTGATATACTATAGTACCGGAATTTGTTTCATCAATTTTAAGCATTTATAACCATTTATGTGTCGCATGATAGAATGTTCGAAGGCTAGTTTCTGCTTGTATGCTTTTTACAGATGACGTATTTGGTATGGAGGAGTGAATATTACTGAAGATTATCAAGGAAGTTAACTACATTAATTAAAATCGTATTCATTATACCAAATGTCATGTTCAATACTTCACTACATACCACCGAACATGCACTTCTGTAGACTCCAAGCTCAAGGAATGTTAAGTTCTTTTCTCAGAACAAGTTCATCGATCCTCTAGCAAAGCCGTCTCGTTTGAGGGAGTAGCCAAGTTTACTTCATGCTTCAGGAGTGATTAACAATAAAAATGGTGATAGCATCTTGTATACTGGTTAGTCATATCTTCTGATACTTAATAATAATGAAATACTACTCTTAATGGCAGCACTCAAATTTTTTGATGATCTAAATTTTACATGTGAAGTTCTTCCATCCTTGCACGTAGTTTCCTTTCTTATTGTTAAATCCCGACATTTTATTTCCTTCGTTATATAATTCAATATCTTGAGTTGTTTTCTTCACTTGTTATATGACCCATTTCGTATGTTCATTTGGTAATACTAGTAGTAAGCATGTGCATTGCACGTCTTATATATATATCAAATGAATAATATGCGTAATATTATTGAAATACTAATTCTGATATTATATAATACCTCATCATACAAAATTAGTTTTAAAACTTTAACAAGGTTGTTTTTATTGTTGTAGATCTCATTGAAACCTTTTTCGAAGTATGTATAATCTTATAATCCACTCTTGTTCAAATGCATTCAGTTGTCATATAAAGATATAATCACAATCTTTGTTTGGTGACATCATTCCTATAAATATGAGAATAAATTTATGATATGACAACAAAAAGATACATTAGCAATTAACAAAACGAAAAAAGTTAATATTTTTCAAATTAAACCGACTACCTAACTCATTTTGTTAATCTATTGATGAATCAGACATCGTTTCTGTTAGTATTTTCGATGAAGATGTATTCATCTATGATGTTTCTAGCATACAAAATAAAAAAGTCATTGATTTTTTAGTTTAGTAATTTATTTATCAATGTTGGAAAAAATCATATAGCAAATATATGATATATCATACAAATATTATAGGACAATGTCATGTATATTCCAATGCTTACATTTTAGTTGACAATGTTCTTGTTGTAAAAAAGTGATTGATTTGGAAAACTTTTTTCTTAAACGGTCAAATCACAGTGTCATATGGCAAAGTGTAAATCATGGTGTATACCAAGTATGATTGAATATAATATCATACAATACATGTCTTTATCAAGAATGTGTTTGTGCTCATATACCAATATGATACAACGACATATGATAACTATTAATTAACACTTTAAATTTTGTTTAATATCGAATATTGGGTAAATATGAAAAAAAAATTCAAATGACTTTATTTAATATAAAAATTAGTCAAAGATCAATACAAAGTGGTTGTTGTTCACGTTTCAACACAATCCTATTTGCTAAAGTTCAATATAATTCTACATATGCTAACGTGCCCTCATCTATCCTAAAAATAATTATTAAATCATTTTTTAATAAAGAGTAGAACAACTAAATAAAAATCATAAAATTAGAAATATTAGAAATATAAATCTTCAAGTCAAAGATGAATCACAGTGGTGGAAAAACATCGAACATATATATATATAAAATGATTCTTGGTAATAGATAAATCTAAAAGAGAAATTTCATATAATTAAATCCATCATCAGCTTATAAGTAGCTTATTTTCATCATTTAGATTAACATTACTAAAAGAATTCAAAAATAGAAGTAGAAAGAAAAACGAATTACATTATCTTTTAGCATAATCAAAAGTTTAGTCAAAGACCAAAACAAATCATGTTTTTTTTTTTTTTTTTGTAAAATTTCTCACACAAATCGACTTCTCCAAAACTCCAATGCCCAACATGAATACATTCACATACTTAAGCATCATCTAGACTATTTACGAGTTTTGAGAAACTCTAGCTCACAATAAATTGCTTTCATTAACAACATTTCTTACTTTTAGCCCACACCAATTTGTTTTCATTCACAACGGTTTTAGAATGAGCAAAGTTGATTTTTATAGCTATAATGATCTTTATTATTTTTATTACATAATGTATGTACTAACACAAAGCAACCCTACATCGTCCCTCTCATTTAATTACATTAATTATTAATTGTAAAAATAGCCATCTTTCAATCCTTTTTACATGTTCTCTATTGGCAGGAAATTCAAAAATGTAGCCTCAACAAACTATCTCCATTTTCCTTCATCGTGTGTTATCTTTGTATATTTGAATTTTTTAATCTATTAATATTGTGTGTGGATAGTTTAAAATTTCAACACATTATAATATTATAATAATTTATTTAGTTTCATATAATGATAAGAATATAGCGAAAAACAATTGAGGACTAAGTGTGAAAATGAGCAAAAAATATAAATGTTTATTGCAGTTATAACGTTGTGTAGTTGATAAAAATTTTAGTAGGAATATAATTACCCATTCATTTGGTATTCAATTTTTATCTAAACTTAGGTATTATTGAGATTCATATATAACTATCAATAAAAAAAAAATTTAAATAAAGGTCAATATAGCATAAAATAAAATTTATCAAATTATATAGTAATATTCTGTATGCATTAATTTTATTACATTAAATACATTATTTAATTTTTAGGATATATGAGAAACAACCATTTAAATAAGGGAATTTGGATGTTATTTATTTAAACAGACTAATTCAACCGAGGGAAGAAATTTAAGTTATATGTATAATAAAAGCTATTAAAAAATTAATATAATATTAAAAAGATTAATTTAGGGAATTATTGACAAATGAAAAAGAAAATGATTTTTTTAATTTTATGTTGAATAAATTGAATTAATGTTATCAATTAATTATTAACAAAACTAAAAGTAAATAATGGCATATTGGTCATATAGCTAAATATGTAAGGAATTAATATTATTAATTAATTATTGACAAAACTAAAATTAAATAAGGGTATATTAGGTATATAGCTAAATATGTAATGGTAAATGAGGTATTCAAAAATTCTCCTTAATCCTCCCTTTTAATATATTGTAGATAATACAAATTATTTTGAATTTAGTTGCTTCACATAAATGCATGATGTGAAATATTCGTAGGACCTTTTAGTTAATCTTTCTTCTATATGGTTATTTTGGTCCATTCAATGATGTGGAAAGAGTGCGGAATTCTCAAGTAACGTGCTTTCATTAAACTTCCTAGGTAACCTTTTGCTTCCTTGTGTAATTAGTAACATATTTAAAACTCGTAAGACGGTTACTTAAACCATCATCCTTATTGCGGGTTTCATTCTTATTAAGTAAAAATAAAAGAAACACAACTGATATGAAATTTTGTTTAGTTTATTTTACAACAGTAAAGCTTCTTAGAATCAATTTCGTTTACTTTACTAGTTTTACCTTCACGCACGCTAAAGTTAGTGGAGAAAATAGTTTATTTAAAAAAAAAATTGAGTAATACTGTTTATTTTCTTGGATAATCATTATTGGGTATGGAGTAGCCGTTAGTTGAAATGCAAGAAAGGAAATGATAATTTAGCTCAGCTTAATTCATTCATCACCAATGTTTGTATAAATAATTACAAAGGAAGATTCTAGAAACTACAAAGAGTTTGTTACCTCCTGATTTTAAGGAGAGTGTTGGAATAAAAATACAACAGAAAGTTAGTGCTAGCATTGTACGAAGTACGAAAGAATTGCCAGCAAGGAAATCAATTGGAGTTAGTAGTTGGAAGGAGCTAGCCACTCTAGCTCCATGCTGGATGGAGCAGCTGACACTAGCTCTATGCCGAATGGAGCTAGATGCTAACTCCATTCTGGATGGAGCTAGCTGACACTAGCTCCATTCTGGATGGAGCTAGCCATCATTCTTAATATCCCCCTTCAAGCTAGACGGCAAGGAAGTGACCCAAGCTTGTCTTTCAAAAAAAGGAACCTTGACTGAGTGAGGCCTTTTGTTAAGAGATCTGCTATTTGATCAGAGGAAGTCACGTATTTGACTTCTAATTCTTTACCAAGCACTTTATCCCTGATGAAATGAATGTCTAATTCAATGTGCTTTGTTCGCGCATGGTATACTGGGTTGGCTGCCAAAGCACTAGCGCTCATATTGTCACACCACATGACTGGGATGGATGATTGTGATAATTCAAGTTCTTTGAAAAGTGATTGGATCCAAGCTATCTCTGAGGCTGCTGAGGCAAGTGCTCTGTACTCTGATTCTGTACTTGATCTAGCAACTACATGTTGCTTCTTTAAAGACCAGGCAACCAAATTTTCTCCTAAGTAAATACAATAGCCTGCAGTTGACCGTCTGTCATCTGGGCAAGATGCCTAATCAGCATCTGAATATCCTGTTAAGTCTAATGTTTCACCTTTTTGTATCCACAGACATTGATCTATTGTTCCCTTTAGATACCTAAGTACTCTTTTCAAAGCTTGCCAGTGAATTGAAGTTGGAAACTGCAGAAACTAACTTAATTTATTTCCAGCAAATGTGATGTATGGCATAGTATATGTGAGGTATTGCAGAGCTCCTACAGCACTTTTGTAGATTGAAGGGTTTTTCAGTGGTTCTCCTTCAGCCTTTAACATGGTTTTGCCTGCTAGAATTGGAGTTGGACATGGCTTCAGATTTTGTAATTCAAACTTCTTGAGCAACTCAGCAATATACCTTGCTTGAGTTAAATGAAGACCTGAGTTATGCTATAGCACTTCAATTCCCAGAACGCAGTGAAGTTGCCCCATATCTTTGAGTACAAACCTTTGGTTCAATTCATTTATGAACCTTTACAACAATCCTGCATCATTCCCGGTTACTACAATGTCATCAACATATATGAGTGCAAATATGATTTGATTTTCATTTTTGAAGTAGAACAAGGAAGTGTCAGCAACTGATTGCTTGAATTTCCAATTCATCAGTGTTGACTTCAATTTGTCATACCAGGCTCTAGGTGCCTGGTTCAACCTGTAAATTGCCTTTTCCAATTTGCAAACATGGTCTGGTTTTGAAGGATCCACAAAGCCCTCTGGTTGGTTCATGTATACAACTTCCTCAAGTTCACCATTCAAAAATGCATTATTGATATCTACCTGCCTGATTGCCCAACCTTTTGACACTGCCATAGCAAGTATAACTCGTAATGTTGAAGCTTTGATTATCGAGTTGAAAGTCTCATAAAAATCAACTTCAGGCTCCTGATGAAATCCCTTGGCTACCAATCTCGCTTTAAGCCTTTAAACTGATCCATCAGTATTGTATTTTGTTTTGAAAACCCACTTGCTTCCTACTATGTTGTAAGCTGGTGATGGTGGCACAAGCTTCCAGGTGTTGGTTTTTATCAGGGCATTAAACTCCTCCTCCATGGCTTTCTTCCACTCTTTGCTCATTAAGGCTTCATCCAGGCTTCTTGGTTCTGATATTTCAAGATTGCTGGCCACTGATTTACCCAAAAATGCCTTAGGTTTAAAGACTCCTGCCTTTCCTCTTGTGATCATAGGATGTCCTATTAAGTCCCTTGCTCTTGACTGAGGTCTGATTTCTTGTCGATTTGCCAAGGAATCCATTTCACCATATTCATTATTTTGAGGTAGTTCAACTTCTGATTCTGTTCCTTGACTTATTGCTTGATTGTTCATATCCTCATTGCTCCCATTTTCATCTCTTTGTTCAAATTGACTATCACTCGAGCTGAGAGGTGTGTGATGATCAGCATAGGTTGCTTCAGGAAGTAATGTATCGGCAGAATTTGAGGTATGTTCAAAACCATTTGGTTGAGGTGAAAACTGAAAATAGGTTATGACAGACTCAGGTATCACAGAGTTTTGGACAGAAAACAAGGACTCAAAAGGGAACTCATGTTCATTAAAGACAACATGTCTTGATATATAGACTCCGCCTGTGGAGGATAAACATTTATAGACTTTATGAGAATCACTATATCCAATGAAAAGACATTTTGTTGAGTGATAGCTGAACTTGTGCCTTTGGTAAGGCCTGAGGCAAAGGTAGCAAGCACATCCAAATACCCTTAATGACTTGTAATCAATTTCTTTTCCAAATAGAGCAAGGTAAGGGGACTGCATTTTAAGTAAGGGTGTAGGCATTAGGTTAATCAGGTAGGTTGCAGTTTGAAAGGATTCCCACCAATATTTCAAAGGCATTTTGGCTTGAGCTAAGAGGGTGAGGCCTGTTTCAGTTATATGCCTGTGCTTTCTTTCAATTCTTCCATTTTGGACAGAGGTATATGGACATGGATGTCTAAATTCAATGCCCTTTTGTGATAAAAAAGTTTTGAAGACTCTAAACTCTCCTCCCAGTCAGCTTGCAAGGTTTTTATTTTCCTTGCAAGCTTGTTCTCAACTAACTTCTTAAAATGCACAAAAATACTTAGTGCTTCACATTTCTATTTTAGGGCATAAATCCAAGTGAATCTACTAAAGTCATCAAGGAATGTTATGTAATACTTGAAACCAGAATTAGATTGAATTGGTGATGGTCCCCATAGATCAATATGCACAAGTTCAAGAGGTGTTTTGGCATGTGAAGTAGAAAGAGTAAAAGGTAGCATATGGGATTTGCCAAACTGACAGGCATCACAGAAGGATTTGCTATTTTCTTTCAACTTTTGATTACAAGTTTTGAGCACTTGAGACATCACTTGGCTAGAAGGATGTCCAAGCCTCATGTGCCATACATTAGCTAGGAAATCTAAGGACTGTTGACTTGGGTTTTGACTAGGATCAATGGATAGGATGTTGCGGTAGTGTTTATTCGAGACAGTAGACATCTAGGATTAACTCTGGGTATTATAGTGAGGGAAATCCAGCTGATACAATACTTTCTTAAGCCTCCCTTACAGCACCACTTTCCTCGTTAGCTTGTCCTTGACAAAACAACAATTAGAATGAAATTCCATGTAAACCTGATTATCAGATGTTAATTCTGACACACCGATGAGGTTTTTCTTGACTTCAGGTACATGCAAAAGCTTGTTTAGCACGAGTGATTTACTGTTTAAAGTAGGCAGTTGAGTTATGCCCAAATGTGCAATATACAGTCTGTTTCCATTACATCCCATAATTTCTTGCTTACCAGCATATTCAGTAGCTGAAGTGAGGTTTTGCTTATCTACAGTAATGTGGTTGCTGGCACCAGTATCAGCAAACCAGGCTGGGTCAATCAGAGTGCTAGGGGAAGCAATATAGGCTGCTGGTGCTGCTGGTGAGGCATTGTAGTTGAACCTTTGATTTGGTGGAGCTCCAGTGTATCTTTCATCAAATCTGAAGTTGCAGATGTTGGCTTTGTGTCCTATTTTTCCACACACTTGGCATGTAGGTCTATCACCTCCATTAAAATAGCCTCCTCTATTTATTCCTCTTCTTCTACCTCTAAAATAGTTAGAGGATCTTCCATTGGTGACTGGCCTGTGAGTTCTGAAGTGAGGATAGTTTGAGCCATATCTTTGAGTAAAGTTAACTGAGGTATGATCAAGACGGATTCCAACCATTTCATTTTTCATCGTTGTAAGATGTTCCAGCCTACTTTCATAGGTCATTAGTGTTGATTGCAGCTCACCCCAAGTAATGTTGTCTCTATTGTAAATTTGAACAACAATGGGAGTGTATTCTTCATCTAAGCCTGCTAGGACCTGAGTAACCAAATCAGAATGGGGAATAGGTTTCCCAGCAATTTCCAAGTTGTTTACCATCATCTTTATTTTGTTCAGGTATTGATCAATACTCAGGCTGCCTTTCTTTGCCTTTTGAAGTTCACCAGTGAGAAAGATTATTCGAGATCTGTTTTGAACCCCATAACTTTCCTTCACAGCTGTCCATAGTTTATTTGAGGTTTTCGCACCCATGACTCTCATAGCAATATCTGGAGTCATAGAGGAGTAGAGCCATCCCATAAGCAATTGGTCTGTAGACATCCACTGGTTATATTTTGAATTTCTTTTCATTTCGATGATGGTTCCACTTTCACCAGCAACTTGGGTTCCAATGAACTCTGGAGGACACGGCTTTGTCTCCAAGATGTAGTCTTCAAGGCTATGTCCACGAATAATAGGCAGTATCATGTTCTGCTATAGTAAGAAATTATTTTTGTCAAGCTTGACTGATACAACTTGAGTTAGATTAACACCAAATAGCGAGAGGTTTGGGCTTTCTTGCATTGAAGCAGAGTTGCTGCTAGACAGGGATGTAGGAGCTGAGCTTCTTTATTTTGTGGAGTATTGCTGGAGTTTGCCATTGAGGGCTCTGATGCCAAGTTGAAATGCAAGAAAGGAAATGATAATTTAGCTCAGCTTAATTCATTCATTACCAATGTGGTATAAATAATTACAAAGGAAGATTCTAGAAAATACAAGGAGTTTGTTAGCTCCTGATTTTAAGGAGAGTGTTGGAATAAAAATACAACAGGAAGTTAGTGCTAGTATTGTACGAAGTATGGAAGAATTGCCAGCAAGGAAATCAGTTGGAGTTAGTGGTTGGAAGGAGCTAGCCACTAACTCCATGCTAGATGGAGCTAGCCGTTCTAGCTTCATGCTGGATGGAGCTAGCCGCTAACTCCATTCTGGATGGAGCTAGCTGACACTAGCTCCATGCTGAATGGAGCTAGATGCTAACTCCATTCTGGACACTAGCTCCATTTTGAATGGAGCTAGCCATCATTCTTAATACCGTTGAGTCTCAGAAACTAGAGATGGAGACGATAATAGATGATAAACTTGATTGATAATAGCAAAATCACGTAAATTATGCTTGCTTAATTAAAACCGACTTCCGCTCTTTGTAGGCATTGATGGTGTGACTCGGCTACTTCTTGAAGAGAACAATTGGGCCTTCGAACAGATATCTGCAAATCTTAACACTCAGCAGGTGAAGCATTTCAATATTCATTTTATTATATGGAATACTTTTTCTGACTTCAGAAACCTGAGCTAGTTCGTTCCCTTTTGCTAAGATTTGGCTAAGGCACATCTTCTCGTATAAAATAAATTTATACATGAATGTTCAGATTTATATATTACATGGGGTAACAAGAATAGAAAACAAATCTATGACTTCAGATCATATGGACTTCCTTTCGGGATATCTCTAATGTTGGTGTGGAGATTAATTATACTGTTTTCTTATCCCATTGAGAGTGGATCAACCCTTTTTGTATTACAGGGATATAAGGTATTCTTATGTTTATAGTAAGCCTCCAAGTTTCCTACCTTAAAATATGAAGTACGTGAGAAAATCAGAGAGGTGTGAGATCTCACATTTTCAAAAGATCTTCTTCTCGAGTATGTGTAAAATCTGTAGCAGTCAGTGGATATAATTCTCATATAAAAGGCGAACAACTATAAATCTACATTTTCTTTGTCATTCAAAACTTCTTTTCTTGTTTATTATTGCACTCGGAATTAAGGATTAAGGTTTAGTTGAAACATACACTGTATGATTATAAATTTGTTCTTTCATGTTATATATTTTAGATTATGGATCATTACAAGAATGTCATTTCCCCAATCAGCTTGTTGCTGCATATAAGCTTATACATAAACTGATCCCTCTCTCTCTCCCCCTCCCCCCCCCCCCCCCTTTATTTTTTAGTTACATGAGAACATTGTTCTACTGCGTCAAGCTCAAGATAACATCTGTAAAATCTTGAACAAGTACGTAGCAACCCTCCTCTTGAATCTTGATGTTGTTTACTATTTTTCCGTATTTTTTTCCATTTTATTTAGTGATATATTGCGCTTTTATTTCCATTAACAATCCCATTTCTATTCATAGTGTGAAATTTGTAGCTTGAACAACATGACTCCAACAATGAAGGTGATGCCTCCACTTCCTAAATTGAATGAAGAGCTAGCTAACTCCATTCTCGATGCAATGACAATTCAGTCGTTGAAGAAGGTCGATTATTATCTAGCTAGCTAGTTTATCGAATTCTCGAAAGTTACTGATGAAGGCAAAATAATAATTCCATTTAATTTTGGGTTTGTCCGTTTTTGGTGAATTACTAGTCTAATTAGATTGAAATCGGGCCAATGATCACAACTCAGGGCCTATGACCCTGAAGCACGTCGAATTTTGGGTAGATTTCGTCGTTTAGGCCTTCAATTAAGCGTTTTTGTAGTTTATAGTAATTTTTGTTTTGGCAATATCTTAATCAAATAAACTCGGATTTGATTTTTATTTGTTCGGGAATGATCCTGGTGATTAGGAGAATCAAGATCCGTTATTATCTCAATTTTTTCCATTTTTGGAAAAAATTATATTTTCTCATTATTATGTAATTTTCCCGAATTTTCTTTAGTTTTTCACTATTTAAATGTTGTAAGCCCTTTGAGGCAACCCAATTTTGAATGAAATAAAGTTTTCTTGAATTTCTCTTCGTTGAAATTCTTTTTGTGTGGATTTTTGTCTTTCCTATAATCTTCCCCTGCATCAGTTGGTATCAGAGCCGAAATCGTTCATTCACCATGCCGTCAAGGAGACGTCAAGAAGCTTGTGAAGTCCTAGTAGAGGAGGTACATAGACGTGATATAATCACACAACTGCGTCAACAAGTGGAGTTGCTGACACAGCAAGTTGCTGTACTTATGCCGCAGTAACATGCGCCTGGAGGTCGTGGCCATCGTGGGCAGGTTCCGATTGAGGAAGTCCAACACCGTGATCGTAATATTTAGAGGCAAGTTGTAGAGTTAACCCAGCGCCTAGCGGGGCGCGATTGGGAGAATCGTGAGGTCTCCGATCTCGATTCTTATTTCGCTATTTTTGAAAATCCCTACCACCAATGTTATCTATCTGAGGAGGAAGAGTTTGATTATGAACGTTCGCCTGTATTTGACAATGAAGACATTGAAGAAGCAATAGAGGAGGAAGAGTTTGATTATTACGGTCCGCCTGTATTGGACAGTGAAGGTGTAGAAGAAGCAGCAGAGAAGGATGAGTTTTTTGGTTGGTGATGTGGGTCAAACATTGGTGGTAAGGCAGAGTTTTCTGACTTTCCTGAAAAATAACACTGACTGGTTGCGTACTAATCTCTTCCAGTGGAGGTGCACTATTGGAAAAAAGAAAAGTGTGTTGCTTCCAGATAAGGGCTCAGTAAAAACAGTTGGGGATGGCGCCAATTTACTGACTTTCCTGGAAAAGTTGGGCATTGGTGGTAAGGCAGAGTTTTCTGACTTTCCTGGAAAATAACACTGACTGGTTGCATACTAATCTCTTCCAGTCGAGGTGTATTATTGGAAAAAAGAAAAGTGTGTTGCTTCCAGATAAGGGCTCAGTAAAAACAATTGGGGATGGCTCCAATTTACTGACCAAAGTGAAGTTCGAGACAAATATGGAAGGATATAGGGTAGTGTATGTGCTGGTGGAAAAGTCAGTTGACAGTGAAAATGAGGTGACTCGTAGGGTTCAGCCATTGCTAGAGGAGTTTCATGAGGACTTCCCATAAGAGCTTCCAGATGGATTGCCGCCAGAGCTTCCATTTCGTGGTGATAATTGTGATGATGATGAGATTTCTTCCCCGTTAAATTCGAGGGCGAATTTTTCTCAACCCGGGGAGAATGATGAAGGCAAAATAATTCCATTTAATTTTGGACAGATTCCGTTGTTTAGGCCTTCAATTAAGCGTTTTTGTAGTTTATGGTAATTTTTGTTTTGGCAATATCTTAGTCAAATAAACTCGGATTTGATTTTTGTTTGTTCGGGAATGATCCTGGTGATTAGGAGAATCAAGATCCGTTATTATCTCAATTTTTTTTCTATTTTTGGAAAAAATTATATTTTCTCATTATTATGTAATTTTTCCGAATTTTCTTCACTTTTTCGCTATTTAAACATTGTAAGCCCTTTGAGGCAACCCAATTTTGAATGAAATAAAGTTTTTTTGAATTTCTCTTCGTTGAAATTCTTTTTGTTTGGGTTTTTGTCTTTCCTATAATCTTCCCCCCCTGCATCAGTTACAAAGTTAAAAAAAAAAAAAAACAATTGTCAATTAAACAGTTTCATAATGAGTTGAGATTTGTTGTCCAAAATTTATTGTCCAAATTGTTATCCATCCAAAGAATGATTGACACACCATTTTAAATTTATATCCAACTTTTTTCTCACTGTCACTTATGCTTAAAATTAGGTGATACCTTAATGTAAAATGACGTGCCAATTATTTATTTGTAGATAGCTAATTGGACAGCAAATTGTGGACAGTAGATCTCAACTCCTTTCTAATATGTTGGGACTTTAATGGTACTTCTTTTCTTGTTTGGTGGTGCAACTTATCTTTGTTAATTCTTAGTGGTAGAGGGATGTTTTGAACTTTAGCTGAGAAAATTCGAGTACTATGAACTTGTGAAATTGTCGTCCTACACACTTACGACACTGATATAGCAAGAGAACTTTATTTACGGTTATCTCCAAGTGAGGAAAATAAGACTTCCCATTGTGGACAGAAGAATATTTATGTTTAAACTTGATACCAATTGGTGATATTATATTACGGCAAATTGCATCGAGGTAGCTAAAAAATCAAAAAAACTTAAACGATTGGACAAAAAACAATTCTTACTTATTAAATTTACTTTTCAACATGTCCCGTTGAGTGCAGCCACGACAATTGTGAAGAATTAATTTTTACTTTATTTTAATTGAGTCACTAAACTTTGATTAAATTTTAAAGTTCACTAATGTGTCGCATTCCTCACAAATAGTCACTTCGCTTAGTTATCAGCAATACAATAAAAAGTCTATATAATTGCTATGTGACATCCTAGAAATGAAAAAGTAAAATGGTGCATATGACAATGTCTTCAGATTAAAAATGTTAAAGATGCTTTTTTTTCAGTATTTTTATGACGTGGTGTAGTGGTAAGTTGATACATCACACAATGATTAGTAAAAGATTTATTACAATATTTTTATCAATTAAACATTTTTTATCAAATTGGGTAAAATCTGAAATTGAATTGGAGTTCAGTGACTAATTAATTAATATTAAATTAAAGTTCAACAGACAAATTGAAACAAATTAATTTTGCTGACCTAATTCATATGTATTTTGTTGAACTTTCAATGACGGCATATGAAATTTACCATTTTAAACGTAATCAGAGTACTAAATTCCTACCAATTCATCCGATTAGTTTTAGGGTGCGTTTAATTGCAAGGGTGGAAAATGAGTGGAAAGAAAATGTTTTACAGGGAAAAGGTTTGCCTAGAAAATGTTTTGCAGGGAAAATGATTTCAAGTGTGTTTGATTGGTATAATTTTCCACCGGGAAGATTTTTAAATTTTTTATTCGTTTGACTTTGTTTTACATGAAAATTGTCCATTAAAGTGATATTTTTTTCTACAATTAGTTATAAAATTTGTTTCCATTGCCAAAAAGTAAAAACAAAAAGGGAAAAAAATTGTTTCCTAAAAAATCATTTTTTCATCAAAGTTTAGTGTTCGTTTGACTTTATTTTACATGGAAATTGTCCATTAAAGTGAAATTTTTTTTTACCATTGGCTATGAAATTTGTTTCCATTAAAAAAAAAAAAAAAAAATTCAGCCAGCCTAGAAAATTTTTTCTCACCAAAAAGGCGGGAATATATTTACATCAAAAAGCCGGAAAATGCACACGTGTGGGCTAAACCCGGAAAATATTTTCCGTGGAAAATTTCACCTATCAAACAGCCAAAAAAGTGGAAAGTGGAAAATATTTTCCTAGTTGCCTGGAAAATAAGGCGTATCAAACACGCCCTTAGACTCATAATTTACTACCACAACTTAAAGTCAAAACATTCAAATCTAATGCAATTGTATGGTGTCAGAAAACGTTCAGAACCTCTTCAAACAGAAAGAGCGGGACAGATCACAATTGTACGTATTTTGGCATTCAAGTCAGTCAAGATGGAAAATAGAAAGTATATTTATATATAAATTACCAATGTTGTAAGGAATAGTAAAACTCCCGGATCTTTTAACTTCGGTGGTAACTTATGTTGGAGAATTGCGATGCATTCCTCAGTAAGCATGACCGTCTCATTATCCTACCTTATTTAATAGAATATATTTCATAAACTTGGCGTAGCAGGGCATCTGAACAAAAGTTTCAGCGAACGGTATTTTAATGTGCAACTTTTTGAATACATTCAAAAAAAAATATCGAGCTTATGCTTTTGCAGTCTCTGCGGGAATGGGATCTAAGATATATATACGCTTTGACAGGAGTGGTTTCCTTTACCTGTGAACTATCTGATTACTCACTTTGATTTACCCTTGGGTTTCGTCTGACTCATCCACTTGCTTCTTGCCAGAATTAGGTACCTTTTCTATGAAAATTGTCGATCGCTTTACATGTAATTCTGGTGGCTGAACTCCACTACGTGCAGTGATTGCTTTGACTTGCTCCTTAGGATTAGTCTTAGTATTTAGGTAAAGTCCCTTGAGTTCTGCCTCATAATATGGCTGCTATATGTCCCACCAGCTGTTCCAAATTTTTGATCGAAACCTAAAAATTGGTTACAGTCTTTGAGATGTACTGAGATATCAAATCTCCCAATGCCAAAGGACAGTGTGTAGTAGTGTGGTTTGCTCTACAACCTTCGCAAACAGGTAGTGATTGGTGTACCATGTTAACTGGTTGAGATAGATTATCCATTTTCATTGTAAGAACCTCGATTTGTGCCGCCAATGCTGTCATTGCAACCACGTTGTGCACTCCTGCTGTTTTCCTTGAAACTTCTCTGTCGGTTGGCCACATCGACTGATTCTTGATTACCTTTTCATACAATTCATTGGTTTCATCGACGTCAAGTTTCATCACTGATCCTCCCGCTGAAGCATCTATCATATTTTTGATCTCTTGGTGTAGCCCGTAATAGAAAAGATACTGTAGAACCTGCTTAGGAATGTCCAGGCTAAGGCATTTCCTAAACAAATTCTTGAACATCTCCCATGCTTAAGGATAAATCTCGAAATCTTTCTACTTGAAGGTGTGGATTTCATTCCTGATTTGGTGAACTCGAGAATGTGGGAAGAATTTCATGGTGAACTTTTGAACTATATCATTCCATGATTGTATACTCCTAGGAGGTAAATAGAGGAACCATTTTCTTGCAACATCCTTCAAGGTATGATGGAATAATCGTATTCGGAATGCATCAGCTGATATTCCTTCGTGACTAATAACTTTACATAACATGAGAAAATCTGAAATATGTTCATGAGGATTCTCCGTGGATTTCTCGAAAAATCTGATGTCTTGATGATTTTGGAAAAAAAAAATGACATTTGGTATGAGGTGAAAGTTAGGTTGTCCGAAGGGATGATATACTACAGCGGACTGCACTGGTGCAGAAATTGGATTTACATAATCCCCAACTAAAATAGGAGCTTCATTCTAGATGGCTTTCTGTTGATCTGGCTGCTGTAGTTGATTTTGAACCTAAACCTGATTTTGTAGTCGATTTTGGTTATTAGTCATTCTCCGTGCCTGACGTTGTTCTCTTCTGCGTTTTCTGAATGTCCTTTCAATTTCGTGATCTATTGGAGCTAGATCAACCTCGTCAGGGACTTGCATAAACCAAGTTCGCTGAAAAGAGTCAAGACACAAGAGAATTAAGTAGTGTAATAATAGCCTAAAAACAACAAGAATAACAATGAAGACGAATCTAAATTATCAATAACTAAAATTAACACCGTTATTTCCTGGTAACGACGCCAAAAACTTGTTATGTTAAAATCTCGCAAGCGTACGGGTTCGTTGTACAAGTAATAATCGTGATAATAGAGTTAACGTCCCATATGGAATAAGGTTTAATTATAATGTATCTGATATATTTAAATTTGTGATGGTAACAAAATATGATAGGGTTGTATATAACTATGATTTATAACTACGAAAGCAATGGACACTGGTTTAAATTAAATGTGATAAACGTATTGGATTTCCAACTCCACTAATCAATTCTTAATTTCAATTCTCAACTTGTAATAGTTAATTCAATTCATACAATTGTGATGATCAATAACTCCAATTTTATTTATTATTCTTTTTCAAGATATAATAAATATATGTTTATCACGAGACGATCACATTCCTGGTCTACATTCATATGACAAGCATGCATTGAAGTTTAAGAATATCACACACGACCGCACACTTCATAAATATTATTCCTAATATTTATTGTTCGTGTGTTCTATAAACAGTGTTCTACCTACCCTGAGTTTTTCAACACTACGAATAACACAACGTATTGCGCTAATGGGGCACAAGCATTAAAATAATATGATTATGCATGTTTATGGAATCAAAACGCAAGAATTAAACTAAAAATACTAAGTCTTGAATTAGAAACTAGGAATCAGAGAGTCTTATCATCCATCCAATGCAATTAAATTTAGCCTAGCGTATTAATTTAAGAATTGCATAGAAAATTAAAGGAAGTCATCACCCAAATAATTGAAATATGAAGAAAATATGGAAATCTTCAATTCAAGTCTTCAAATTCGGACCCAAACGATGAATTCTTCGTTCTTCGATGTAAATTCTCTATCTTTTTTCCTCAAAATACAACTCTCCCCCAAAATTCACGAAATTTTTCCTTATAAGATGTCAAAAAGATTGCCTTGAATTATTACCAAAAAGAAATAAGGAAACTAGAATTTTTTTTCTCATTTAATAGTGAGGCGTGCGCCTAGTGTAACCTAGGGCACCTAGGGAACGTTGATAAGTGCATTTTATACACTTATCCGGGCTCCAAATTATGACATTTTGTGATTCTTGTAATGAGATTATAGCCTAATTTATGATATAATGTGTTATTAGGTGAAACTCGATGAATGATGAAGAATTGGAGAAAAGAATGCAAAATTGACGAAAAAGAGGCAAGATCTAAAGTTTGGGGACTGAAGTGCAAATGCTCAAAAGTTGTGTACAACCTCACGATGAAGATTTGAGAGTATTAGGAGTCAATTGGATAAATGAAGACGTGAAAGGGATAAAATATCGTCAAAATATGATCACACATCAATTTAGGATTGAAAGAGTTATGCATCGATTTTTAGACTCGTATTGTGATCCATATTTGACATAGAAAATGATCAAATTTGAATACGATTTCTGAAGAAACATTATATCCCTTTGAATTAGCTTTCCAACGCATCTTGAATTACCTCAATCGGATATCAGGAGAGAAAGTTATGATAAACATACTGAAACAGACACAAAGTGAACAGCAACTCAGCGCCGGCGTTACAAACATAGTGCCCAAATTCAATTTTTTTTAACAGAATGGCAGCGGCCTGCCACAGATTTTTGGTTTTTATTCTTCGGGCCGCGAAAACCCCACAAAAAGACTCCAAATTGGCTAAAAACGTGGAGGAAAGTATAAATAGACCTAAGGAGACATGTATTAAGGGTTCCCACTCATTGAAAAGGAGGTTCCAAACATTGAGAAAGGGGGATACAACGGGGGATCGAAGAGCCCAATTCAAAGAAGAGAATCATCACAGGATTCGAGTTTAAAGCATTGATTGGAAGTGGAAGAAGATTTTGGTGCAAGATTTAATTCGTTTCTACATCTTTATTAAAATTTGGTGATGTATTCCATTACTTTTAGTGTTTATTTCTACATTATGAACAATTAAATTTCTTATTAGGGCAAACAATGTAATCTATTGAAACCCTTAGTTCTTTAACTCAAGAATTCTGTGTTTTATTCTTCCATGTGTTGATTTTATTATGATTGCAATGCATTGAGTTACTTGATCAATAATTTGATGATCCATTGAGTTTCTTACAAATCGAGAGGTGAGTTTGAGACTTAGAACGTGTAATAAAATTCGGTAACAAAGTATAACGTGTAGAGATACCTATTCCTAGTACTGCGGTCGTTATATGAATTCCTAGTGACATAACTCGTTTAACTAAGGGCTATTCGCATAGAGATATGGAATTGAATTAGTTAAATAGGCTCAATGAGAACTCGAGAGGGGTAAATTGAATACCGTAGAAGAATTCGACCAAACACTACATTAGGCTAGAATCTTGAATTAAGAATTGAGATGATCATTAGATGAAGTTGTTTTGCCCTAATATTCATTATATATTCCAATTTTCTATCAATCAGTGTTTGAAATCTTTTTATACTTTCCATTAGTTTTAGGTAGTTAGTTCATAAAAGAAAAATAATTTTCACAAATTTTACCATTCTTTATTTGTCTACTTTCATCAAATAAGAGTTAGAAAAAGTAGATTAAGACTAAAGTATAGTCCTCGTGGGAACGATAATCCGGACTCTAGGTCTACTTTACTACTTGTTACGATATCGTACACTTGCGATAGAAAAAACGTAACATGCGTGCCTGAGGGCTTTAGGCAGCCTCGTGGTCTAGGGCGCGCACCTCGCTTGCAGGTGAGGGCGCTTCTGTTGGTGCTCTTTTTAGGTCAAATTGCAGTTTGGTCCCCCGGAACTTTCCTAGAGCTTTTCTTTCTCCCTTCTTCAATTCTCTCCAATCCTTTTGCTTCTTTTCTTGTCTAATTGGGTCCTTGCATTCTTGACTTTTCATTTCTCACTCCAAGCTAACTTTTGATTATTTGTATTTTAATCCCCAACTTCTCTTTTTACTTCAGTTAACCCCCTTTCTTGTTCATTTTCTTCAGTTCCATTGTATTCATCGATGTGAATCTAAAACACGCAACAAACAACAAATTCAGCCATATTTAAATCCAAATATCAACAAATATTCATGTTTTGACGGACTAAATAAGTGTGAAATACACTTATCAAGCCTCATGGGTGGAGGCGTAATAAATCCTTTCAAATCTCGATATATCACCGATGTTCAGTTATGCAGCTTCTAATAATAATCTACACAGTAAAATTGAAGGACTAAATTCTTACAAGAAGCCTCTATATGTTATGGATTAAAATTTATTTTTTTATCAAAGTCAAAAATTAAATTTAATCATATATTTTATGGGATCTACAAGTTTTCAACCACACATTTCATCAAGGGGATAAGAACATAGTGGATGTGTTATAGATAATAAGGGTTATGAGATCTAATATTTTCTAGGGAAACTTGAAGCCGCGGTATCAAACCTTTCACTTTTATGGAGGCTTAACCCAAAATTTTAATTTGTAGCAGTCACAGTATCAAACATTTCAAAAATTAGCACCTAGAGTCTAAAAGGATGGTTTCTGTTAGTTTTACAGTTAGTTGACTAAAAAAATTAGTTATGTCGCCTCCACTACAAAACTCGCCATCGTATCATTAATTTCATGACAACAATCGTTCCATGAAGAAATTGTTCACCATACTGTAAACCGCAAAGTGTAAGCCAATCTCTTCCACCTTCCAATACATGAGTGAGCACGTGTGAGTGAGAGAACACCGAGATATAAAGGGTGGTTGGCTATACAGAACTTGTTCCATTCCATTTTAATCGAACCCACCCTCTCCACATCATTTCTACGTAAACCACACTATTTTAATCGATTTCTCCAATGTGTCCCCTTTTCAATTTTATTTGGTGTTTTCATCTAATTTAAACATATTTCTATTCGAGGATTTGTGGGTTTGCGTGTTTATTTGCATGTGCTGGTTTTGAAAACTGATTTTTTAGTTGTTTTTGTTTGTGGGTTTAGAGATGGCAGAAAAAAAATAAAGCTATGGAGGCTCTGAAGAGGGAGACTGTGGATTTGGTAATCAACTCTTTTACTTCATAAATTCTCTCTGTATTTTCTACTTTTTGTGTTGGTTTTTCTATTTTTTATGCAGAAAAGTGGTGAAAAAGGGAAGAAATTGGTTTCTTGATGGGTTTGATAATGGTTTGTGAATTGCGATGATGAAATTCATGATAAGATGATGAGTTTGTGGTGGAGACGGCAAACGACAACGACGGTGGCAACTGTGGGGGTGGGATCGGAAGGAGATGGTGAAAAGTACCTTTTTTTTTACCCAAAGCTTTTTTTGTTTTATTTTAAAGTTGCCATTTTACCTTTTAAAAATTGTCAAAGTAAATTTTTCAGTCAACTAACTGTCAGACTAACAGAAATCATTTATTTGAACTTTAGGTGCCAGTTTTTGAAAGGTTTGGTATCATGGCTGTCACAAATTAACGGTTTGAGTCAACTTTGCATAAAAGTGAAATGTTTGATACCGTGGCTGCAATTTTCCCTATTTTCTAGTAAACATGGTTAGCTCTGAGATTTTGAGGGCTTTGTGCCAACTTCAAATATTGGGCTCTTATAATTATTTTATTATATAGTTAAAACTGATTTATAATTTTAGAGTTGAAATGTAAATACATAAGTCAGTTGTCGCAACAATTTATAAAATAATAACCAGTTATCTGAATTAAACTATGAATCTCAGTAAATTTTTTTTATATTTTCTATCTTTTAATATAACTTGCTATTTAAATGCTAGTTCGTCTTACTTGGTGGATTGGGTTTCAGGTCCTTCGAAAGCAAGTTATTTGCTTCAATACTACATCTTTGATCAGCAAGTTGAACATGAATAGAAAATTAGACCAAGTTATAATGTGCATATTTCGTATGCAAATTAAATTTGATTTTTTTTAATAGTTAGTATGGTTGATCTCAAAATATGCTACCAACAAATGTCGGACCCATTCATTCATGCACAACCTTATTCTAACACATAATGATAGATCAACAGTCGAGATCACTCCTAAATTGGATGTGAGAGAATTTCAACGACACGAGAAGTTTTCGTTCGGGTTCCGACGAGATATCCAGGATACGATTGTACAATTATAACCAATTGCTATGAAATCGAAGTAAAAGACTGTAAATCAACGTACGTAAGAAGAAAATAAGTTGCTTTAAGTTTTAAGAGTTGCATCCCCCTTCAATGGTCACATGGAGGAGGTATTTATAGTGTTACAAACGGGATGACGACCCTTGGATGAAATTACATGTGGTCTTATCTCCTCAGCCGAAACATCTAATCATGGCCATCCTTTTGACATTCCTAGCTTACAATACATTTAATGCTCTTACACCCTATTGACAAGACGAGACAAGACAAGACACAAATATATTTTTACAAAGGTCACATAAATAATTTCACAAGGGTCTTTAGTCATAAATTCAAGATCTCTGCAAGTGGGTCGTCACTAATCGGGATAGAGCTCGGACTTGATCTGCTTTGGCATGTCCACCTTGGAATGAGTAACGGGCCTCGAAATTTACCCCAGAGCCTTGTCTTTTATGGCTGATTGTTCCGCGTAAGTGGGTCCACAGCTACAGTGGGTTAGCCACGTAGCAGTACCAGTGGCGAGTCATAACAATAGTCCCCTAATTTCATGTATAATTATTTATATTATGCATTGAATTGATAGTCATTCTAAAGTTGGCTCACTTCGAAATGGAGAATACTGAAATGTCGAAGCTGATTAACTTTGAAGATAGCTGAATTTAATTGAAGCTGAGGTAGAGAAGTGCTGAACTGTCGAGGCTTATTTGCTAATGATTGACCTTGATAACGGTGCTAATGATTTGACATTTTTGCATATTATCGAGATAAGACAGTCGAAGCGGTAAAACTTCTAATACACGTATGGTCGTCACATTAAATGTGCAATGATGGCTACACGTGTTGCAACAGTAGTTAAAGCGCCAAGGCAGGTACGTGATAACCACGAGTTGATCTGAGGCGTTGGCGAAATAAATCGTTTGAATTCCATGGCTCAGATGCAGTAGAAGAATAGACGCTTCAGATGCAATGGGCCTCGATCCAATGGCTAGGATTGATTCCCTTTTTCATATAAAAATCAAAACTCATGCCATTTTAAAACTTTACCTTTGCAAATCATTCGAATCCTTTCAAGCACTCGAAACATTAAAAAAAATTGGCATCTCTCCGTTCTCCGGCGATTTTCTAGATCTCATTCTCTCTAGGTATTTTTTGTAAAATTGTTTTCACATTCTTCATCAACTTTCTATAATCTTCATCATTTTTCTTTTTCGTTTGTAATGGATCCCGAGGCGTCGAGGGATGTAGTTATAGTTGCTAGGTTTGGAGAGGAGTCCACGTCTGGGGGGTTAGAGGAGTGGTATACAATGAGTGATGAACCAATAGATTATAAGGCGGGTTAGGGGATTGCCAAGATTCTTTCTACTATGACCTCCAAAAAACTACCTGAAATAGGCAAAAATACAGCATCCTACATTACATAGAACTGTTAGTACCCGAAGCCCACGAATGTGCATGCTTCCCGGGGTCTGGATGTGTGGCAGTATCAAATTCTTATTTAAAGCAGTAACGCATCTACCTCTGCACCCCTTTTTTAGGGCGGTGTTGAGGACCTTCATGTTGGCTCCTACCCAAGTTCTACCAAACGGGTGGAGGTAATTGGTTAGGGCCTACTTCCTCTGGAAGGAAGTGTCATTAGGCGAGGACATGCCTCTACATGTCTTCCAAACCCTCATCTAGCCCAGGGTGTTGGGAAAAGATAAGTCTAAGGAGTGGTACTACCTCATTCCCTGGGGGGGCTCATGCTCCTTTTGTTGTGGGGTTCTCTTCCTCCATCAAGGGCTAGAAGGAGTCCTGGTTTTGGTTTTGGGGTAGATAGCAGATGGTAGAGGGAGACACTGTCCCAGTTTGCGCAGTACCGACCCAGTACTATGAAGCATGTAAGTGTCTCATTTCATACATTTTCAATTTATTATCTGTGTCCTGGACTAACCCTGTTGTCTTATTGAAAATTTTTGTTCGTGCTTCGAACTCCATGAGGTGGAGTGGGACGTAATTGAGGACATCTACAAGCGGTCCTTAAAGCTTTGAAGTTTCAAACACCTTATAAACCGAAGTAGATATTTCATCGATTTTGGACTGATGTCATCCAAAGGTATGATGCTCTTGCTGTTTTCATTTCATTTAACTTGTTGTAGGTTTCTAACCTTATCTTTTGAGTGCTTGCTAGTAAAGTTGTGAAGAAGGAGTACCCCACTCCAGATATGACCACAATTCTGAAGGCCACAACAACTGTTGGTGGCAGGGCATTGAAGCTTTCGTATTCAGAATCCAAACAAGTGAGAGAAAAATTGAAGCACCTCAGCAAGGAGCACGCTGAGAAAGGTACTAAGGAGGAGGCTCCAAAAAGGTTCCCAGCTGAACAAGGCGAGAGGGGCAAACAAAAAGCAGAAGATGAGCCCCAAAAGAAGCCGAAGTTGGTGCATAGCAGCGGGGCCTCGGTGAAGTTTGGGACTACTGTGTCCCACTTCGGCAAAGATGCTTCCCCATCTCCCAAGCTAATAGAGTCTGCGATGAAGGTGGTGAAGATTGAGAAGCTCAAGAAGGCCAATGAAGAGACTGGGAGGAAAGACGCACAAGCTTCGAAGGCTGCAAAGAGGACCCAAACAGAGAGGACCCCAGACAAATTCGACAGATTCCTGCCGGGACGGGATTATAAGATCGCTCCTATAGTAATTGAAATGCTGCCACCTGAGGATCGGTGGCAGATGCATATGTCCACCTGTGATGCGATGGACCTAACTATGGCACTGGTGAGCCAATGTGCCAGGGCCTTTGGAGTTGCCCTAGAATGTCAGAAAGCTTTATCTAACATTTAACAAAGGAATAAGGCCTCGGTGGATAAGCTTGTGGCTGTCGAGAAAGAAATAAGAAAATAAACTCAGAGGCTGAGTCGATCAGGTCCAGTAAGCTAAAAATGAGACAAGTTGACTTCTGCCTTAGCTGAGACAGAGGCTTTGAAGAAGGAGGTTTACAAATCTCAGTGCGAGGTAGCCCCCTTAACCATGAAGGTGGAGATCTCAAACAACCATCAAAAACTTACTGTCGAAGCTCTGAAGAAGGCAAACCTCCAGCTCACTGGGTGCAAAGAAGCCAACTAGTTCATGGAGAGCCAAATAAAGTACTATGTGGATGAAGCAAAGAGGGCTCAAGCTGAGGCTCAACAGACTGGGGAAGAAGTGGTGAAAAATTATGTCGCCAACTTCCATATCACTAAAGAGTACCGGCAATTCGCCACCGACTAGCGAAGGTTTGCCTATGTCAAGGTGGTGGGAAGTGTGGAGGACCTTTATCCCGAGCTTGACGCATCTAAACTAAGGGCGGAGTTCATGGAGGAAGTGCCTCGAACACCTGATGAGGAAGCAGTCGAAAAAGAGGCAGACCAAGAGAAAACTCTTGAGGAAGAAGCTTCAGGTCAGAACACTACTGAGGTACCTACCAACGAGGTATTAGAACCCCAGCCACCTCAAGCATAGTGTAGTTTATGTTCATCTTTTGTAATGGCTATGGCCCTCCTGATGTACTGAACTCTTTTAAAGAATGAATTCTTTTTTGCAATTCAATCTTGTACTGCTTCCTTTATTGTTTCATTGTTTCGGCAAACACACTTAAATAACTTGACTTTGTGACGAACCATTTTTACTTAGGCACTCGGGAGAAAAGTAACTATTTTTATTCTTCAATGAAAGCTTCGGCATTACTTCATTTCAAATGATTAACTTTAACTTGTATAACTTAAGGAAACCATAGCAGAATAACATAACCTCATATCGAATAACATGACATTCTGTCTCATCAATGAATCCTTGTGATGTACGCCTCGGAGTTCAAATAATGTAATTCCCTTTGGGACCCAATCCTCTCCTTCGAGGCACCCACACTTCTTTACATGGTGAATGGCTATCCATGTAAAGACTTCTCCATTGACTTTCAGTTCGTCAAGGTGAGGCATGTGATGTACACCTCAGAGTTCCAATGAGGTAATCCCTTTTGGGATCTGATCCTCTCCTTCGATGCGTCCACATTTCTTTACATGGTGGATGGTTCGTCCATATAAAGGTTTCTCCCTTGACGTTCAGTTTCGTCAAGGCGAGGCATGTGATGTACGCCTTGAACTTCCAACGAGATAATCCCTTTTGGGATCTAATCCTCTCCTCCGAGGCGCCCACGTTTCTTTACATGGTGGATAATTCATCCATGTAAAGACTTTTCCCTTGAAGTTCAACTTCGTCAAGGCGAGGCATGTGATGTATGCCTCGAAGTTCAAACGAGGTAATCCCTTTTGAGATCTGATCCTCTCCTCCGAGGCACCACGCTTCTTTATATGGTGGATGATTCATCCATGTAAAGGCTTCTCCCTTGACGTTGAACTTTGTCAAGGCGAGGTATGTGATGTACGTCTCGGAGTTTAAACGAGGTAATTCCTTTTGGGATCATCTCCTCTCCTCTGAGGCGCCCACGCTTTCAAACAGATATTTTTTGTATTTTAACTCTTTAAACAAAGTATTTATTTATTTACAAATGCTGGGAAAGGTCTTCTGGCTATTCAGTACATTCATTGATAGTACATTCTTAAATGCTCAATATTCCATGGATGAGGCTGTACCCCACCATCAATGACTTCGATTTGATATGTGCTAGGTCAGAGCTCTTCTTTGATACGGTACGGTCCTTCCCAATTCGGGCCCAAAGTGCCTATTCTTGGCTCCTTGGAGGATAGAAACACTCTCCGAAGTACCAAGTCATTTATCCGGAAGGACTTCTTATTGACCTTGGTATTGTAGTATCGAGTCATCTTCATTTGGTACGCAACCAACTTCAGTTGGGAATCGTCTCTTTTTTCTTCAAGGAAGTCAAGATCACACCTTCTAAGCTCATCATTTGATATCTCGTTGAAATACAATTTGCATGGAGAGGGTAATCCAACATCTACCGGGCTCATAGCCTCAGCACCGTATGCCATTGAGAAATGAGTTTCTCCAGTTGGAGTTCTGCTTGTGGTTCAAGTTGCCCATAGCACCTGTGGCAGTTCATTCACCTAGGCCCCTTTGGATGCGTCGAGCTTCCTTTTCAAAATATTCTTTATAGTCTTATTTACAGCTTCGATTTGTCCATTGGCCTGGGAATGGTGAGGGGTGGATAAGTGTTTCTTTATAACAAGCTCCTCACATAGGTCCCTGACCTTCTTGTTATCAAACTGCCTCTCATTATATAAAACAATCAAATAGGAAATTCCAAACCGTTATATAATATTCTTCCATAAGAATTTAGAAGTTTTGGCTTCTGTGATCCCATTTCGTAAAGTAGTCTATTGCGACGAGCTCATGTGTATCTTGTAGCTATTCAAATGTTTAGTCTGGTCGCCTATCCCATCGTACTTTGGTATTTTGGGCATCACATGGTGGTTAGGTACCTGGGCATTTCTCAATTCCCAAGAGAAGGGCAGGTTCTCGTCATCATCATCTAAATCACAAGATCACTATGGTCCATTTGAATTATAGTTTTCATCTGCCTCATACCTAGGTAGTTGAGCAGAGGGGCCTGCTTGATTCGTCGCCTCCTCGTCCCTCCTTTGATGCATATTTCTAGGTGGGGCAACACGGGGGGCATATTCTTGCCTTTTCTCCGATTGTCAAATCTTAGGAGGTGAGGGCTGAGGCCTGTTCCTAGGCGCTGGGGGTTGTTGAGGCTGTCTAGGCCTCAGCTTTGCTAAGCTGATCTGGTTGAACATACTATTAGACCTTCGAGACCTAGTTTCAGGTTCGTATTCTGGGAAAAGTTATCTTTCATATTGAACAGGGCCTCGGTGGGTCGACCATATGCATAATTGGAAGAAATGTCAACTTCCACTTTTCTTTCGAGGGGCCTGACTCACCTAGCGTGCCTAGAAGAATGGGTTCTCTGACTTTGTACCTCATCTTCTTGCTGATATTGTCATTGGGGTGTGTAGGGAGGGATTGGATGACCCCATTGGCCTTGCACCTGCCTCAATAGTTCTTGCATTACCAAATTTTGGTTGTAATGCTTCTCATGTTGGCTGCCATGGTAGCATCTTCCCTAGTGAGTTGGGCTGACATCCTCATCCCATCTCGTTTGTGATGGTGGTAAGGTCGACGTCGACTGGATGGGGACGGTTGCTGAGGGGGCTTCAACATTGCCCTCCCTCATCCTCCTAGGAGGAACATCACCATATGAACCCATTTATTTCCAAACTAAAATCTCAAACTCAAACTTTTGGGGCTTCCCCTTGTTCTTTTTTCAAGAACAATTCCTTTTTCAAGTGGATGCCCAAACTATTTTCTCAGAAAGCTTTTTCCACGGGGTTTCTCGTGGTCATAGTTTGGTTTTCCATAGACGGCGCCAATCTGTTGACCTCAAAATATGCTGCCAACAGATGCTGAACCCACTCGTGCATGTGCAAGCTAATTTCGACACGTAACGACAGATCAACTGTCGAGATCGCTCCTAAACTGGACGTGGGAGAAGCTCAATGACATAAGACATTTCAGTTCGGGTTACAGTGAGATATCCGGGATACGATTGTACAATTATAACCAATCACTATGAAATCAAAGTAAAAGACTGTAAATCACGCGAGTAAGAAGAAAATAAGTAGCTTTAAGTATAAAGAGTTGCATCCCCCTTCAATGGTCACATGGAGGAGGTATTTATAATGTTACAAACGGGATGGTGACCCATGGATGAAATTAGAAGTGGCCTCATCTCCTCGGCCGAAACATCTAATCCTAGCCATTCTTTTGACATTCCTAGCTTACTACGCATTTAATTCTCTTACGCCCTATTGACAAGACAAGACACAAATATACTTTTACAAAGGTCACATCAATAATTTCACAAGGGTCTCTAGTCATAAATTCAAGATCTCTACACGTAGGCCATCACTAAAGGGATAGAGCCTCGGACTTGATCTGCTTCGGCATGTCCACCTTGGAATGAGTAACGGGCCTCGAAATTTACCCCAAAGCCTCGTCTTTTATGGCTGATACTTCGACATGAGTGGTTCCACAGCTACAGTAGGTCGGCCACGTGGCAGTACCAGTGGCGAGTCATAACAATTATTGTTTACTAGTGATATATTAATTAACCATTGACATTTACTCAAAAAATTACCAAAAAATCATCAACCAACTATAGTAACTTTTATCAATTCTTAGACATGCATTTCTTCTAAGAATTTGAGAAACTGTTTAACCAAATAAGAAACTTTTACAAATTCATAAACACAATTAAACACACACACACACACACACATAATAACAAATTAGATAGTACATTGTATACAATAAACCTTAATACATTGTATTATACACTAATGTAAAACAATGCTTAGTATGTATCAAGGATTTGATACATTGTATCTATGGGATTAAAGAATTTCGTAAATTGATTCAATTAATGTTTGCTAAGCTCATATTCGTTATTACATTCAAAACTATTAAGTGTATTATCCAAATAGTTTGTCCACAAAATGATATTTATTTCATTTGATTTTTAATAAATTAAAGATGAAGATTGTAACATCGTGTTTTCTTGTTGTCTATCTACTATTTAACGACTTTATCTAACAAGCTAAATTTAGTGAGCGATGTTTTATATTTCTGTACATTGAGCTCAAGCTGTAAAATCATGTGGTTCATGTTCCTCACTTCAAGAAGAGATAGAAAATTATCCTTTTATATACATCTGTCATTTTTTTACAAAACTAATTCATTGTTTATAATTTGATCTAACGGTGGTGATATAACTCGAAATGAAACCATAATACTCAAGAACACAACCGATCAATAAAATATCACAAACATCAGGGATTTATATGAATTGGGGCTCAGAAAATACATTGTACCTTTTTGTATAAAACGAAACAACCACAAAACCAAAGCCCTAAAAAATGAGTCGACAAACGCAGCTACTTAAGTGGACACAAGATCAACAAATTGATCTCAACTCGAAACCCTTAAACAAAGAATCACAAAGACTCTAATCACTCAAATTTTCACCCAAAACAAAAGTTTTAGGATTACACACAGTATATGATGAAAAGAATGAGAGAAGACACACAGAGAGAAAAAACCTCAGAAGCTTCTCGCAGAAAACCAGATGAAAAACTGATTAGGGCAACCACTTAGTCCATTTAAATACCAGCATTCATCACCGTGGATTTCAGCAGTTGATCAATGGTCCAGAGTAGCATACGTGTCATCCATGGCTAGGCTTGGTTTGGGCAAGGTCCATTTTGGGCTATTGGGCAATGGGCAATTAATTTTGGCAAGTGGGCTTAGCCCAATTTCATCATAACCCAATGGACTGAACACATTTAAATGACATCACATCCCATCAAATCTCCTGCTTGATGCCAATAATAAAAACAAACCAAAGTTTGACAAATGAACACATTTAAGTGGCATCACAACCCATCAAATCTCCATGATCATTAGCACCAAGATGATTTATTCCTAAACCAACACAAAGTTTACCCAGTATCAATTCTTAACATTTGTAAGCAGGATTTAAATTTATTCAGAGGGAGTACCTTGGTTCCCATATCAGCATGATTAAACTGTATTGGAATTTTTTCAAGTAATATGGGCTCTTTTTGAATTATATCTCTAATGAAGTGCATCCTAGCATCTATGTGTTTAGTTCTTTCATGAAGGGTTTTTACATAAACGAATGGCCCTCTGACTATCAGAATAGACTACTACATGATTAATCAATTCATTTAATTCACATAACAAGCCTTTAAGCCATAAAGATTCTTTAATGGCCTCAATAGCAGCCACATATTCTGCTTCTGTAGTAGATAATGCAACAATAGATTGCAATTGAGACTTCCAACTTATGTAGGTATCACACTAAGTAAACATATAAGCAGTTGTTGATTTCCTATTATCTTTATTACTAGCATAATCATATTCCACATATCCTCTCAAAATAACTCCTATATACAAGATTTAAAATGCAAACCTAAATCATCCGATCCTTTTAAGTAGCTTAGTAGCTATTTTAAGGCAGTCCAATGTTCAGGACCAGGATTTGCCATAAATCTACTTAAAATACTTATAGCATGGGCATCATCATGTCTGGTACACACCATAGTATACATAACAGACCCAACAACATTAGCATAGGAACATTTTGCATGTATTCAATATCATATTCATCATGAGGACATTGATCTTTACTCAATTTAAAATGACAAGCAAGAGGCAAAGTAACAGACTTGGATTCATGCATAGAAAACTTGGACAATACATTTTTCACATAATCGGATTGTCTTAAAAGAAGAGATTGTTGTGTTCTATTCTTTTTAATGTTCATTCTTAAAATTCTTCTAACATGGCTTAAGTCTTTTATTTCAAATTCAGCACTTAATACTTTTTTAATGTCATTAATATCACTTATATTTTGTTTTATCAACAACAGATCATCAACATACAAAAGAAGATAAACAATCACAAAATTATTGTCATTCTTTTTAAAATACAGAAATGATCAAAGACCTTCTTATAAAGCCAATAAATGACATAAAATTGTCAAATCTCTTGTACCATTACCTAGGTGATTGTTTTAAACCATACAAGGACCTTTCAAAAGTTAAACATGATTAGGTCTTCTTGTATCAATGAAACCATATGGTTTATTCATATAGATTATCTCATCTAATTCACTATGTAAGAAGGCAGTTTTAACATTCATTTGTTCATATTCTAAGTCATATTGAGCAACCAAAGCAAGCATGACTCTAATTGTAGTATACTTAACAACATGGAAGAATATTTCATTGTAATCAATATCAGGTTTTTAAGTAAAACCCTTAGCAACAAGTATGGCTTTAAATCTAAGAGGTTGTTTAGAAGACTTTCCCTCCTTAATGCTATAGATCCACTTATAGTCTACTAAAGACTTATTATCAGGCTTGGGTACTAACTCCAAAGTATTATTTTTCAACAGCGACATCATTTATTCTTCCATAGCCTGCATGCATTCTTTTGACTGTTGACAACTTAGGGCTTCCTCATAAGATTTAGGCTCTTTAAAGGCCAAATCTTGATATGATATGACATCAAGGGATGGATAATCACTCATCCTAACAGGTTCTTAATCTCCCTTTTAGTCCTATCTCTAGCTAGTTGATAATCACTCAAAGGATTATCCAAATTATTTACAGATTCATGACCACTGCCTTCAATAGGTTCACGAAATCTGAAATATCATCACTTTCTCCACCAATTTCATTTTCAGCCTGTTCCTCATTAATATGTTTAGGATAGTAATCCATTCTCACCTGCAGCCTATCATTTCATTCTCTAACCCAAAGTCTGTACCATTTTGACCCTTCAGGGTATCCCATAAATACACATTTTTGGGACTTAGGCTCCAATTTGCCTAAACTTTGGTAAGAGTGTGCAGCACAGCCAAAAGTTTTCAAGATATTATAATCAGGCAGTTTTCCTGACCATACTTCCTCATGTGTCTTTTCATCTAAAGAACTAGTAGGGGTTCTATTCAAAATATACACAGCTATCATAACAGCCTCACCCCAAAGAACTTTAAGAACCCCTGAACTAATCATCATGCATCTCACCTTATCTAAAATTGTTCTATTCATCCTCCCAGCACCACCATTTTGTTGAGGGGTATATAGAACAGTCTTATGCCCGAGGATCCTATCATCTTTACAAAGTTGATAAAATTCAGTATTACAAAATTCTAGACAATTATCTGTCCTCAAAATTTTGATCTTTATCAACTTGATTTTCAATTAAAGTTTTGCAAGTTTTAAAATTTTCAAAAGTATTAGATTTTTGTTTCAAGAGAAATACCCAAACTTTTCTTGAAAAATCATCAATATAGATTAAAAAAATATCTATTTCTACCTTTAGTGGTGGTAGATGACGAGCCCCACATGTCAAAATGAATATTTCTTGAAAAATCATCAATATAGATTAAAAAAATATCTATTTCTACCTTTAGTGGTGGTAGATGACGAGCCCCACATGTCAAAATGAATATATTCTAGAATAGATGCACTTTTATGCTTTCCAGTATTAAAATGAAGCATATGCTGCTTACCTAAGGTGCAGTACTCACATAAAGGAATCTTAGAAAAAATATCTTTACCAAATGCCCCATTATTATTCAAAATATGCAGGCATTTTTCGCTAACATGTGCTAGTCTGTTATGCCATTTCATGGTGGCATCAATTTCAGCATTGGAGGACTCAACAGTGTGATTCAGAACAACACTGGCTCTAGTGACATATATACCATTTCGTTTGGTACCTTTGAAAATAACTAATAAACCCTTTAATTACTTTCAAAAACCCATTTCCAATCCTACCTTGCAAGCCTATGTCATCTAGATTACTCATTGAAATTATATTTTTATTCAAATCAGGGACATTCCTTACCCTTTCTAAAGTAAAGGTGTATCCATTTTCAAATTTCAAAGTCACACTACCATTTTGATCATTGTTATCTGTATAATTTTCAGTATTCAGATCAGTAATGGAATCTGTCACAACATAAACATCTACAATTTTATCATCTAAGGGTTCAACAACATTCCCCTCATCAACTTTCATCTCTCTCTGTTCATTCTTTTTCTTGGAACAGTCTTTTATGTAATTTCCAGTTTTTCTACACATATAACACTTCCTATTTCCATTTCTAGACTTTGACCTAAACCTCTATTTCCCTTTCTTTTTATAAGTATTATTCCCTTGATGACTATGATTGCCCTAGCCATTCCCTTGCCTTGTAATAGACCTACCTCTTACTAACAAACTCTTTGATTCCTTCCCAGTTCTATCAGCTATAAGTTCTAATTCCTTACTCCTTAAAGAATTTATAACAATTTCAGGGCTCAAGGTATTTCTGCCATATTTAATGGTAGACTTGACATCTCTATATGTCTTAGGTATGACATTCAGAAGAATAACAGCTTTGTACTCATCAGAAACTTTGTCACCAGTATTAGTGATATCTTGTACTAACTTGTTAAAAGTGTCAAGATTATCATTTAAGCCTCTAGACAGATCAATCTTAAAGCTAAAAAACCTCTCTAAAAGGAAAAGTTTATTAGGTAATGACTTAGCCAAGTAAAGTTCTTCTAATTTGTCCCACAAAGATTTAGCATTATGAAGTTTTCCTACTTTTCTCCATACTAGATTAGACAAATGAAGAATGATAGAAGTATAGGCAAGTTCATCAGATTCAGTTCTTTGATCAGCAGTCATAGTAGCAAGATAATCATTAGTTATAGCCTTTGAAACTTTTCTGTTGAACAAGAACTCCCCTCATTTTTTGCTACCAAATGGGAAAATCTCTTTTTCCATTAAAACTCCAAGTTCAAATGTGGTAGTCGTCATTTGAAGTTTTTAATCAACACAAGAAATGATTTGAAGTCAATGTTCAACAACAAAAAAATAAAAAAATAAAATGTTACACAATACACTGTGTCACACAAAAAATAATTATGAAATGTCAAAACAGTTCACAAAAGGACTAATGATCACAGTGAAACGAAAAAGTGATGTTAACGCATATAGAAGGGAATCCCTCCAATTCCTATATGTTCGAATTCACCAGGATTCCGTGAGGTTCAAGAGCCCAGGTCAAGGTACAATTCTATAACACACGAAACTAGAAGGAAAACAAGAGAAAGGAACAAGGGGAAAGTGCAGTATTAAAGAACAACACAGAAGAGTTAGGGTTAGAAAACTTTAACCAAGAGCTTCAGGTAACATCCACAAAGAACCTAGGTGTTTCCAGACCAATCAAGAGAGAACTTACGATCTAAGTCCTTCTTACCAAGATTCGACCAATTATCATCGGAGAACTAAGATCTCGAAAGGAATCACAAACAGGTCATGATCGAAGGGACACAGAGCCACCTAAAAGACATGATACCACTGATATAAATAGAAATGAAATCAGAATATTCAAGAACACAACTGATCAATGAAAGATCACCAACATCAGGGATTTATATGATTTTGGGCTCAAAAAATACATTGTATCATTCTGTACAAAATGAAACAACCACAAAACCCAAACCCTAAAAAATGAATTGACAAACGTAGCTACTTCAATAGACACACGATAACAAACTGATCTCAACTCAAAACCCTTAAACAAAGAATCACAAAGACTCTAATCACTCAGATTTTCACCCAAAACCAGAAGTTTTAGGACTGCACACAGTAGATGACGAAGAGAATAAGAGAAGACACATAGAGAGAAAAAACTCCAGAAGCTTTGTAACGACCCGACCTCGCGCCGGAGTCGTTATCATATCGTACGTATGGTCTGCTTTGGGAGGGTCTAGACTCATCTTACCCCTCACGGCTTTCTGACGAGTTCCCTAGGATTCGAACCCAAGACCTCCATCGTATGGGAGACTTAAGTTGAATCCCAATACCAATTGGACTAACGACCCGACCTCGCGCCGGAGCTATTATCATATCGTACGTACTGTCCACTTTGGGAGGGCCTAGACCCATCTTACCCCCGTTACGACTTTCTGACGCGTCCCCCAGGATTCGAATTCAAGACCTCCATCATATGAGAGATTTAAGTAGAATCCTAGTGCCAATTGCCGTTAGAAAGCCGTGAGGGGTAAGATGGGTCTACGCCCTCCCAAAGCGGACAGTACGTACGATATGATAACGGTTCCGGTGCGAGATCGGGTCGTTACAGGCTTCTTCCAGAAACCAGATGAAAAACTGATTAGAGCAACCACTCAGTCCATTTAAATACCAGCATTCATCACTGTGGATTTCAGCAGTTGATCAACGATCCAGAGCAGTACACTTGTCATCCATAGTTGGGCTCGGGTTTGGGCAAGGTCCATTTTGAGTTATCGGGCAATGGCCAATTAATTTTAGCAAGTGGGCTTAGTCCAATGGACTGAACACATTTAAATGGCATCACAGCCCATCAGGTAGACTATAATATTTATAATTGAGACTGATTCTTTTACTTGCTCACAATATCACCGTTCATAAATAATATTAATGAGACAGAAAGAAGTGAAATATATAGAGAAAAATTAAACAAAAAATTACATGAAAAACTCCAAAAATCAAAGAAAAACCACGGGGAGAGATGTCCCACTATATAAGAAATAATGTGCTGGCAATGTTATTCTTCTTCGCACATCCAATTATTGAGTTTGAAAATAATGGTGCGTTTCCAAGTGTGACAAGACATTTAGATTCTTGCCAATTGTTTTGTCTAAATTAAATGTGGGATGGTTTCTTAATCACCTCAACAAGTGTTAATTAACAGATAGTTCAGTACTTAGCCGTGAAAGTTTTTGGACATGAATCACATGGTACATTGTTAATTAAAAAGTTTTTGGACATGAATCACATGATACGGGTGCAAATGACAAAATTGTCCTCCAAACCTGCTGAATTTTTTTTAGTGTCCATTTATCAAGTTACAACAACTTCGTATTCAGTGACGCGTTTAATAAAGTTAAAAATTATATTCAATCGAATTTAATATTTTGTATCAAATATATTTTTGAATATAATTAAAAGGGCAAAAAAAGGTTGTCGAGGTAGATTATGTGCACCATTGCAAAGATCACAATAACTTTTTCTTAGTGAAATATTTTGTTACAATATGTAGATATATGTGTTAAAAATTATGATTAAAAATGATTTAAATTTAAAAAGAAAAAGAAAATAATGTGCTGGCAATTATTTCTTCTTCAGTTGAACACATCCAATTATTGCATTGACAAATAAATCAAACTGCAAGTTTTAAAATATGTTTCCAACTGTGACAAGACATACGTAGTGTTTTGTCGACTTAATTAAATATGGGAAAATTTCTTAATATAACTTGAAGACGGTACCTTCCACGCAAAATATGTGGATTTTGTCTCTCAATTATAGATTGCTCAATAACTTCAAACTGTTTGGACATGAATCACATGATACACCGTCATTATTAAACCCACTACAATGATAACGGATAATAATATAAGAAAAATGTTAAGTGTACATAATAAATGTACAGAATGATTGACACAATGTGATGTGGCACACATCCTGTCGTTGATGTATAAATTTCAGATTTGAATTAAAGGTTTGAATGAATGCCACGTGTAATTATGTAGACCATTATGTAAAAAGTTATGTACTTGTAGCATCACTCATAATATAATCTTTAAAAATCAACTGGCTGCAGGCGGTGGTCTTATTCCATGGAAAAGCTCAATCTTATTTAAGGTCCGTTTGATTGCAAATGTGGAATTTGGATGGAAAGAAAATGTATTAAAGGGAATTAAATTGTCTAGAATTTGTTTTACTGGGAATCGTAATTAATTGTGTTTGATTGGTATAATTTTTCACCTGGAAAATGTTGAAATCTTGGTGTCTGTTTGACTTCGTTTTCATGAAAATTATCCATTAAAGTGATAATTTTTTTTTACTATTGGGTCTAAAATTTGTTCCAATTAAAAAAAATTGTCATACCGAATACCATTCGTTTGACTTTATTTTGCATGAAAATTGTCAATAAAAGTGATAAATTTTTTTATCGTTGTGTCTAGAATTTTTTCCAATTGCAAATAAAAAAAAAAAAAAAAAAAGCTGGAAAATCAATTTCCACCAAATTGGTGGAAATTGCTTTTCCATAAAACCAAGGAAAAGGTGACCTTGTGAGCCAAACCAAGAAAATGAATTCCATGAAAAAAAAAGTGTATCAAACAAGGCAAAAGTGGAAGTTGGAATTTGTTTTCCATTTTTCATGAAAATTTTGGATGAATCAAACATGCCCTAAAGGCTTATTATATTTCTATAGAGAAGTTGAAATCACCTCAATGGTTTAAAAACCTAACAGTCAACTGAATCATAATTTTTGTCATCTCATAATTATTTAATCTTTTAAGGTTAGAAATGATAAGTGAAGAACGTGAAGACAAGTCAGACAAGTCCCTCCACTCAACGGAGTTAGGCGAGGGCTTGATATCGATTTGAAAGAAAAAAAAATTAATCATCTTTATGGATAATCTGATAAAAATTAATACAATTGTCTAGGTAAAATTCATTCCATCAATCGAAGGAATATGGTTTTGGCAAATAGGTTGGTGGCAAGGATCGCTACTTAAATTGGATTGAAAAGAATGCATGCCATTGTGGAAAAACCTGGATTTTTATATTTGCAATCAAACTATAACTGTTTTAGTAGGGATAAAAAAAAAAAAAATTTCATATGGCACCTCATGTACCGCCTTTGTTTGATACATGAGAATGATGGCCTGTTTGAGTCCCATTTTTTTTTTTTATATATAAAATGTATTTTGAAATAGTAGATTTATAGAGAATGTGTGGTTAAAATGAAGACATTTTTTTTGAATTGTGTATAACATTATTTTGAGAAGTGCTACATGTACATAAACCTATACATAATGGTGTCCATAATTACACGTGGCACTGGATCCAACCATTAATTCAAATCTCCCACTTTCACATCAATAACATGATTTTGTCCACATCACATTATGGACACTATTATGTACATATATTATGTACATGTAGACTTTTCCTATTATTTTATTGAAGAATGTGTAGTTTAAAAGAAGAGAGAAAAAATGTATTTTGAAAAAAATGGAGATCAAACAAGGTAAGAGCATCTCCAACAGACTCTTTAAACATGAGATGCTCTCTATTTTAAAGAGTCAACATGTAAAATCATGCTCCAATAGACTCTTTAAATTAAGATTTTAATTTAGAGAGTGGGTTTTGGAGAGCCAAACTCACTCTCTATAATTAAATGCATTCAAAAAGTTTCAATTTTCAATGTAGAAAAACAATAAAATAATCTATAGAAAAACTAGTTAAAATAAAAGATAAAGAAAAATAATAAATATTTTTTGAGAATAGTAAATTTAAGTGTTAAATATAAAGAGTTTGTTGGAGTACATCAAAATTTTAACTCTTTAAATTTATAGATACTCTCCAAATGATATAATATGCTCTTTAAAAATAGAGAGTCTCTTGGAGATGCTCTAATATTAGGTAAATTTAAAGTGCGCCGATGGTCAGTCAGAGATGCTCATGTGGATCTATAGAAACGTGGTTGCATAATAAAGAAATTAAGAAAATGTTAGGTTTTCCAATTTCATTTGGATTTTACCTGTTTGATCCAAATTCTATGAAAATAATGTTGAACAAGTAAAAAGTTGCATATTGTAAGTTTAAGATCTTGTTACATATATATCAAAATTTAAATAATAGATTACATAATGTCATGTAACACTTTATTATTTGTCGATTTAAAATACAATCAATATTTTCATATAATATTTTCGCTCCACATCATATTTTGTAATCCATTACGCACATATTTTATGTACAAATAACAAAATCCTAACCAGAACAATAAATATCTTGTACATCCTATAATTTAAAGATCAAATCTCATAATAATTATATATATTTATTGTAGTACTGTCTAGTCTCATGCATGAATTATTTTACTTGTTTTACAACGATAGTGCATGTGCAAATTCTTCTATAAATACCTTGGATTGCTTCTTCTCAATCGCACTCTTCTTTCTAATACACACACATATTTCAGACATGGAGACACAAATTGTTTGCGGGAGTGAGAAAAATGTGTGGAGTTCAGTGTTGTTCATTACAGCATTTGTGATATTGGGATGGAGAATTATGGATCGGATTTGGCTTAAACCTAAGAAGAAGGAGCGGATGCTTAAGCAGCAAGGCTTCAAAGGGAACCCATATGTAAGATTTTGAGATGAAATGAAATCGATATAGAGCTGATAAAACAGCTTAATGAAGATGAAGAAAACTTCTGAATGTCTTGGAATTAATTACAGAAATTCATCTCACCCTCAAGCTTGATACAAAGGCAAATAAATAGAAAGAAAGCAGGGTAAAAGGGTAAAGATTAATCCTAACAAACTACTCAACAAGAAGGATATTGGAGCACTACACCATGTGCTGTAACGGAAGGAAGGCCAGCTGGTGATAGGTTGATCTCCTTATTGTATGATAAGCTGATATGCAAACTGGAACAGGTTATATGATAGGCAACCTACATTATATATTCTAATAGCCCCCCTCAAGATGGAGAATAGATATTTTTTATTCCCATCTTGGATAAATGTGATCGTAGAATGATGGAGGATAGTGCCTTAGTAAACATATCAGCAAGTTGTGACTGAGTGTTAACATAGGAAGTGCAAATGTGTCCTGCCTCAATTTGATCTCTGATTAGGTGACAATCTAGTTCGATATGCTTGGTTCTTTCATGGAATACTGGGTTAGAGGCAATATGTAATGCCGCCTGATTGTCACAATGTAGGAGAACTGGTTTGGAGATATCAATTTGAAGATCTTTCAGCAGGTATTTTAACCATGTGATCTCGCAACAGGTACTAGCCATTGATCTATATTCTGCTTCAGCAGATGATCGAGACACCACACTTTGTTTCTTGGATTTCCAAGAGATAAGTGAATCCCCAAGGAAGATGCAGTAACCAGTGACTGATCTTCGCGAATCAGGACACGATGCCCAGTCAGAATCACAAAAGGCTTGAAGGTTCAGTGTGGATGAAGATGGGAATAAGAGTCCTTGTCCTGGTGCGGTCTTGAGATATCTGATCACCTTGTGAACTGCTGCCAGATGTATGCTAGAAGGGGATTCCATATACTGGCTAAGGTTTTGAATTGCATAACATATATCTGGTCTGGTTAAGGATAGATACATTAGCTTTCCAATCAATCTCCTGTAAACTGTGGGATCAAGTATTGGTTTCCCTGTGTTTCTTCCTAATTTCAGGTTCTGGTCCATAGGCAGTTTGACCGGCTTAGCACCAAGTAGGCCTACATCTGCCAGCATATCTAAAGTGTACTTCCGTTGAGAGATAACAATTCCTTTATTTGATCGTGCAACTTCAAGGCCGAGAAAATACCTTAGATCGCCAAGTGCCTTAATTCTGAATCTGTTGCTGAGGAACTTCTGAATTGTTTCAATTTGAGGTAAACTGGACCTTGCTATGACTATATCATCTACATAGACTAGCAAGGCTGTGAATGAATAATCTGTTGTCATTGTGAAGAGGCTATAATCAGCCTTTGACTGAGTGAATCCAAACTCTATAAGTGCTGCAGAAAAGATGGAATACCATTGCCTTGAGGCCTGCTTCAGGCCATATATGCTTTTCAATAATCTGCAAACTTGGTTGGGAGTTCCTTTGGTGTATCCTGGAGGTTTTCGCATATACACTTCTTCATTCAAAACTCCATGGAGAAAAGCATTGCTTACATCAAACTGTTTAAGATGCCAATTCTTAACTGCAGAGACAGCTAGCAAACATCTAACGGTAACAAGTTTTGCAACGGGGGAAAATGTTTCATTGTAATCTATTCCCTCCTTTTGTGTATATCCTTTGGCTACAAGCCTTGCTTTGTACCTCTCAACACTCCCATCTCGAATTATGCTTGACTTATAAACCCACTTGCATCCAAGCGCCATTTTTCCTGGTGGAAGATCGGTGAGCTCCAGTGTTCCATTTAATTCAAGGGCATCAATTTCGAGTTCATTGCCTTGCACCAATTGGGGTCATTCACGGCTGGTGATATGTCTTTGGGCTCAAAGTGTGTGCAGATGGCAGTTGAAAAATCTCTGAATTGAGGTGATAACTTATGATAAGAAACGGTGTTAGAGATAGGAAATGTCTTACCTGCAGGTGTTATAGACCCTGTCTTGGAAGCAGATTGGGATGAGTGAGTGGTAATGGCTTGATGACAGTGAAAATCTCGTAGGTACTGAGGAGCCTTCTTTTCCCTTGTGGACTTTCGGATGGTAGGTGGTGAAGGAGATAATATTTGAGGAGCATCTTCAGATACAGAGTCATGTGGGATGTTTTGATCTGGTGCATGTGCATCAGACGATTGATTTATGGAATCTGATATAGGATAGATGTCTTTGTGAATATCAGGAAGTGGTTTTGTGAAAACAAACTCAGCCTGATCAGTAGTTCTTTCAGTTTGTTTGAAGGGAAAATAAGTCTCATGGAATATCACATTTCTGGATATAAAAATAGTTTTTGTTTGTAGATCCATTACTTTATAACCTTTAACTCCAAAAGGATAACCTAAGAAAATACATTGACGTCCTCGTGGATCAAATTTCTTTCTTCCTTGTGTCAATGTTGAAGCGAAACAAAGGCATCCAAAGGTTCTAAGGTGAGAATAGGTAGGCTTGCACTGAAAAAGGATCTCAAATGGTGATTTGCCTTCCAACAGGGGTGTAGGAATTCGATTTATCAAATATGCTGCAGTAAGTATAAACTCATTCCAATAAAACAAAGAAAGGCCTGACTGAAATTTCAAGGCTCTGGCAACATTCATCAAGTGTTGGTGTTTCCTTTCGACCACACCGTTTTGTTGAGGGGTCTCAACACAGGTTTTTTGATGAATGATCCCTTTTGAGTTATAAAATTCATTCAACTTGAATTCAGGTCCATTATCACTCCTTAAAATCTTAATCGAAGTTTGAAATTGATTTTCTATCATTTGAATAAAAGCTTTAATGGAATGGTTAACATCAGATTTCCTTTTAAGCATGTAAACCCAGGTAGCTCGTGAATAATCATAGACAATTGTAAGGAAATATTTTGACATATCGTGAGCAGTAGCAGGGCAAGGGCCCCAGATATCACAGTGAACAACTTCGAATTTTTGCTTAGTTTTATGTGATCTGATGGGGAATGATTGTTTATGCTGTTTTGCCAAAGGACAAATGAAACAAGGGATATTACTGATCTTCTTATAATGAGAAACAATGGAAACATCAGAAATAAGCTTCATCCTGGAGTCAGATATGTGTCCTAGACGATAATGCCATAGGTTTGGCTGAATATCAGAACTGATAACAGAGGCAGCAGAAAAAGGTTGTCTAAGACTAAGGGCTGATAGAGTGGTCATGAGTGCAGTGGGTGAGACTTTGTTTAGCATCAGTCGATATAAGCCATGCCATATTTCACCCTTCCCAATCGTCCTCCAAGATGAAAGGTCCTGCACAAAACAGCAATTAGACATGAAAATCAGGCAGCAGGATGTCTGCTGAGTTAATCTCTTGACAGATAGCAAATTGAAATGAAATGTGGGAACACATAGCAGATCTTTGAGGGTTATGAAATCTGTGATCTGTACCACACCAGTGTGTGTGGCTGGGACAGTCTCACCATTAGGTAGCTTAACAGAGAGGGAGACTTTTGAATCGATGGAGGTGAAGAGACTGATGTTGCAGATCATATGATCTGTTGCACCAGTATCAATAATCCATGGAGTGGTGCCAAAGTTGGAAGAATGTGTTGGTGCAATAGATAGATAGGCAGCTTTACCAGATAAATCAGATTGAGGTTTGTTTTTTGAATGATCAATGGTCTGCACATGATTAGCTGAGTGAGTGTTCTGTGAATTCTCCTTAGATCGAAACAAGGCAAGAAACTCTTCATATTGGCCTTTGGTTAAGGAAACTGGTTTCTCACTTTCCTCCTCCAACACACTTGATTGGTTTGAAAAAACTCCTTCCCTCCTTTGAACTCTGTGTAACTTGTGACTGGGAGGGTAACCTCGCAGCTTAAAGCACTTCTCCATAGTATGCCCGATCATATTGCAATGTGTGCAAAAGGGAGGTTCAATGTTTCCTACCTTAAAACACTTGTCTAAATTGTGTCCAGGGATTTTGCAATGTGTGCAAAATGGTCTATCCTTTTTACTAGTGAAGTTTAATTTTCCATAGTTGACAGCCTTGGTTTCTCCGTGAGTTCTTCTAGTTGCCATTGCAATGGCTTCATTATTCACAGTATTTGAGGTAATCTGCTTTTGTCTTTCTTGTTGCTGGATGTAGGAAAATACTTTGTTTACTGGTGGGATAGGGTCAAGCATCATGATTTGGGCCCTTGTGCTGTCATATACTTCATTTAGTCCCATCAAAAATTTGATTACACAATCGCGTTGATGTCTGTCTACCAGTATTTTTAACTGTCCGCAATGAATTGGATCATAGATTGAAAGTTCATCCCAAATGGTTTTCAACTTACCATAGTATATACTTACAGAGTCATGTTCTTGTTCCAGATCTGCAAGTGCTTTCTTCAGTTCATAAATTCTGGATCCATTTTGGTGAGCAAATCGATCTTTAAGTTCAGTCCAGATGTCATTTGCTTCATCCATGAAGGCCACACTGGATCTGAGAGAGGGGGAAATTGCATTTTGAATCCAGGATACCACCATATCATTACATCTTTCCCATTGGTCGAAGGAGGTGCTTGTTGGCTCAGGCTTTGGCAGCAGTCCATTGATGAAACCAAGCTTATTTTTAGCTCTGAGTGCTCGCCGGAGAGCTCTTGACCAGGTGGGATAATTTTCTGTGGTTAGCAGATCAGTAACAAGGATTGCTCCAGGATTATCTGAATTTTCTAATTTGTAGTGGTCAGATGTTTGGACGGGAACTTCATTTTCACTGGTAGCAGAGTTCATTTCAGCAATGGTAGTCATTGCTCTGATACCATGTAAGATTTTGAGATGAAATGAAATCGATATAGAGCTGATAAAACAGCTTAATGAAGATGAAGAAAACTTCTGAATGTCTTGGAATTAATTACAGAAATTCATCTCACCCTCAAGCTTGATACAAAGGCAAATAAATAGAAAGAAAGCAGGGTAAAAGGGTAAAGATTAATCCTAACAAACTACTCAACAAGAAGGATATTGGAGCACTACACCATGTGCTGTAACGGAAGGAAGGCCAGCTGGTGATAGGTTGATCTCCTTATTGTATGATAAGCTGATATGCAAACTGGAACAGGTTATATGATAGGCAACCTACATTATATATTCTAACACCATATACATTGACCAGGCTACTGTTTGGAGACGTAAAAGAGAACTCAATCGAATATGCTGAAGCCTTGCGAAAGACTATCAATATTCACGACGAAGCTGTCCCCCGTGTCATGCCCTTCGTTCATAAAACCATTGAAAAATATGGTATCTTCAAGGAAACTTAATTATGTACTTTTTAAGATATTAACTCTAATGAACTTCCAAATATTTGTCAGTGGAAACTAACATTTTATCTTAGCTGCCAGCATTAATGTACCAATTGATCCATGCATGCACTAATTTTATTTGCATTATCATAATTTCTTTCTAAAAAAGATATATATTTTTCTTTTTGTAGGTAAAACGTCGTTTATGTGGGTTGGACCGAGACCGCGGCTGCTCATTATGGATCCTGAGTTGATGAAAACAGTGATGAGTAAATACAATACTTTCAGAAAGAATTTTAAGGTAACCAATAATATAGTAAAAACACTTATTAGTGGAATCCTTAACCAAGAGGGAGAAGAATGGAGCAAAAGCAGAAAGACTCAAAATCCTAGTTTCCAACTGGAAAAAATTAAGGTAACTTTTGTACCAATTAATTTTTTTTTCTCTCTCTTTTGTATAATTAATCTTAATAGATTGTTAATATTTTTTCGATATTTTGTTTTTAATTATGTAGCAAATGATACCTGCATTTCAATTAAGCTGCGATGAAATTGTGAATGAGTGGAAGAACATGGTGTCGAGCTCCAAGGATGGCTCCTGTGTGGTGGAAGTGATGTCTCATATAGAAGTCTTGACCACTAAAGTGGTGTCTCAAACTTTATTTGCGACTGACTATGCACAGGATAAAAGGATCTATCAAATTCTTAAAGAATTGACTTCTATTGCCAGACAAACAACCCGAATAGTTGACTTCTTAAAGCCCAGTACGTTATCACACTTAAACTATCGTACATTTACAATGATGTTTGTACTCTCACCGCCGGGGCTGGCCAAAGGCAACCTAGGTCATTGTCTTGGGCCTCAATTCTTGAGGGGTCTCAAAAATTAAAAGCCCATAAATTCAACAAAAAAATTCCTTTCTTTTTTTTAGTTGAGTCATTTATTCCATTTAAAAGATATAACTAAATAATATGATGGATTAAATAAGAGGTCCAAAACACTTGGACACTTACATCCTTTATGAGCTTAATTTTTTTTAAAAAAGAAATCTCCCATAGTTTTTTAGTAAGTATAACTTTTTAAAATATAATTAAAAAATTAATTTTTATGAAAGTTAAAAATAAGTTATTTATTTTAAAAGGCCTCATTTAATTTTTCAAAAATAATATAAAAAATCATTTTGAATAGAACATGAATGATACTAAATCAATACGCCTGAAAATTATATTTAAGAGTTTCGCAATAATTTGTCGGGCCTCGAATATCTTAGGGTTAGGGCGGGGCTCACCGCGATTGCCTATTGTTTTCGAAACGATGAAAATCGTGGTTTTAACTTAGGAAATGTGGGTTTATATTATTTACTGACACTCTTTATTAAAATTCGACGTCTGAGACTCAGTGTTAAAAGTCATCATTGTAGGTCTTCTGTGCCTTATTGTTAGTATATTGAAGTGAAGTTGAATCATAAGGTGCTACTAACAATTTTCTCAATTTGTATAGGTATCTTCCCACTATGACAAATCGAAGGTCAAAACAGATCAAAAATGAATTAAGAAAATCATTTTCGACTCTGATAACTGAAAGGGCAAAGGCAATTAAGGCAGGAAAAACTACGGAGGACAACTTCTTTCATGTGTTGTTGGATTCTGAACTCGCAGAAGCTCATGGAATCAACAATATGGATGATTTGATTGGACAGGTTCAGTTATTCTACTTTGCAGGACATGAGACCTCCACAGCTATGCTCGTCTGGACCATGATTTTACTTAGTATCCATCAAAATTGGCAAGAGCGTGCTAGACAAGAGGTTTTTCAACTCTTCGGTAACCGCAAACCTGATTATGAAGGGTTAAGTCAACTGAAAACTGTAAGTGGTCGCAATTTTATATACTTCACAATTGTATATATTTCCGTTGCTTAAAAGAAAAGTTGAAAATCATTAGAAAAAGAATGAAATACTTGCATTAATTTCGCTGAAGGTTTAGTGTCCACCAACATATATTTGACCCTATAATGAACTCATACAAATAATTGAGGAATAAATTTGAAAGAAATGTGTTTGGTAATGAATATATATGTGTGTGTGATAGACCGAAAATGATGGAAATGTCACCTTTCGGATTAGAAAAAGTAGTTACACTAGATTCATTCATCTTGGTTTTGGTTTTGAGTAATGACATTTAGCACCACTGCCGCTAAGAACAAATTTAGGTGACTTGCAAGTATCATTAATTGATAGATCACCTTAAATGTAGCAAAATAAAACACATTTAAGACGTTCTTATCACTTGCACGATACGTAAACTGATGCTCTAGCACAAGTAGCATTATTCTTAATTAGGGTTTTTCCATGTGTATAAGAAATTCTTTTATCGTTGCTCATCTTTTTCAATGTTACTCATCAAGAAATGAATAGGGTGTCTTCATCATTCTCTGCTCTTATTATTTGAGATCTTTTTCATCCTTACAGATAACAATGATTTTCAATGAGGTATTACGGCTGTATCCACCAATTGTTGAATTGTCTAGACTGGTTGAAGAAGAAACAAAGTTAGGTCAATACACTATCCCAGCCTCCACTATCGATGTTGCCAATAATCATACTTCACCGAGACACAGAATTGTGGGGCGAAGATGCAAACGAGTTTAAACCAGAAAGGTTTGCTGGAGGAGTATTGAAAGCAACAAATGGGCGCCCTGCATTTTTTCCATTCGGTGCAGGTCCTCGAGTATGCATTGGACAGAACTACTCTCTATTGGAAGCCAAACTTGTCTTGGCAAATATTCTGAGCAACTTCTCTTTTGAGCTTGCACCAACTTATACACATGCTCCCTATGTTATTTTTACTGTCCAACCACAGTACGGTGCTCCACTCATTCTGCGCAAGCTTTAGCGCAATTTCAAGAAACCATAAATCTCTATGCACCAAATTGTTAGAGATTCAAGTGTCGCATTGTGGGATATCATTGCATAACCACTTGCTTGTTTCCCTTTTATCCGTGGATTGTCTTTTGGCCAAATAAAAAATTTGAATAAAAACCTCGTTTCAATGTACTGTGAATCAGTTGCTAGGATAAGTGCCTTGAAAAGCTTAATCCTTGTAATGAGACATTTTCCGTTGGTTAATAAGGTGATGTTTTCATCTTGCGTTTAATTCCTATCATGCTTTTATGTGTACGAGTTGTCTAAACAACTGAAATTACTAGAATCATTTCAAGTCAAAACTATTCAAATTAAGAAAATTACCTTAAAAATATCTCATAATTCATATACTTCCAAAGAGCATTTTTCTTAATTAAAACATTTTTAATTAGAAACGATCGACACTAGTCAAAACCTAATTTGCACGGTTTTATCGACTTTTACCGAAATCTAATAAAGATATATTTTTTATTCAAACCAAACTGGGGCTTAATGTATCTTAACTAGTACTGACCTACACAAAGGCATAAAGAGAAACTTTGGATACATAAAATTGATTATCAACACATAACACCCAACATACATTATATTCATGCAAATACTACCTTAAACGTGTATTCTTTTGTAGAATCAACAAAATATGGAGATTCTTGAACGTCTGGACCATTTCACGTGAATACTTTCCATATTATTATCTTCTATTAACAGGAAAATCCCTCAAATCTCGCCCTTCATCATCAAACCTAGAAGAAAACGCTGTTGAAATCCCATCACATTCGATCTCAAAAGTTTTAGATCATTTTCAACCTGTAATCTTAATATTTTCAAAGATATTCATTTCCCCTCACTTGCAGAAATTCTAGTCAAGAAGGTGAGGGTTATTGTTGGAATTGAAAATAAAAATGAAGTAATAGAAAAATAGAGAAGAATGCAGGACTAACTCAATCCACGTTTGTTGGATTGATTCTATGTTTCTTGTCTATTAAACTTCTGTAAAAACCAGACTTATATAGTCTCTTGGTTACATCAAAACATAAATGAAAGAAGATTCCATTACAAACTAATTAAAGCTTGCAAAATAAATATAGCTGGATAATTAAAACAGAACACATAAACAGAAAGCTGTAAACATAGAAAACTGCAACAACTTTAATACTCCTCCTTGATGCATTTTTCTGAAACACCAAGCATCATTCGAAAGAACTGAAACTTGACTCTAGGAAGAGCCTTGGTAAATATATCAGCAACTTGTTCTTCACTGCTGCAAAACTTCAAATTAACTTCACCATTTGCTTCAGCTTCCCTAAAAAAATGATACTTAATTGAAATATGCTTTGTTCTACTATGATAAACAGGATTCTTGATCATAGCTATGGTTGACTTATTGTCACAAAACACATCAATTGGTTCTTGCTGCTTTTCACCCATGTCTTCAAGAATTTTCCTCCGCCAAATGGCTTGACAAACAGCCCCTGCAGCAGCCACATACTCGGCTTCAGCTGTTGATTGAGCAATTGTTGGTTGCTTCCTTGAACCCCATGAAAACACTCATGTTCCCAGATTGAAACAGAAATCTGATGTGCTTCTCATGTCATCTAGTGATCCTGCCCAATCACTATCTGTAAAACCTGTCAACTTGGGGTGTGAACATGACTTGTACCAAATTCCCAAGTCCATGGTCCCTTGCACATATCTTAGAACCCTCTTAGCTGCCCCAAGATGGATTTGACTTGGACTTTGCATAAATCTGGACAGCAAACTTGAGGCAAACATCAAATCTGGTCTAGTAGCAGTTAAGTATAACAAACTACCAACTAGACTTCTATAAGTGCCTTCATCAACCTTTTTTGCTCCATCTTCCTTTTTTAGTTTCTCATTGGCAACAAGAGGTGTAGCCACAGGTTTGCATCCAAACATTTTAAACTTTTTTAACATATCTTCTGAGTACTTTTTCTGTGAAATGAAAATTCCATTTTCTTGATGAACTTCCATTCCAAGAAAATAGTGCATAAGTCCCAAATCACTCATCTCAAAGGTGCTCATCATATCTCTTTTGAATTCTTCTATCATCTCTATATTGTTTCCAGTAAAAATTAAATCATCAACATATAGAGAGACAAGCAAAATACCTTCACTTTGGGCTTTGACATAGAGTGTAGGCTCACTCTTACTTTTGCTGAATTTTTTCTCACTGAAATAACTGTCAATTCTGCCATACGAAGCCCTTGGAGCTTGTTTAAGCCCATATAAAGCTTTCTTTAGTCGAAGCACTTTGCCTTCTTCCTTTATGAACCCCTCTGGCTGGTTGACATATATTTCTTCTTCCAAAAATCCATTCAAGAAAGCTGACTTGACATCAAGTTGGAAGATTTTCCAACTATTTTGAACTGCTAAGGCACAAATGGTTCGAATGGTGTCTAACCTTACAACAGGTGCAAAGGTTTCATTGTAGTCAATACCACGCTGTTGTGAGTAGCCTTTAGCCACGAGTCTTGCCTTACATTTCTTCAAAGAACCATCAGAGTTAAGTTTTCTTTTGTAAATCCACTTAACCCCAATAATGTCTTTTTTGTCTGGACAGTCCACCAGCTCCCATGTTTTGTTCTTTTCAATCATTCTAATCTCCTCCTCCATTGCATCAATCCATACTTTGTCTTTCACAGCTTTCATCAAAACTTTGAGGCTCAACTGAAACAAAATTGCATGACTCATAAATTTCAGTTAGAAGTCTTGACCTTCTTGGTGGGGATTCAGATGAGGACATTTCGGTTGAAGGAGATACTGGTTCAGCCCTTGGTGATACCACTGGACTGACATTTTCTTCATCTTCTATTGCTTCTCTTCTTCCATTCTGATCTTCAAAATTTAATGGCATTGTTTCCAACACTTCTGGTATGGAAACAGGTTCAGAATTAATTTTTTCTTCATCCCAGTTCCAGCTAGCATTTTCATTGAATTCTACATCTCGACTGGTCACTAGCTCCTTTGAGTCCAGTTTATAAACTCTATATCCCTTGGACTGAGAACTATAGCCCAGAAAAATTCCCTTTTCAGATTTTTCTTCTAGCTTGTGCCTCTTTTGAGATGGTACATGCACATAGCACACACACCCGAAAATTCTCAAGTGTATTGCTGTTGGTTTTTTACCACTCCAAGCTTCTATTGGAGTTTGATTTGGCACAGCCTTTGTTGGGCATCTATTGAGCAAATAGACTGATGCCCAAAAACGTTTTGGAAGTCCCTTCTCAAGCATCATTGATCTTGCCATTTCCATCACAGTCCTATTTTTTCTTTCTGAAACTCCATTCTGCTGAGGAGTATAGGCAATTGTAAGCTGATGTTCAAGCCCTTCTTCTTCACAAAACTCATCAAACTTCTTTGAGTTAAATTCTGTTCCTCTGTCACTCCTTAATGTCTTTATCTTGCAACCACTTTGGTTTTCAACCAAAAATTTAAACTTCTTAAAGATGCCAAAAACTTCAGACTTCTCTTTAAAGAAGTAAACCCATGTCATTCTTGAGAAATCATCAATAAACAGTATAAAGTACCTGTTTTGATTCTGAGGGGGTGTTCTCATTGGACCACACACATCGGTGTGAATAAGCTCCAAAATCTTCTTAGCTCTCCATGCTTCACCTTTAGGAAAAGGTTGTCTATGTTGCTTACCAAGCTTACATCCCTCACATACTGACATACTGGAATCTAGCAAGGGCAGGCTGCTTATCATGTTTTTCTGATTCAGAACTCTTAAAGCATTGAGGTTGTAGTGACCAAACCTTCTATGCCAAAGAGTCGTATCATCAACTCCAGCAATCATAGCCTTGTAAGACTGCCATTTTACTGGAAAATTTCTTCAATTCCCCATCTTTACTTCTGCCACTATTTGTTTATGATGCTTTAAGTCACAAATGGTACACATTTCTTCTTCAAACAGCAATGAGTAACCATTTTCCATCATTTGACTAACACTTAATAAACTTTGATCAAGACTTGGAACCAAAAGGACATCATTGATAAATCTGGTTCCTTTCTTAGTTTCCAAAGAAATTGTACCTTTTCCTTTTGATTCTACCAAGTCACCATTTCCAAGCTTCACTTTAACCTTAACGGATCTATCAAGCATGGAAAACATACCCTCGTTTGGTGTCATATGATTGCTACAGCCACTATCTATAAACCACTCTTCACTTTTCCGAACAACACTAGCTTGACATGCATAAAACAATTGCTCCTCCTTTTCTTCTGTATAATTGGCTTGCTGATTCTTAGCCTTAAATCTACAATCCTTCTCAACATGTCCAAATTTCTTGCAATTAAAACATTGAGGCTTTCCTTGATGATAACAATCCTTTTCAAGATGATTGTTCTTTTTACAAATACCACAAGGAGGAAAATCTCCTTTCGAATTTCCTTTTCTTTGAGAACTTTCTCCTCCTTTTGTTCCACTTTTGTACTTTCTTTTATAATCTTTTGGTTTCTGAGTTTTCAGATTAACCTTGGACTGAAAAGCATTTTCTAAGTAGCTTTCACTTCTTCTATCAATCCTTTGTTCATGGGCATATAGTGAGCCCATCAACTCAGTGACTGAAAGAGTTGAGAGGTCTCGAGTTTCTTCAATAGCAGCAACCATATGATCATATTTTTCAGTTAAACTAATGAGAATTTTTTGAACAATTCTTGCATCAGTTATTTCCTCTCCATAGACTCTCATCTGATTTATAATCTCAATAAGCCTAGAGAAATAGTCTTTTACATTTTCAGACTCCTTCATTTTCAGATTCTCAAGTTCCCTTCTTAAACCTTGAAGCTTAATAGTTTTGACTTTGAGATCACCTTGAAACTCTTGTTGCAGGATCTCCCAAACTTGCTTCGAAGTTGTGGCCCTCATCAATCTTGGAAAGATGGCTTCACTGACAGCTTGTTGTAGAGTAAACAATGCTTTGGCATCCCTTTGTTTGTCTACCTTGTTTTGGTTTGTTTCTGAGGCTCCTGCTTCAGCAGCAATGACCCCATTCTCAACCACATCCCAAATATCAAGTGACATGAAGAGTGTCCTCATGTTGATACTCCAATAATCATAGTTTTCTCCACTGAATATTGGAATAGTAGGAGATGAACTAGATGCTGGCATATCACCCTTTTTCAGATCGAAGTGGCTCTGATACCAATTGTTGGAATTGAAAATAAAAATGAAGTAATAGAAAAATAGAGAACAATGCAGGACAAACTCAATCCACGTTTGTTGGATTGATTCTATGTTTCTTGTCTATTAAACTTATGTGAAAACCAGACTTATATAGTCTCTTGGTTACATCAAAACATAAATGAAAGAAGATTCCATTACAAACTAATTAAAGCTTGCAAAATAAATATAGCTGGATAATTAAAACAGAACACATAAACACAAAGCTGTAAACATAGAAAACTGCAACAACTTTAATAGTTATTCAATGTGATTAACCGTACTTTTCAACTGAAATCAAGATTTTTACGGGTTACAAAAGATTCGTAGACTTCAGTACATAAGATCACCAGGAGTGGTAGCAAATTAGCAATTATGTTGAACATTATATGTTGCTGCAGATTGTGACTTCATCTTATCAAGTTGTGGGTGATTTCTGCACCTTTGTTACCACTACAAATATGGAATATGATAGGGAAAATTGTTTCTTCAATGCCGGAATAATTCTGTTGATGTTGTCCGGTTGCCGGAACTTAACTTCTTCTCTTAAGTTGCTTACTTGGTTTGGGATTCTTGAATTTTGAATTCTAAATTGAGAGGATTTATTGGGCAAGATTATGATTAACTGTTCCACCGATTAGAAGAATGAAACTTCCTAAAAATAGTATTCTTAATTTTCAAATCTTTTTTGTTGTTAATGTAGCACGTTTATGTGAACTCCCCGTCCATGTATTCAAATCTAAGGCTTCCATAAAGAAATCGATAGGCAACTTTATTTATTCAGGATGGCAATATATATTGCTTCATCACGACACACTCCACAGTCTCTTAAACAAGAGAAGGAAAAACCTTGAAAGTACTGCAGATGAAATTTTATTTTGTCACAAAGAAAGGCAGTAAAATCCTTTGTAGTAGCAGCAGTAGTAGAGCAGACTAGTCGGTGCAGCAGCGGTACATGATATACTTGTCCATGATACGTCCACATTCAGAGCAAACCACACGCTCTGGGATGTATCCAGCGCTCCCTGGCAAAATGAGGCGGTTGCAGTGGTGTTCAGGGTGGACGCTAGTAATCTCCTCACGCAGTACGGGCACAAATTTATCAGGGTAGTCCACTTTTTGTCCCCATTTTTCTGAGTTGTCGAAAACTGTAAGCAAAATGTCACCTTTGCCTTTAGTCATGTCATGCAGGCCCCTACTAAAAACAGCCCATCCTTGTTCACTGCCGTCGTACGTTAGCATTGTCAAGATTTCTTGCATTATTTTATCATCCTCAACGGTCATGCCGTGTTGAATTTTGGAGTTCCACATGCTCCCCAGCCTTACCCAGAAAAACCAAACGTAATCATAATAGTCCTTCAATGGAAAAATGTGGCTAAGTCGGTCTCTGTCAATGATCTCATGGCATCTTCTTACTTTGTCCTTTGGATTGCTCTTTCCCACATAAATCATTTCTAGGGGAACTTGCAATGCGTTTGCAATGCTTCGCGTTTTAGTTGTGAATTTCCTAATCCAGTCGATATCCTCTCCACCGTACAAGCATATAGTTTTGTTGTCCTTTATCTGTGACCAAAAAAGCATATGAACACTGTGTTAGAAATACGATGCTCACTGTCTACTATGAACCTCTTAGATCACATCAGAAGCAACAAGAGGCATGATGGTTATTATGAATGCGTTTGGCACCCATTTTTGGGAAATTATAAATTTTGGAATAGTGATTGATGGAATAATGTGGGGTTGAAAAGTAATGAAAAGTTTTCAATTTGTGTGTAATATTACTTTATTTGGAGAATGTGTGGCTATAATTAAGAAAAAAAAAAGTTTTAAAAAAATTAAGGGGTGTCAAACACCCTCTATGTTGCATAGGTGTACGATTGACAATTAGCAATCTTGATATTTATGGTTATGATGACGGCATGATGATCAGTGATCGATGCTTGCAGCAAGAGAGTTAATAATTTAGGGTGAAAGATGGTGTACGTACCCATTCCTGGATACGTGGATCAATGGAGTCTGCTAGTAATTCAATATTCCAGGTACTCTCTCTCCATAGTCCCAATTCCCTTTCCTTAGTGAAGGGGAAAGCAGCACTTCCCCAAATCCACATCACGGGTAAAGCATTGACGTTTGACACTCTTCCTTGCGGATCCAAGACAACGAGCATAGGCATGTGGCTGAAATTCCATATCTCCCGCATGTACCTAATGGCTACTGGATCAACCAAGGAAGGATGATCCACTGAATACCATGGCATAGAGCCGCGAAGATCGAGAAATTGTCTATCCTGTGTTGGGCTCATGGATGTTGCTTGGTCAACAATGGGGAGCCAGAGAACCTCGTATTCGTGCCTCATTGAATGTTGGTTGTAAATAACATGGAGAATGTTGAGCTCTTCGTGGGGAAGGTCAAGGTCTGAAATTAGTAGCAAGACATACTTCATCCTCAATATATCGAGGCGTTCCTGTCATCAGGAAAATGTAAAAAATATGGTCAAATTGGAAGGGATCAAGAAATTCGTGCAGTAGGGACAAGTAAGGAGACAACAGTTATCTTTCTAGTCCCATCGAAGATTGGCATTTGATCTTCTCGGGCACGAATAATTGCCCTTAATATCTTCATGTTGTCAATGTGAGATGTCTCAAAGAGTTTTCTCAGATTAGCAAATTCATCATTTCTCTTCTTTGCCTCTGTAAAACAACACAATCAATTAAGTGATAGTATAAGTAGCCATAAATCAAGAAATGAATTAGAAGTGTGTGGTGATTCTGGGTCATATTATCATTCGTCGTGTCTTAACAAAAAAAAAAGCAGTAAAGAAGGGCTAACTGGGCGCTAATTTCTACTTTTTTTATGAGTTCCTCATTCCTGGATATCAAGGTGGATTTGTTGGTGACTTACCAATAATACCATTCAAATTCTCCAGTTGACTCCGCAAATGCTCACACATGTGGGAGAGCTTATTAGCTAGACTTAATATCTCCCACGACTCAGCAGTTGAGGTAATGTACCTGATCCCCAACAAAATTATTCAATTGTAAATATGTTTAAAAATCTAGTTTCTTGTTTTCATTTACTTAGTTCATTAGGCACAATAGGAAACGTACTCATGACCACTGCCAACAAGGTTCAGGAGTACTGATGCACTGGCCACAATGCTCCTTATGATCCAATAAACAGTTGTTGGAATGTGAGCAGTCGCGGTTACCATTTCGGGTGAATCACGGTTAATGTATTGAGTGGGGAGCTCCTTGAACTTTAGAATGATGTGAGTCACGGTCAGTACAGCCTGTAAAAGATTGGCAACAGCATCAATCTTCTTTCTTATTTCCTCATTTTGCTCCATCCTTTCAGGTAGATCTTTGAGAGCTGCAATATCCTTGGCAAGTTGATTCTTCACGCGCAAGTGCTCGACCAGCCAAAATTCACCATAGCTGACAGAAAAAGCAGCGAAGGTAATGACCACCTTGGCATCCCATGCGTATTTTGACATTGCTTCAAGAAGTCCAATGGCTATTGAATGTGATTCTCCAGAGGGAATTTTGCAAATTATCTGTTGCATTAAACATTCTTAATCTTGAGTTGACAATTTAAATACAACGTCTTTTTTAAGGGGGTTTATATACTTCCCAAATTCAAAGTTTGTGTCTCCATATACACTGGCTAGGCCTTTGTTACAAGTTTTACGCAGCATTTACGAGACTAATGCTAAAAATCACATGAAAGTGTTAATTGACTAATGGTGCATGATTTTCTTTTAAGATAATCAAGATTGAGCACGAGAGAAGCAGAAATTCTTTATACCTCCGAGGAAATTTTGTTTATGGGATATGCCAACAGTTGAACTATCTCCGCATCGTGGTAAGCACTTTGAAAGGGCTTCTCATATGACTCTGAATGTGGTGGAACTTGAGCTCCCTATATTATAAACATATAAAAGTGTCAGTTAAATGAAGCCAAGGATGAAGTCTAGAAAAAATCATGTTTGGCAGCAAAGATTGGGTAGTACTGAACAAGAAAAAGCTACTTAGCATTGTACATGAACGGTGTCAAGAAGTTTGCCACGTTTCAGGATATCCTCAACTATGGAAAGAACAGGCTTCACGTCAAGATCCTCATAATCTGGAGCATGGGTGCCCAGAATTTGCTTGTTCAATCCAATATCATCAGTCGCAGAGTAGCGATCTTGCCCATCAACCTTCATCAAACGACCTCTGCCAGCTGACAGAGGCTTAGCTGCACCCGTAAGGGGCCTAGGTTTAGAATCCGACAGCTTATCACTCATCAGTGGGTTGGTCCTAATTGCGGGAACTAATTCTCGGCTCTCCATTTCTGCAAACAAAAAGACTGATAACAAGAAACAATATGTTTGAAGAATAAATGTCTGTCTTGGTGTTCATTCGGGGTTCCCTCTAGTCCTTATATAGCTATTAATGCTAAGTGAATCAGGTGCCTTGCTTCCATTGTGGTGTACGACCCGAAGGGGGGCTTGGAATTCAGTACTACAAAATGAATTCTCAAAACAAATCCTTTTCTTAACAGTAAAAGAATTAACTTTATCAAGATTTTGAGACAGTGTGAATATTTTTATCAATCCCTTCACGTTAAATATGTCTCCATATTCTTGGCTTGACCGTGTTCTTAAATTTTGATGTAGGCAAACACAAAAACAACGAATGAACAAACAATTGAAGATTCGTTGATTTCGATTGTATACCACAACACCATCAATCTTCTAGTTTCTAGTGATTTTTAAGAATACCAGAAAACTCGATATTGACGTCAAAATTCGTCAATTTTCAAAAATAATTTTCAAAATTCTCAAATGCTTTTTTCTAAGGGGGTATTTGATGGATATTATTAAGGAAAGAATGTATTTTAAATAGTGATATGATGGGAAATGTGTGGTTAAAAAGTAAGGAAAAGTTATTGATGTAATGAAAAATATTATTTCATTGAAAAATTTGTGGTTGAAAATGAGTTTTGAAAGAATATATTTTGAAAAAAATATGTGTCAAACAAAGGCTAAAGCTTATTCTAAAGGACCATATTTGGTAAATAATGTATGGTATTGTCACCACTTCATCCCAAAGTTATAGCTCTTGGTGTTAACGTTATTCACCCTACATCACCTAAATCAAGCCTAAAAATCCACTCCAAACCCAGTGCATTGAGCCAATCAAATTTCAAGCATGTTTTTGCATTATCTATCCACTTAAGGGAATAATATTATAGCATCGATTTAGATGCAGGACCTCCAACTTTGATATCAATCGATGTAGAGTATTGTCACAACTTTGGTTGAAAGCCTATATCACATCGAATCAAGCCTAAAAATCCACTCCAAGCCTAATTCGTCGAGCCTGTCCTGTTTATAGCATGCTCATATACTAGTAATTTGCATAAACTTTTTTTTTTTTGATAGAAAACTAATTAATAATAATTTGTCTAACTTTAAACTTCTGCATCTGCCCCTGACTCCAAGCACTCAAAAATTGGGAGTTCATATATTCTACTTATATCATTAGGTCCCACAAGTAATTTTGCATTGTAAACATAATAATCCAAAAAATATTTACTTTTTCTTATTTATAAAAATATTGGATGTTTTCAATTTCTCAGTATTTTATAGTTCAAATCAACAAGTACAACTTCTTGATATTCGTACACGAACGAATGAGTATTTGATGTCTATTTTGTGAGATCTTTAGGAAAGAACACGAATTAGAAAATTGAAAATTCCTTGTTCTCAGACTTTCGTAAGTACTACTCTATTGGTATAAGAGATGGGATTGTTCATTTGAGCATTTTGCCAAGGAAATGTCAAGACCATGAAGTGTAAATACGTGACAACTATGCTCGTGACTACATGATACAATCCCACAACTATTATAGTTGACCTAACAAAAGAAAATACAAATCCCTTTAAATTTTTGCGAAAAAATTTCTCCACATAAGCAATGCAGTCTGTATATGGATTTTTTAACTACTTTGGCAGTTTTAGGATTTTAATGTTTCGTGATAATTTTAGATTTTCTTCTTTCCCTTGATTAATTTTTTCCTTAAGTGACTTTTTCAACTAATATCTTATATTAAGTGTTTTATTATTGTGTTTTGAAATTTTCTTATAGAATAGTATTCTGTTTCATTATATAAAGAAGAACATACGGGTCGTAGAAAGAAAAAAATTAATAAAATGAAATTGAGTATTCTCAATTATGTGTCCAAATTATTGACGTTCTTTATGAATCAACTAATGTTTGGTGCCTAATTTTATGACATTCATAAGTTCATCAACGAAAACTAAAAGGTTGTTCGTGAATTTCGTTTTTCTCACACTTACATGTTACTCTACATCAAATCTTCTGCTCGAAAATGATTTCGTGCATACTAAGGTACCTTACCTATGGATAGAGGTGTCAATCCGGGTGGTCCGGGTCGGGTCGGCCCGCCAACATGTGAGCCCGGTAACGGCCCGCGTGAAAAAAAGCCCGCCCGCTGCGGGTTCCGGGCCGGTTACGGGTCGGCCCACAATTTTGGACTACAACCCAGGCCCGCCCGCTGACCCATCCGGGTCGAGCCCATGCGGGTCACGGGTCGCGGTTCGTTCCTGTTTGGCCCGTATGATTGTATAAATAAAATTATAAAAATATAGAATTTTTCCGGTTTGACCCATATGGAGAGCAACTATCATTGAAAATAGGATTTTGAGAAGAAGAATCCCGAGAATCCATAATATAGTAGGATTAAAAATTTAGTAGTGACTAGTGAGAATCGAGAAGAAAGAAATATAATCAAGATGATAATGATATTTGCAATTGAATAATTGTAATTGTAGTAAGGTAGTAACAAGTATGAATATGAAGTATAAATGTATAATAACTAATGAGAGGGTATTGTAAAAATAAATGTAAGAATAAATTGAAATTTATCGATGAAGGGGATGATATTACCGTTAGAAAATTTATATTACCATTAGTTAAAATTTAAAAAAAAAATTGACCATGCAGCAGGCTACGCCTTTTTTTTAATTTTTTTTTTTTTAATTTTTTTTTTTTACCTCTCCCCCCCCCCCCCCCCCCTTTTTTTTTTTAATTTTTGTTTTATTTTTTTTTTCAATTTTTTTACGGGTCGCGGGTTAACATGCTCGTGGGGGTGCAACCCGCGAAGCCCGCGGGTTACACCTCCTTGGCCCGTGAACCGCCCGCACGGGTCACGGGTCGGCCCGCGGTCCCGATTTTCACGGGTCATGGCCGTCCCGTCCGTCTTGACACCTCTACCTATGGAACTCGTTAACAGCCAAGTTGTATATTCATATATGCACGAATGTGCAACAAGCATTGACCTCGGGATATTTGATAGGTGTGTTTTTGAACACTTATTTAATACCTAAACAAGCTAATTATTGATTAAAATGAATGGATATCAACTCACAATTGTGTAACATTTGTTTTTGTAGACCAAAAATCACCCAAAGAAAGAGAACAACGCAAAATAAGAAAAAAAAAGGACTAAAATGTACAAAAATTGTGAAGTTGGTGACCAGACTGAACAAGCCTAAAAGTTGGAGGACATTGGGATGCAATTTATGGAGGTCAAAATTGAAAGAGAAAAACAAAATTCGAGGACCAAATTGTACAAAATCATAGTTGAGAGACCTGGTGCGCAAATATTGGAGGACTTGGCTGCAAATTGGCGAAATTTCCATTTTCCTGCAGCTGACTGAGGCACCGGCACTGCAACGCCACTTTTGTTAAAAAATTAGTTTTGGGGACCGTTTCGTCACTTTTACAAAATTTGGGGACCTAGGCTATAATTTTCACTAGGTTTAATTTTAAAAATCAGCCCTTTGGACTTTTTTTCCTGTTTTTCTTTTTCTTCTTGGCTGGGACGTCTTCTGCCTTTTTTTCTTTCTTTGATTTTTCTTTCATTTGCTTTTCTTTTCTTTCTCTTTTTATTTTTGCTAGGTATTTTGGAGATTAAATCAAAGAGCATAAGGAGTTTCTACTAAGAATTTGGCAAAAATTTGGGAGAAAATCAATTTCAAACTTCAAATAGGGTTTATCTATACCTTTGATTTTTCTCATTTATTTTGCCATTTTTGTAATGAATGTTGTGCAGAACAATGCTACATATACAACATTGGATTACAATATTGAGTTACAACCTCTCACAAGGGAGGTGGACCCCGCGATTAAAATAATAGTGACTCCACCTCCCTTGTGAGAGGTTGTAATCCAACATTGTACAAGGAGCATTATTGATATTATGCATATTCTCCTTGGTTATCAACTGTATAAAATGGGCTAATTCATTCTGTTGGGATTTGTGGTATTAGTTTAACTTAGCTTTTAATTAATTTTAATATTTTCTTTAATGTTATGTTATTTATTTTAATGTGTTTCTACTATTATATTTCATGTATTTTCATTTATGTGGCCAATAGATGATCGTGTTTAGTGATTTGTACATCGTTCGAGAGAAAATTGTGCATTTTAGATCAAATAGTAGAAATCTTAGGTTTGTTTAGTAGATAGAGATATATCATTAGCCCTAGGTGACCCAATGAGCTATTTTCACAAAGATTGAATACGGTTGTTTGGTTGTAATCAACATAGAGATATAATAGGTTAAATCAATCAATTAGGGTTAATTTTGCTCGAGATGGGTAATTGACTAAAATTGGAAGATTGAATCTAACATAGTAAATGAGTAATTCGTTAATTGGCTTGTAGAGAAATTAATTAGGCGATGGTTAATCGAAACCATGAATCTCAACCACATTTCCCTCTAAACTTTCCTAGTGTTTACGTTTTCTTATTTTGTAGATTTTTAGTTAATTTTCCATATTTTTCAAAATCAAATTTTATTGTGTGTTTTTTCTTATTTTTAAAATTAAATTGTCTAAAATTGTGTAATTAAAAGTAAGCATTTCTCGAGGGATCGACAATCAAGACTCAAAAAGTCCATTTTATTACTTGAACGCGACCCGTGCACTTGAGGTATATAATTTTAGCGAACAAGTTTTTGGCGCTGTTGTTGTGGATTGTTTTATTTTAATTACCATTTTAGTTTATTCTAATTTTCAAAAAAAAGTATTTTTTATAGCTATTATATCTTTATTGTGTAGTTGGCTTTTTAATTTTTATTTCCTTAAGTCTTCGGTAGTGCATGCTTCGTTTGAAAAGTTTTGATTTTTTCGAGCTTGATCCGGATATTGAAAGGACTTTTCGAAGAAGGCAACGGGAATAAAGGGAAGTAAGAAGGCAATGATTAATCGAGATGGCCCAACAAAGAGAAAATGTGGAACCCAATTCCACCGAGTTTTGGTAACCAAGTGGGTAGGGCATAAGAGCTTGTTGTAAATAAGGAAGATATGCTATTTGGGGATTTCATGAACCCACTTGTGGTAGAGAATGAATCAAATATTGTCTACCTTTCATATGGGCATCCAAACTTTCAATTTCGACCAGATGTCATCAGTTTATTTTCCAATACCATTCCATTTTATAGGAGAACCGATGAGAACCCACACTCTCATGTTGCACGATTTGTGGAGAATGTTGGAAATTTTAAATATGAGGGCGAGAGTGTGAAGGCAATCTGAATGAGATTACTTGTCCATACACTGAAGGATAAGGCAAGGGAGTGGCTTGAAACTTTATCACCCGAAAGCATAAATAATTGGGAGGAGTTTGTTCAAAAATTTACAACCAAATTCTTTCCACCCGCTCGAGTAGCTAAACTCAAGTATGACATAACCACCTTCTAACAATTCAAATTGGAGAGCTTTCATGAGGCTTGAGAGAGATTTAAAGACATGCTTCTGAAATATCCAAATCATGGAATCACAATGGTGCAACAAGTAAATTATTTTTATGCCGGGTTGACTCATTTTTGTCGTTCAAATGTAGATTCATCTTCTAATGGCTTAATTAAGAAGAAGAGTATTCGGGAAGCATATGATCTATTCGAGGTCATGAGTGAGCAAAGTGCCATGTGGCAGGATAGGGGTTCACAAAGAGGAGTTGGTGGAGTTCGAGATGGTAAGCATTTTCAATGGTTCTAGCAAAGATTGACTCCCTAGCGAAGAAGGTAGAAAGACTTTCTACATATACCTCTAGATCTGATTCCGCCCATATGATACAACCTCTACCTATTTGTGAAATTTGTGCAGCAAATCACCCAAGTTCGAGTTGTCCATTGATGGGTAGTAGTTTGGCATCCACCGAGCAAGTGGCATATGCTCAAAACTTCCAACTCTAAGGGTATAATCCTTACTCTCAAACTTATAACCCCGATTGGAAAAATCATCGAAACTTCCCTTATGGGAACAATTAAAATGTGCTAAACCCGTGGCCACAAGAGAAGAAAGAAGGATGGAAAGAGGCCATTGCTAAGTTGGCGAGCCATCAATTGCAATATCAAGAACGCAATGATACCTCTATGAAAAATTTGGAACTTCAAGTATGCCAAATAGCCAAGCTTCTCTCCAAAAGGCAACAAGGAATATTGCCTAGCAATACAGAAACAAATCCAAGAGAAAATGTGCAAGCTATTACCACTAGAAGTGGGGTGCAATTGCCCGAAATTACTGTAACACGAACAAGGGTTCAATCTTACAAAGCACCCATGGAGGAAGATGTACTTGTCCAAGAGCCTAGTATTAGTGTTGAAGTAGGTAAGGAAAGTGAACCGAAGCCATCAACATCAAAGGCTCCAATACCTGTTAAGGCATATGTACCCTCTATTCCCTTTCCACAGAGACTTCAAAAGCATAAGTTTGACACTTAATTCGGAAAATTTTTGGAAGTGTTCAAGAAGCTACACATCAACATCCCATTTGCCGATGCCTTAGCTCAAATGCCATGTTATGCCAAGTTCATGAAGGATATTCTTTCCAACAAAAGAAAACTTGAAGAGCATGAGACGGTGATGCTAACGGATGAGTGTAGTGCTATTTTACAAAACAAATTGCCTCCAAAAATCAAAGATCCAGAGAGTTTTACTATTCCGTACACTATTGGTGATTTAAACTTTAGTGAAACTTTATGTGATCTTGGTGCTAGCATTAATTTGATGCCTTGTCAATTTTCAGGAAGTTGGGCTTGGGAGAGGCCAAGGCAACCACCGTATCCTTGCAATTGGCTGATAGATCTATCAAGTATCCAAGTGGTGTCATTGAGGATGTCCTTGTCAAAGTGGACAAGTTCATCTTCCCGACTGATTTTATAATTCTTAATATGGAGGAGGATCGTGACATTCCTATTATCTTGGGATGGCCATTTCTTGCTACCAGTCGAGCTTTAATTGACGTGCAAGAGGGAAAACTCATCTTAAGGGTTCAAGATGAACAAGTTACATTCAATATCTTGAAGGCCATCAAGTACCCATCGGAATTCGATTCATGCGTTCGAGTGGATGTTGTTGATTATGTTATGGCCGATTCTCTTTATGGGTTTTTTAAGGATTCTTTTGAAACATGTCTTACACGTTCTTCAACTACCAAGGATGGGAATCTCGAAGTTGAGCACGTGGCACATTATTTGGGGGCTATATCGTCTTGTTCTTACAAGAGAGAACCATAATTTGAGGATTTGAAAAAGAATTCTTCACCACCACTACCATCTCTTCAACGAGCACCTGCACTTGAATTAAATCCTCTTCCATCTCATTTAAGGTATACCTATTTGGGAGATGCATCTACACTTCCAATTATCATTTCCAACTCCTTAAGTGAGTTGGAGGAAGAGAAGTTACTTCGGGCGTTGAGGGAACATAAGGAGGCCATCGGTTGGACTATTGCAGATATTCGAGGAATTAGCCATTCATTGTGCATGCACAAAATCCATATGGATGATGATTCTAAACCATCAGTGGAGCATCAAAAGAGGTTGAATTTGAACATGAAAGAAGTGGTGAGAGCTGAGGTGGTAAAGTAGCTTAATGCGGGCATTTTTTATCCAATTTCAGATAGTGCATGGGTGAGCCCCGTTTAAGTGGTACCAAAGAAGGAGGTGTAACGGTAGTCGAAAATGAGAACAATGAACTTATACCTACAAGACCCATAACTGGTTGGAGAGTATGCATTGACTAACGCAAGCTCAATAATGCTACTAGAAAGGACCACTTCCCTCTTACTTTCATTGATCAAATGCTCGAGTGATTGGCGGGGTATTCTCACTATTGCTTTTTGGATGGGTATTCAGGTTATAATCAAATTCCAATAGACCTAGAAGATCAAGAGAAAACTACTTTCACTTTCCCATATGGTACATTTGCATATACAAGGATGCATTTTGGTCTTTTCAATGTACCCGCCACTTTTCAAAGGTGCATGATGGCTATTTTTTCCGACATGGTGGAGAAATGTATTGAGGTTTTTATGAATGATTTCTCGGTGTTTGGGGCCTCGTTTGATGGATGCTTCAGGAATTTGGAGATGGTATTAAAAAGATGCGAGGAGACCAACTTAGTACTTAATTGGGAAAAATGCCACTTCATGGTCCAAGAAGGCATAGTTCTTGGTCACCGAATTTCACGCAAATGGATAGAGGTTGACAAGGTAAAAATCCAAATTATTGAGAAATTACCTCCACCAACTTCAGTAAAGGGGATAAGGAGGTTTTTTTGGGATATGTCGGATTTTATAGGAGATTTATCAAATACTTCTCAAAGATCACAAAGCTACTTTGTTCCTTACTTGAGAAGAACAATACTTTTGATTTCTCTCAAGAGTGTCTTCATGCTTTCAACACTCTTAAAGAGAAACTCATTACTACTCGTATCATTGTAGCTCCAGATTGGGATCATCCATTTGAGCTTATGTGCAATGCAAGCAATTATGCCATTGGAGCAGTTTTGGGAGCAAAGAAGAGATAAAGTCTTGCATGTTATCTACTACGCTAGCCGGTCCTTGATTGATGCTCAATTGAACTATGCTACTACCAAAAAAGAGATGCTCACAGTGGTATTTACATTTGATAAATTTAGGTCATACCTCATTAGGTCGAAAGTGATTGTTTACACCGACCACTAAGCCCTCAAGTATTTGCTAACAAAGAAAGATGTCAAACCTCAATTGATTAGATGGGTTCTTCTTCTACAAGAGTTTGACTTGGAAATCCATGATAATAAGGGGACCAAAAATGTTATTGTAGATCATTTGTCTCGACTTTAGCACACCGAAGAAATGGAGGATTGTGAATAAATGAGGTATTCCCAATGAGCAACTCTTACAAATCATGTATCTTCTACAAGTCACTTACACACCATGGTATGCGGACCATGTGAATTTTCTTGCTAGTGGTATCACTTCCCTGGATCTTTCTTACCAACAAAGGAAGAGATTCTTCGCCGACGTCAAGCATTATTTTTGGGAAGATCCTTTGTTGTTTAAACAACGCCCGGATCAAATTATTCGGATATGTGTGTCGAAAGATGAAATGGAGCAAATCCTTGAGCAATGTCATTCCTCTCCCTATGGTGGTCAATTTGGTGCAGTGAAAGCCGCATCAAAGGTACTTCAATCGGGTTTCTATTGGCCCACATTATTTAAGGATGCTCATACTCTTGTTTCTAAATGTGATAGATGCCAACGTAGTGGTAATATCTCCAATCAAAATGAAATGTCGTTGAACTCTATATTGGAGGGAGAAATTTTTGATGTGTAGGGTTTTGATTTCATGGGGCCTTTTCCCTCATCATTCTCAAATCAATACATTTTGGTGGTGGTCGATTATGTGTCGAAGTGGGTCAAAGAGGTGGCTTTTCCCACTAATGATGCTCGAGTGGTAGTAAACTTTTTTAAGAAAAATATTTTCTCTCGCTATGACACTCCCTGAGCTATCATTAGTGATGGAGACAAATATTTTTGCAATTGCCTCTTCGACTCATTATTGACAAAATATGGAGTGAAGCATCGTGTGGCCACCCCCTATCATCCCCAAACTAGTGGCCAAGTTGAGATTTCAAATAGGGAGTTGAAGAGGATTCTCGAGTTAACAGTGAGTACCTCGAGAAAAGATTGATCCAAGAAATTGGATGATGCATTATGGGCTTATCACACCTCCTTCAAAACCCCTATGGTATTTCCCCTTACCGTCTTTTATTCGGGAAAGCTTGTCACCTCTCTGTCGAACTCAAGCATCAGCTTATTGGGTAATGAAAGCTTTGAACTTTGATATCAAATTGGCCGGTGAGAAAAGATTGCTTCAATTGAATGAACTTGATGAAATCCGCCTTGATTCTTATGAGAATACTCGAATTTACAAAGAAAAAACAAAGAAATGACATGACAAACACATTGTGAAGCAGGAGTTCTTCGTTGGGCAACAAGTTCTTCTCTATAATTCCAGACTCCGATTGTTTCCCAGAAAGCTCCGCTCAAGATGGTCGGGTCCTTTCACCATCGTAAAAATCTTTTCACATGGAGCAATTGAACTTTATCATGAAGAAAATGGGAACTTCAAGGTCAACGGGCAATGTTTGAAAACCATAATTAGGAGGCGATTTTTCGAAAGAGAAATCATTTATTCTCCTTGACAACCCGGAGTGATAATACCCCAAAAGTTGAGCTAGAGACTTTAAAATAAGCGCTTATTAAGAGGCAATCCAATCTTCTTACCCTTTTACTATTTTGATATTTACTCAAAATTAATACTTTTGTTATCACATTTTTAACTTAAAACCATTTTTTTTTGTAGGTCAAAATTTTGAAGTCCCACATATCTAAGGTTCCTCATAAGTTTGGGGGTAAATTGTGTACAGGAAGGTCACTTGTCCAAGTTCATTAAAAGCATCACAAGTTCAAGTAGAGTATTAGTACCTCTTCACCAAATATGCAACCAGGGAAGTTTCGTTATCCATATTCTCTTTTAGCTTGTTCTTTACACATTGAAGACAATGTGTGATTTAAATTTGGGGTGATTGTGATTTAATTATTGTGATTTTGTGTTGACATATTAGATAGCCTTGCCAGCTTAGCATGGTTTGATGTTTAAAATTGTTATTGATTCATGAGCTATGACCAAATATGCTATTTGTGCCTAAATGTTTTAAAAATTGCTTGTCTATGGGAGATCCTAAGTCAATTTGAGCACAATAGACATGATTAATTGTTATCTAGATGTGAAAATTTTTGGATTGATTGAGAGATTTTTGAATTGGTAAGAACTAGGTTGTGTGTTACTTGAAAAATTGTATCAACCTATATTCTCTTCTCTTTCATTTTACCATATTGTAAGATAAGTTTGGGGGTGGTCGAGCCGATGAAGGATATTAACAAGAAGTGTGTTGATTCCATGCGTGTTGAAAAAAAATTTGTGTGGAGTGTCTTTTGTCAAGTATAAGTTAGGTAATGACCATATGCTAGGGATCTAAGCCATGGTGTTATGTTGTGATTAAAAAAAATAAAAATTGATAGTGCACTTGTTGAATCTTGGGTCTCACTTCGTAACCTTTTGAACTCGAGTTATTAAGTCCATTGGGGTATCTCAAAACCTGATGCCATTTGGTCTAAATAATTAGGGAGTTATCGACCTAAAACTCGCTATAAGGGTCAATAAGAAAGCTTAAGGGAGTGAAGTCAATCAAGAGCTTTAATTGAAAAAAAATAATTGATTTTGTGCATTTATCTTTGATATTTGGACTTAAATAACTAGTGGGTTTGAATTACTTAGTATAAACTTAAATGTGGAAGCACTCATTAGTTGAGAATTTTCACATGACTAGAGGTTGATATTGTCGGTTAGACCCAACCGAAGTAGAGTGGGAAAATAAATGAGTGAATTGAGAGCAACCTTTAGATTTATACCCCGGGAATGAAAAGAAATATCTATTTAAGGGGTGTGAATCTCACAAGCGGAAAATGACATATTTGACCACAAAGGATTGGGTTGGAACCAATTTGAATTCTTTTCCGTTTTGACAATTTTTTTCTAATTTAGATTATGATTGAAAGTGACTATGCACCCACACACCAATCGAACATTGGATAAGCTAAAATGATTTTTGTTAGCATTATTTGGAGCATACTTGTAAATTGATATACAATTTTACACTCTTTGATATTTTTGGCAAGCTATCTAATGTGTTGATCTTTTTCTAGTTTGCATGATTGTGTGGTAGATAATCTTGCTCGGGACGAGCAAGAACTTAAGTTTGGGGGTATTTGATAAGTGTGTTTTTGAACACTTATTTAGTACATAAACAAACTAATTATTGATTAAAATGAATGGATTTCTACTCACAATTGTGTAATATTTGTTTTTGTAGGCTAAAAATCACACAAAGAAAGAGAACAAGGCAAAATGAGGAAAAAAAAAGACTAAAATGTACAAAAATTGTGAAGTTGGTGACCAAAGTGAACAAGCTTAAAAGTTGTAGGACGTTGGGATGAAATTTATAGAGGTCAAAATTGAAAGAAAAGTCAAAATTCGAGGACTAAATTGTACAAAATCATAGTTGAGGGACCTGGTGCGCAAATATTGGAGGACTTAGCTGCAAATTGGCGAAATTTCCATTTTCATGCAGCTGACTGAGGCATCAGCATTGCAGTGCCACTTTTGTTAAAAAATTAGTTTTGGGGACCGTTTCGTCACTAGTACAAAATTTGGGGACCTAGGCTGCAATTTTCACTAGGTTTAATTTTAAAAATCAGCCCTTTGGACTTTTCTTCCTGTTTTTCTTTTTCTTCTTTGCTGGGACGTCTTCTGGCTTTTTTTCTTTCTTTGCTTTTTCTTTCATTTGCTTTTCTTTTCTTTCTCTTTTCATTTTTGCCTGATATTTTGGAGATTAAATCAAAGAGCACAATGAGTTTCTACTAAGGATTTGGCAAAAATTTGGGCGAAAATCAATTTCAAACTACAAATAGGGTTTTATCTATACCTTTGATTTTTCTCATTTATTTTCATTTTTGTAATGAATGTTATGCATATTCTCCTTTGTTATCAACGGTATAAAATGGGCTAATTGATTCCGTTGGGATTTGTGGTATTAGTTTAACTTAGCTTTTAATTAATTTTAATATTTGTTATTTAATGTTATATTATTTATTTTCATGTGTTTCTACTATTGTATTTCATGCATTTTCATTTATGTGGCCAATAAATGATTGTGTTTAGTGATTTGTACATCGTTGAGAGAAGATTGTGCTAGGTGACCCAATGAGCTATTTTCACAAAGATTGAATGCAGTTATTTGGTTGTAATTGACATAGAGATATAGTAGGTTAAATCAATCAATTAGGGTTAATTTTAGCTCAAGATGGGTAATTGACTAAAATTGAAAGATCGAATCTAACATAGTAAATGAGTAATTCGTTAATTGGCTTGTAGAGAAATTAATTTAAGTGCTCTACAATTGAGCCCTTCAACTTTTCATATGAAAGTAATATGTGAATTTAATATGCACATTTATTGTCGCCGCATAAGGAACTAGATTTACATATTCAAATATGTTTGAGGTTCAAAACCTTACCTCGAAATATTGAGATCCATAAATGCACTACATGAAAGGTTGAGAAATCCGACCACCCTTTTTTCGGTTAATTTAATAGGACGAAGTGCTTAGATTGATGCAAAATTAGAGGTTCAATGACTAAGCTATATCCAACCCCCTCCCTCCCCCCCCCCCCCCCTCTCTCCCCCTACCCTTCTTCTTTTATTTATTTATTTATTTTTATTTTTTGTTAATTAAATCGGACAAAGACTTAGATTGAAACAAAATTAGAGGTTCAAATTCAATGACTAAGCTATATCCAACATTGTCCCTTCAATGACTAAGCTATAATGGCTAATTAACCCTGCTTTTAACTCGTTAATTACATTAAAAACTCACCACCTTTCTCTAACACTTAAAACTTTTAAATAGTATAAAAATCTTAGTGAAACACGAAATTCTTTATCTCATGTCTATTTTTCGTGAAAAAATACCATTGAAGTAGATGGTTTCTTCAAACAACTAGGGGCTGGGTCAACTATTCTTTACATTTAGACCTTTTCAACAAAAATCTGTGTTTAATTTTTTGAGAATAGGAATCCGACTTAAGTTGAATCTTGTTACCAATTGGACAACTTGCCCAATTGGTACCAGAATTCAATTTAAGTCTCCCATATGATGGAGGTCTTGTGTTCGAATCCTGCGGGACACGTCAGAAAGTCATGAGAGGTAAGATGGGCCTAAGTTCTCCCAAAGCGGACAATACTTAAGTTAACGGTTCAGGCGCGAAGTCGGGTTGTTACACCATCATCGGCTCAAATCTTCAAATGAAGTATCGTCTCCCCACCTTTGTAGAGAAGTGGCATGAGGGGATCCAGACAAAGATCAGCCACTGGAGACGGATCCCGAACGAGAGCTTTTTCCCGAACTCTTGGTCTTTTCTGTTGAATGAGATTTTGGCTTTGTGGAAGAAATTTTTATTCTATCTTTGTTGGAGAACTTCTTTAGTTGTGGGACCAGTTGAGTCTTCCCACTTCTGGTTTGGGTTCTAGTCGCATAGAACAGTTCAGCAAGTGTCTCTTCAAGATGAGTCATGGTTTGCTTCGTCTGTTCTTTTGCCATTGTTGATGTAATGATCTTTAAATTGAGGATTCCGAGATCAAAAGATGAGAGGACAAGAATGTCCCACCGAACGTGCCAAAAAATTTATACGACGAATTTCGTGTATTAAAATACAGAAATCATTAAAAATCGTATTTTTTAGAATTACAAATGGATATGAATCTTCTTATAATTGCAAAATTGTAAAATCCTCTGATTAATGATCTGAATGTTCAAAGACGAGGAGTCACGTGGCTTGAATCATAGGATTCGAAATTTGTTTAGAATTTGATTTGCTGAGAATTTGACTTGTTCGACACTTGAATTTCGAAGTTTGGATTTGCACTTAGAAATTTGGACTTGGTCTTGATTTAATTCAAGGAAAACTTTGATCTTCTTAGGTCTTATGCACTTTCACCTCTTTTTTCCTATGAACCTTTAATCCTATTTATAGCAGAAATTTGTGACTAATTTTGGTAACCACTCAATTAATTCAATTAGAATGATTATAATTGAACAATTGTGGATTTTGAAAGAGTAGGATGGACCTTTAATACATAAAACTCATGCAATTTTTACTTGACCAAAGCTCTATTTCCTTTTCACTTAAATTTCTTTTATGCAATATAGAGAGTAGGGCCTTACAACATTCTAAAGTTTTGATTCAAAACCAACGTACACTAGTACATAAAGCAAAATCAAGAGAGAACATAAAACGACGACATAGGAAACAAGGACATAAATTCTTAAACCTATGTAAATTAAAAATGATTTTTAAATTATACAATTGATAAAGTGGACAGCAATCAGTTAGAATATCCTATAATCAGTTTCTAACGACTCTGATTGCAACGTAAAGCTTGAATCTATGTTCGGGCAATTTTAATTAAGTGTAGAAATTGAATAACAAATCTAAATTTAAACATCAGATCTCACGTGATAAACCCCAAAAGAAAACATCAACGGACCCTCATATCATGGGTCAAACAATCTACTAAATCAAATGATAAAAAATACAATAGTATCCATTTTGTAATTTCACAAAATTAACAAAGAACAATCAAAAGAAATTTTAAAAAAAAATCCCTTGTATCTTCTCCTTTTGGACTTATTGATGAAGTGGAATCAAACACACTGGTCTTGACTTTATCACCACTTCCCTATTGTACTTGATCGCAACCAACAATTGGATTAAGAATCACCATTCTTAACTCACGCCATGTAGTTCAATCAATTTACGGGATTGAACATTTAGTGCATGTTGATTTGTATTCTCCAAATACTTCGAAGAAGACTTTGTCTTTAAAAATAATCAATGACGCATCTTTGGAGAAGAATTTGGCTTTAAAAATAATCATTGAGGCATTGAATCCATATGAATTTGTATGAAGACGGCAGAACACACACAGCTAGGACCAGGGGCACAATCTAACTTTCACAAAGTGACGAAAAAATGAAAGTAAAATTTACAAAGATTGTCTTCATGCAAAATACGACTATACAAAGAAAAACAGAAGTATACAAAGATGCTGAAGAAATTAATGAAATCATTAGAGAATACTTTGTCTAACCTCTGTGGGAGTTAACCGAGATGCATCATCAAATCTGTGGGAGTTATCTTTGCTCTGAGACTCTTTCATCATCTGTGAAACAGAAATGAAAATTGAAACTTCTAGCCTTTAGTCATGTCATGCAGGCCCCTACTGAAAACAGCCCATCCTTGTTCACTGCCGTCGTAGGTTAGCATTGTCAAGGTTTCCTGCATTATTTTATCATCCTCAACGGTCATGCCATGTTGAATTTTGGAGTTCCACATGCTCCCCAACCTCACCCAGAAAAACCAAACATAATCAAAATAGTCCTTCAATGGAAAAATGTGGCTAAGTCGGTCTCTGTCAATGATTTCATGGCATCTTCTTACTTTGTCCTTTGGTGCTCTTTCCCACATAAATCATTTCTAGGGGAACTTGCAATGCGTTTGCAATGCTTCGCGTTCTAGTTGTGAATTTCCTAATCCAGTCGATATCCTCTCCACCATACAAGCATATAGTTTTGTTGTCCCTTATCTGTGACCAAAAAGGCATATGAACATTGTGTTACAAATATGATGCTCACTGTCTATTATGAACCTCTTAGATCGCATCAGAAGCAACAAGAGGCATGATGGTTATTATGAACGTGTTTAGCACCCATTTTTGGGAAATTATAAATTTTGGAATAGTGATTGATGGAAGAATGTGTGGTTAAAGAGTAAGAAAAATTTTTAAATTTTTGTGTAATATTACTTTATTTGGAGGATATGTAGTTATAATTAAGAGAAAAAAAATTTAAAAAAATTAATGGGTGCCAATTGCATAGGCGTACGATTGACAATTAGCAATCTTGATATTTATGGTTATGATGACGGCATGATGATCAGTGAACGATGCTTGCAGCAAGAGAGTTAATAATTTAGGGTGAAAGATGGTGTACGTACCCATTCCTGGATACGTGGATCAATGGAGTCTGCTAGTAATTCAATATTCCAGGTACTCTCTCTCCATAGTCCCAATTCCCTTTCCTTAGTGAAGGGGAAGGCAACACTTCCCCAAATCCACATCACGGGTAAAGCATTGACGTTTGACACTCTTCCATGCGGATCCAAGACAACGAGCATAGGCATGTGGCTGAAATTCCATATCTCCCGCATGTACCTAATGGCTACTGGATCAACCAAGGAAGGATGATCCACTGAATACCATGGCATAGAGCTGCGAAGATCGAGAAATTGTCTATCCTGTGTTGGGCTCATGGATGTTGCTTGGTCAACAATGGGGAGCCAGAGAACCTCGTATTCGTGCCTCATTGAATGTTGGTTGTAAATAAGGTGGAGAATGTTGAGCTCTTCGTGGGGAAGGTCAAGGTCTGAAATTAGTAGCAAGACATACTTCATCCTCAATATATCGAGGCGTTCCCATCATAAGGAAAATGTAAAAAATATGGTCACATTAGGCATAATTGGAAGGGATCGAGAAATTCGAGTAGAAGGGACAAGTAAGGAGACAACAGTTATCTTTCTAGTCCCATCGAAGATTGGCATTTGATCTTCTCGGACACGAATGATTGCCCTTAATATCTTCATGTTGTCAATGTGAGATGTCTCAAAGAGTTTTCTCAGATTAGCAAATTCATCATTTCTCTTCTTTGCCTCTGTAAAACAACACAATCAATTAAGTGATAGTATAAGTAGCCATAAATCAAGAAATGAATTAGAAGTGTGCGGTGATTCTGGGTCATATTATCATTCATCGTGTCTTTAACAAAAAAAAAAAAAAAGCAGTAAAGAAGAGCTAACTGAGCGCTAAATTCTACTTTTTTGATGAGTTCCTCATTCCTGGATATCAAGTTGGATTTGTTGGTGACTTACCAATAATACCATTCAAATTCTCCAGTTGACTCCGCAAATGCTCACACATGTGGGAGAGCTTATTAGCTAGACTTAATATCTCCCAGGATTCAGCAGTTGAGGTAATGTACTTGATCCCCAACAAAATTATTCAATTGTCAATATGTTTAAAATTCTAGTTTCTTGTTTTCATTTACTTAGTTCATTAGGCACAATAGGAAACGTACTCATGACCACTGCCAACAAGGTTCAGGAGTACTATGCACTGGCCACAATGCTCCTTATGATCCAATAAACAGTTGTTGGAATGTGAGCAGTCGCGGTTGCCATTTCTGGTGAATCACGGTTAATGTATTGAGTGGGGAGCTCCTTGAACTTTATAATGATGTGAGTCACGGTCAGTACAGCCTGTAAAAGATTGGCAACAGCATCAATCTTCTTTCTTATTTCCTCATTTTGCTCCATCGTTTCAGGTAGATCTTTGAGAGCTGCAATATCCTTGGCAAGTTGATTCTTCACGCGCAAGTGCTCGACCAGCCAAAATTCACCATAGCTGACAGAAAAAGCAGCGAAGGTAATGACCACCTTGGCATCCCATGCGTATTTTGACAGTGCTTCAAGAAGTCCAATGGCTATTGAATGTGATTCTCCAGAGGGAATTTTGCAAATTATCTGTTGCATTAGACATTCATAATCTTGAGTTGACAATTTAAATACAACGTCTTTTTTAAGGGGGTTTATATACTTCCCAAATTCCAAGTTTGTGTCTCCATATACACTGCTAGGCCTTTGTTACAAGTTTTACGCAGCATTTACAAGAGACTAATGCTAAAAATCACATGAAAGTGTTAATTGACTAATGGTGCATGATTTTCTTTTAAGATGATCAAGATTGAGCACGAGAGAAGCAGAAATTCTTTATGAAGTCTAGAAAAAATCATGTTTGGCAGCAAAGATTGGGTAGTACTGAACAAGAAAAAGCAAATTAGCATTGTACATGAACGGTGTCATGAAGTTTGCCACGTTTCAGGATATCCTCAACTATGGAAAGAACAGGCTTCACGTCAAGATCCTCATAATCTGGAGCATGGGTACCCAGAATTTGCTTGTTCAATCCAATATCATCAGTCGCAGAGTAGCGATCTTGCCCATCAACCTTCATCAAACGACCTCTGCCTGCTGACAGAGGCTTAGCCGCACCCGTAAGGGGCCTAGCTTTAGAATCCGACAGCTTACCACTCATCTGTGGGTTGGTCCTAGTTGCGGGAACTAATTCTCGGCTCTCCATTTCTGCAAACAAAAAGACAGATAACAAGAAACAATATGTTTGAAGAATAAGTGTCTGTCTTGGTGTTCATTCGGGGTTCCCTCTAGTCCTTATATAGCTAATAATGCTAAGTGAATCAGGTGCCTTGCTTCCATTGTGGTGTACGACCCGAAGGGGGGCTTGGAATTCAGTACTACAAAATGAATTCTCAAAACAAATCTTTTTCTTAACAGTAAAAGAATTAACTTTATCAAGATTTTGAGACAATTTGAATATTTTTATCAATCCCTTCACGTTAAATATGTATCCATATTCTTGGCTTGACCGTGTTCTTAAATTTTGGAAAGAACAGGCAAACACAAAAACAACCATGGAAAGAACAGGCAAACACAAAAACAACGAATGAACAAACAATTGAAGATTCGTTGATTTCAACTGTATACCACGACACCATCAATCTTCTAGTTTCTAGTGATTTCTAAGAATACCAGAAAACTAGATATTGACGTCAATGTAGACATTAAAATAATAATAAATAAATAAATAAAATAATAAATAATGAGTTGTGTCAATTTAAATAACTAGCCAAATTAAGTTTACTAAACTAAAGCCTACTAAGGCCCATAAAATTTTAAAGGCCCGTCCCACTATTCCAAAATCCACAATTATTTAATTATAATCATATAATTGAATTAATTAAGTGGTTATCAAAATTGGTCACAAATTTTCCCTATAAATAGTACCAATTGTCCATAAAGAGGGGGAAACAAAAAGTGAAGAAGAAAATCACGAAGTGCTGAAAAAAATCTCATAACTGAGGGAAGAAAAGAAATCATCTCAACCCCAAATCCGACGAACACGAAGAAGATCAAAATCTTCTTCAAATCAAACTAACACAAGATGATCAAAATCTTCTTCGAATTAAATCAAAATCAAGCCCAAGTTTCGAATTGCAAATCCAATTTCCGAAATTCAAGTGTCAACAAGTCAAGGTCTCGACAAATCAAATTCTCAACAAATCTCGAAGCCTATGATTCAAGTCACATGGCTCCTCGTCTTCAAACATTCAAATCATTAATCAGAGGGTTTTGCAATTTTGCAATTACAAGAAGATTCATATTTATTTGTATTTCTCAAAATACAATTTGTAACAATTTCTGTATTTTAATATGCGAAATCCGTCGTACAAATTTCTTGGCATGCCGGTGGGACCTTTTTGTCCTCTCATCTTTTGGTATTAGAATCTTCAATTTCCGACCACTACATCAACAATGGCAAACAAACAGACGAAGCAAACCATGACTCATCTTGAAGAGACACTTATCGAACTATTCTGTGCTACCAGAACCCAAAAAAGAAGTGGGAAGACTCAACTAGTCCCACCATTGAAGAAGTTCTCCAACAAAGACAGAATGAAAATTGCTTCCACAAAGTCAAATTCTCGTTCAACAGAAAAGACTAAGAGTTCGGCGAAGGTGGGGAGACGATACTTGTTTGGATCCCCTCATACCACTTCTCTGCAAAGGTGGGGAAACGATACTTCGTCTGAAGAATCACTTGAATTGGTGATGGTCACAGAAGCGACGTCAGGCTCGGATAATCGAATCCAACAAATGGCTTTAGCCATTGAAAAATTAACAAAGTCACTAAAAGAGAAAGATGCACATGATGCTAAACTCACGCACAGGCTAGAGCTGCAAAATCTGTCGACTAAAGATCCAGAAAATCTAGAATCTTCCAAAGCTAAGGATTTGGAAGTCCAAGAACGTCAACAGAAACAAGATATACATGATCGAACAGTTGTTCAAAATGTTCTGCGTGATACCACTCAACTCTCAATTGGCTCTCTATTCGTCCACCAACTTCAACATATGATTGCGGATACCATTTGTGCCCAGTATGGTGGTTCATTGCAATCTTCATTGGTGTATGCCAAGCCCTATAGTCATCGAATTGACGAAATAAAGATGCCACTCGGCTACCAACCTTCGAAATTCCAATGTTTTGATGGGAAGGGCAACCCAAAGCAGCATGTTGCTCATTTTATTGAGACGTGTAACAAAGCAGGCACTTACAACGACACCATGATGAATCAGTTTGCACGCTCCCTCAAAGGTGCCGCATTCAAATGCTATACCGACTTACAAGCTAGGTCAATTGATAGTTAGAATCAACTTGAACAAGAATTCCTGACACCTTTCTACAACACCAGGGGAACTGTCAGCCTTCCAAAAATTGTTCGAACGAAGCAGATCAAGGAAGAACCCGTTATAGAGTACATCGAACGCTGGAGGAACCTCGTGCTAAATTGCAAAGAACGAATAAACGAAGCGTCTTCCATTGACATGTGTGTACAAGGCATGCATTGGGGATTACTCTATAATCTCCAAGCAAATATGCCTCACTCCTTTGAAAAGTTGGCGACACGTGCTCATGACTTGGAACTCCAAATTACAAGGCATGGGACTTACTTACCAAATCATCCACGTAACAAAAAAAAAATCCCAAGAAAGAAATAAAGAAGGACTTCAAGACAGGTAAGTCCAAAGAGGTAATGACAATTTCCACTATCCCTGCAAAGATAGCCTTCCAAGGGTAAAGATCAAACCCAAAACCAAAACCATAGTTTAGACCTACCAAGGGACTAGTCCAAAGCAGAGGTCAAGTGAAGTTGAAAGAACTTGAAGAGAAGGAGTAACCATTCTCAGATTATGAAGTTTCTAGAATTTTGGATCAACTCCTCGAATAAAAGATAATCGAACTTCCAGCGCCAAAGAGACCCGAGGAAGTTGGTAAAGTCGATCATCCTAAATATTGTAAATTTCATAGAATCATTAGTCACCCGGTTGTATTAAAAGATCTTATTGTTCGCTTGGACAAAGAAAATACGACCAAACTTGAAATCAGAGAAAACCCAAGGGTCGTCTGCTCGATGGTTTCATTTGGATCGTTTTATCCAATCCCCATTGCAAAGAAGGAACATATATTTTCTCATACATACGATACTAGTAAATCCTCGGTTGAAGAGTTCGGACCACAACTTCCAGAAAGAGCCATCCCAGTGAATTTTGAAATAGACAGAGAAATTACCTTCAATTACGTCTAACCAGGGATGGAGGGACCACATGCACCTAATCGTCCAACCTTTTACGAAATTATGACAAATGATTTGGATGTTTGGAATTCTGATTCGGAGTCTGAAGACGAAATCGGTGATGGTTGGTCTACCTTCATAAGTAAGAAGGAGAAATATCGAGTATCAAACAAAATAGGTAAGATACCACCTTCTACACCTATTGCAGGGCAGAAATTGGGGGCATTGGGTATGAAAGTTCAACCTAATGAAAAGGTAAACTAAGAAGAAAGTCAAGGAGGATGGCTTGTAAAAGGACGTCATCGAAAGACTCTACATTTCTCCGATTCTACTATTTGTGAGGAGAAACTGAGAACAGGAAACAACCAAAAGAGAAGGTCTAAAGTCAAGTCGAAAGTGCCAACTAAATCAATGGGAGTAGAAGCTGTTTCACGCATTTTTCCCCTGGGTGATTACTTTCCTAAGGGTTTCTTCGACAATGAATGTTTTACCTCCAATGTTGTCAATGTGGAGGAGAAAAATGAAGCAAAGAACGTATGGAGAGATGGTTCAAAACAGAAGAGAACTATCTCGCAACTCAATAATATTCCTTCCAATAAAATTTTAGCAGAGTCTCTTAGACTTCGTTTCGATGATCGGATGGCGTAATTGCAGCATTGATAGACCCGTAAGAATACGAAGGCAAAGTCTTAGAGCATATTGGATCCACAACCTGACAAGATTGTATGACCACCATCACATTTGACGATGAAGATTTACAACTGGGCTCTCATTTACATAATAGACCACTATATGTTAGTGGTTATATTCGAGAATGCAAGATAAATCGCATAATGATCGATTGTGGATCTACCGTGAACATCATGACAGTCAAAACAATGAAGAAGATTGGAATTAATGTTGGTGATCTGTCCAGAAGCAAGATCATGATTCAAAGATTCAACCAGAAAGGTCAACGAGCTATTGTCATGATTCGTTTGAAGTTGCAAATAGAGGAGTTAATTTCTTCGGCTCTCTTCCATGTCATTGATGCTAAGACAACATATGAAGTAGCTATATGAAACTAGAGTTGTACCTTCGACTTGGCATCAATGCTTCAAATATAGTTGAAATGGAGAAGTTAAATGTGTGGTAGCTGAGTCTAAACCATTCATTGAAGAAATCTCATTTTGCTGATGCCAAATTTTACGTAGAGGACGAAGAATGTAATTCTGCAGGGTTGACCATGGCTCGATTCAAAATTAAAGGAGATGTAGACGGTGATAATACATCTGGTGTTGTTCAACCTCATCAAATTATCAAAGGGAAATCAAGACTCTCGTATGAAGGGTTCTCTAAAGGTAAAAAAACCTCAAATAGAATCGACAGATGTGGAGGTATTGAAAAAAGAGTTAACTCTTCCAATACCTAGTATCCCAAAATTGTTTCTAACCCATCAACTCATGACAGTCTCAGGAGACAGCAAATCAACAATGGAAGCTTCGACAACTACTCCAGACATATCAAAACTCAGTATTTCTAGCTCATCCAAACAAGACAAGCTACATACTAAGAGAGCTGAAGAACCAAAACAGACTTTCAAGGGGTGTTATAATCCTCAAGTTAAAAAGTTGTTTGAGAATGCCGAATTTGGGAAAGGAGAGCCTCACAAATTAGGTGATCTTGATGTTGTCCTTTCGGGAAGGTGTATCCCTTCTAATTTTGACGGAACCCTTATGCCGCAACCGAAGTATGGTTTGGGATATGATCCAAATCCACCAAGAAAGATTGAAGTCAAAAAGGTTTCCATGAACCCAATCATGATTCAAACATATGAAGTTACAGGAGAGAAATCTGAACAGCCGAGACCTTCAGTGTTCTATCGGATTGAAAACGAGAACATCAGAGGTTCGATGTTTAAAAGGTTAAAAGGTGAACCCTCCCCAATGGCTGACATATAAGGTAAAACTTCCGTCTTCCAAAGGTTAAGTGAGGATCTTTCTTCTTCTACCCAAACTGCTAATAACGCACAAGCTCTCCTGAAGTCATGTCGAAGATAATCTGCATTTTCAAGACTTGGAATTAAAACTTGTGATCCAAGTCCAAAGCCTCAACGATCAAGGAGAAGACGAAAACATCAAAAAGTTTACCCTTCTCTAAAGGTTAATGAGGATGAAGAAGAAGTCTCCGTCAATCACATAGCTTTTGAAAAAGCTCCCAACTCAAAACCTGAGTATGAAAACTCTGCCACAACGGATGAACCTACGTTTGAAGAAGGGGGACAAGCTACTACGGATGACTTGAAGCAATTAAACTTGGGGACTTAAGAAGACCCAAGACCAGTGTTTGTGGTGCTCTCCTCGATCAAAAAGAAGAATCAGAGTACATCCATTTTCTTCAAGAATGCAAAGCTATATTTGCGTGGTCTTACAAAGAAATACCGGGGTTGGATCTGAAGGTTGCAGTACATCACATTGCGGTAAGACATGGAGTTCGACCGATCAAGCAATCTCAAAGAAGATTTCAGCCAGAATTAATTCGTCAAATTGAAATGGAAGTTAACAAAATTATGGAAGCTGGATTCATACGTAAAGTTAAGTACCCAACTTGGATCGCGAATATTGTTCCTGTCAAAAAGAAGAATGGACAATTACGAGTCTGTGTTGACTTTCGTGATCTAAATCAGGCATGCCCGAAATATGATTTTTCACTCCCGATAATAGAGTTAATGGTAGATGCAACTACCGGGTATGAAGTCTTATCTTTCATGGACGAATTTTCTACAACCAAATACACATGAATCCGAAAGATGATGAACTTACAGCATTTCATACCCCTAAGTTATAAAGTTATGCCAATTTGATTAAAGAATGCGGGGTAACCTACCAATGAGCAATGCAGAAGATCTTCGATGATATGCTGCATAAGAACGTAGAATGCTATGTAGATGATCTTGTCGTTAAAATAAAGAAACATGATAATCACCTACAAGATTTATGTGATGTTTTCGAAAGACTTCGACGACATCAATTAAAGATGAATCAGCTGAAGTGTGCATTTGATGTGACATCTAGGAAATTTCTTGGCTTCATTGTTCGACATAAGGGTATTGAAATAGATCAATCAAAAATTCACGCCATAGTCAACATGCCAGAACCAAGAAATATGCATGAGTTAAAAAGTCTTCAAAGAAAACTTGCATACATTCAAAGATTTATCTCTAATCTTGTCGGACGTTACCATCCATTCAACAAATTGGTAAAGAATGATGTACTATTCGAATGGGACAATGCTTGTCTAAGTGCTTTCCAAAGCATCAAGAAATATTTGTCTCATCCATCAGTACTCATAGCTCCGGTCACAGGGAAGCCATTAACTCTTTATGTGGCAGCAAAATAATATTCTCTAGGAGCACTTCCCGTCCAAGCCAACGACAAATGGAAGGAGAATGCGCTCTACTACTAAAGCCGGACATTGGTAGGTGCTGAAATGAAGTATTCACCTATTGAAAAAAAACATGTCTCGTGTTAATCTTCACGGCTAAAAAATTAAGATATTATATGCTATCACACACAATCGGTCTTATTTCAAAGATTGATCCGTTAAAGTACATAATGTCCAGATCTATTCTTTCCGGAAGGATTGGAAAATGGGCACTGCCATCAAAGGACAAGCTTTGGCAGATTTCGATTTCGACATCAAATTCAATCCAATAAAAGCCATCAAAGGACAAGATTTGACAGATTTTCTTGCCGACCATCCAGTCCCAATAGAATGTGAACTACAGGAAGAACTACTGGATGAAGAAGTTCTATTTACTGAAATCATACCATCATTGAGGTTGTACTTCGATGGGCCAGCTCGAAGTTATGGTGATGGAGCAGGAGTCATCTTTGTCACTCCCCATGATCTTGTTATGCAGTACTCTTTTACCTTAATGGATAAATGTTCAAACAACGTGGCGAAATATCAAGCCCTTATCATTGGCTTGGAGACATCGTTAGATATGGACATCCATCAACTGGAGGTCTTTGTATATTCTAAATTGATAATCAACTAACTTCTAGCCGATTATGAAGTCCGTAACTCAGACTTGAAGCCATATCATCAATATGCATCGATGCTTTGAAATGATTTGATTCGTTAAAAATCAAATTTATACCTAGGAGTGAAAACAGGGAAGCTGATGTCTTAGTTAATTTGGCCGCTGTTTTAGCCAGGACGGGCGAAGATTTCTCTCACTCCATTTGGATTGCTCAAAGATTAGTGCTTCCATCATTACTACACAGTGATATGGAAGAAAACAATAGCATCGAAGTAATAAAAGATTATGAAAAAGAAGATTGGAGACAACCGATAATCAATTTTTTTCAACATCAAAAGCTACCGGACAATCCACGGTGAAAAATCGAAATTAAGAGGCGTACATCCCGCTTTGTCTTCTATAAGAGAATGCTTTATCAACGATCATTTGACGGAGTTTCTTTTGATGCTTAAGTAAATGATGAAGGAACATGTGTCGTGGAAGAAGCCCACTCTGGAATCTGTGGTGCTCATCAATCTAGACCCAAGCTCCATTTTAAAGAGAATGGGGTACTACTGGCCGACTATAGTACAAGACTCTATGGATTATGCAAAGAAATGTAAAGCTTACCAAGTTCACGCAAATTTCATCCATGAATCTCCGGAACCATTACATCTAACGGTAGCTTCATGGCCATTTGATGCATGGGGTCTTGATGTAATTGGACCCATAACTCCAAAGTCTTCAGCTGGACATTCATATATCCTCGCCAGGATCGACAACTTCTCTAAATTGGATGAAGCCATACCATTGAGAGAAGTAAAGAAGGAAAATGTTGTAGATTTCATCAGTATCCAGATCATTTATCGATATGGGGTCCCACGATACATCATCACTGATAATGGAAAGCCCTTTCGCAATAGCCACATAAACAGTTTATGTGCAAAATTTGGATTTAAACAATACAACTCATCCATGTACAATGCAGCTGCTAACGATTTAGCAGAGACATTGAACAAAACTCTTTGCAGTCTGTTAAAAAAGGTTGTCTCCAATTTTAAAAGAGATTGACATGAAAGAATTGGTGAAGTCTTATAGGGTTATCGAACTACTTATCGGACTCCATCATAAGCCACTCCTTATGCCTTAGTGTATAGAGTGGAAGCTGTATTTTCATTGGAGTGTCAGATCCCGTCACTTCGAATTGCCATCCAGGAAGGTTTGACGACAGAGGAAAATGCCCCTCTTCTATTAGAGGAGTTATAAACTTTGGATGAGAAGAGATAAGAGGCACAAATGCACCTGAAATAATATCAAGCTCGGATGGTAAAGTCCTTCAACAAGAAGGTGCGACCAAGATCATTTCAAGTTGGAGATTTGGTACTTTCCGTTCGCAGACCAATCCTAATTACAAGAAAAAAAGGGGGCAAGTTCCAACCTAAATGGGATGGTCCATTTTTTGTGACTCATGCATTCACCAACGAAGCATACAAGATCTTCGACAAAGATGGACTACAAATCGGACCTATCAATGGAAAATTTCTAAAGCATTTTTACGCTTGAAGTGCCTTATTTTGTAAAAATTTCGTTATATTACTCCTAGTCCGCAAGAGGATAAACTGTGAACGGTCCCCAAATAAAAAAGAAATTGTGTTCTTGTAACGAATTACGTTCGATTTGATCCCGTTTGGGTACGTAGACAGTTTGAATAAATTATAAACTCAAGTTCAGTCACAACTAATAAATTCATTCAATTTATTTACCATTTTCTGCAATAAAAAAAATACACAAGAAGTAAGAAAAAGAAAAGTTCATCGTAAAAATAAAAAGATGGAAAATCAAAATCCATACAATGTGATTTTAAAGAAAATCATAAAGGCTCGACTTTATCACTCGCCGCTGATCACTTGTAGGAAACTATGTAAGGGTCTTTCTTCTCTGGTCAATAGATGTTGCGCTAGAGATATATCTAGTTCGTAATTCTTTCAACGTGGCCTTTGCAGTTCCAAGAATGCTCCTCTACTCCCGTTGGGTTTGAAGTTCATCACGGAATCTGTCCTGCTCGGAAGTCAGCTGACTAATTTTATCTTCCAATGAAGAACACATGAAATCTTCCACTTCCAGCTGAATATTCAAAAGCTTCAACCGCTCGGCCTTTTCTTCGGTGGTTGGACACTCCAAGTGTTGGTTTCTTTTAGATAAATAAATGTCAACTTTTTTAAGAAACACATCCATACATTTCATCAAAGGTGATGGATCTGCACGGAATGAGCTAGTAATCACGTTTTGAAGAATTACATTATTTTCGTCTCACCAAGATCGGATGTTAGAAAACCCATGCTTCAGGATTTCTCTAAAACATTTCTGGATAATTAGTCATGGCTTCTTACAAAACAGCCTTCAAGTAAGGAGACTCTTGAGTTATCCCAGGCGGGGGACCATCTATGGAAGAACAAATTGGAGTTACCCGATGAGTATTTGTTTCTAAAGGCGGAATGATAACTAAAGCCGATGAAGGTGGAGCAGCTGGAACTTCTTGATTAATCTCTAAAATGTTAGCTCTCGCAGTCTCAGAATTCACTTCATCTTCATCTTCATCTTGGAAACCATCAACGTTGAACGCTGAAATGCCTTTTTTAATAGCACTCGGGTATTTGTAAGGTGGGCCATGAAAAACATGAGTACCATCTATTCCTTGAAGCGCACCGATCCTACCATCATTCTCGCTAATCTGATCTTGCAAAGAGTTTGGATTCACAGAAAAATCTAATCCTTCAAGAATGATTTGAAAACCTACAAAAAGGATGAAGATATTAAAAAATATATATATAGAAGAAGAGATAGACAAAAAAAAAAAAAAGCCTACCCGCGTTCCGTGTTCTAGGCGACATAGCTAAAAATTCGTCATCTGATGGTGTATGCGGGAGACTGATGTTAATGTGAGAAAGTCCGACGTCACCTTCTGAAGGATTCGGGACAGCTTGAAGTGACATTGGTTTTACCGATCTTTCAATCTTATATATTTTGAAAAGAGGAGCCCGAAACCAAAGTTCATTGCATAAGACCAAATACATGAAGCATGTAAAAGAAAGTACCTAATCTCCAGAACTTTCATCTCCCAGAGTTAGAGTCTTTTCAGGTGCATGGGACGCTCGATCTTCAAGACTACTATGGTCTGAAATCAAAACTATTTCAGGCATCTTATCAGCAGGCTCAAAGGTGGGAGCAAACTTTGTTGAGGGAACTTTAATTTTAATCTTCTTAATGACTCTTTCATTTCGAAGGTCCAATTCCCTTTTTCGAGAAATATCTTTGGGAATGATATGTGGAGGACTTAGCCCTTTAGCTATAACCCTGTTCGGAACTGAATTAAGAACAAAGTCGCAGCTCTTACTAGAAGATAAAACCCGAACTTGAACCTTGGTCAGGATCTGTAACACTCGATTATTCCTCCAGCATCAACATTTTGATGAGTATCCTTCACATACTCTGGAATATGAAATATAGATGCACTCATCGACTGAGTCAAAGACAACCAGATGTGATACATATCGCCTGCATTGAGAGCAATATTCAACTTTCTTAGTGAACCAGGAAGTTTTTGTCTAAAGCCAAGTTGTCTCGCAAACCTACGAGGATTATATTCCTCGAGAATGAAAGGGGAGTTTCCTCGGCGGTAAGAGACGAATCCAGATCGAATACTCATCATGAATTCTAAAGTATCTATAGACCTTGGTTAGTCATCCACTCGGACATCGGGACGGGACGATGAGGGAAATGGATTCCAGCAAAAGCCATTGATATCCATCATTCTACGAATAAGGTCCTGACAATTAACAACATTTTTCTCCCATGACTGGAAAACATTTAAGGTACCAGCATATCTTCGAATTATAGGATTAGTATAACTCTTGTCCACATGAATATAAATACCTCAGATAAATTAAGTAGCAACCCAAGCATAAAGAAAATGTCCAAGAAATGAATGTGAAGTCGAGCCAAGGTCTAGGTTTGACTGATGATTCGATATCCGCGTAAGCCCACTATAAATGCTCGTTAACATGGGAGGAACTAGGTTGTAAGTGTACCCACCTGCCATTTCAGAAGATGCTTTAAAAGTCTCAACTCTCATACACTTATCCCTAGATGGAAGAATGAAACGACAAAGCCACATGGAGAGATAAGCTGCTATTTCTAATTCCTCATCTTCTTCTATAGACAAAGATATTGGCAAGTCACTCCAATGACTCTGGTCCCTATGAAAAATATCTATCGGCTTGTCTACGACCACATGTCTCCGTATTTCCTTTGAAGCTCTTTGATGACGCCTTTTGAATGGATTAAGACTCATAGCAGTCTTATAATTTTTGTGTTGTCGAGACCATTCTCGCGAAACCAAAAATTGATCAATTCTTCGTGACTGATGCAATCAGATTCGATCGCATTCGCAATCAGTGCGAAAAGATTAAAGAGATACAGACAAGACTTGGAATGTTGATCTGTTGCTCTGAAAGACTTGGGACTACTTTCTCATAGTAATGACCCTCAATCGAAAGTCCACTTATCACGCGGATGTCCCAAAGAGAAATGCCAATTTCACCACAGGCGGTCATAAAAGTGTTGGTCTCTGGACACCAAACCTTACAAAGAACTTTGTAGATAGAATTTGGACAATGATGTGGAACTGACTGCAGAACTAATTGGCAGAGATTCCTCTTGAGTAGAAGTATCTGGACCCATGAAGACCACTCCCAAAACTTTGGAAGAAAAGAAATTTCTCCACGACTGACAAGCGCGCTTTCCCATCGTATTTCTTTGTTATCAATCCTCTTACAAATTACGGCTTTTGGGATGCACTCCATGCTTCAGGAATGATGAGGTGGAAGACACAAAAAGGGAAGACTGCCAGATCGGCTGGACATGGTATCTTCTAAATTCTCATGACATTCACTAATAATGGGCATGTGCAACTCCGACAAAGGCTCCAAGAGTTCAGGAGAAGGATGTGTAGTTGGCTTGTGGATGCTAAGAATAAGCTCACCTCATATGCCAGGCTAGGCATGGTACTTCACATCAGTATCTTTGAAATGAAGATAACTTTTTCCTTGACTTTTAAGCTCGACATTTCGTGTATATCAGAATACACTCTCTTATTGGAGCTTGTCTCAGCCATTCCTGGAAAAAAAAAAAAGAAGAAAGTTAAAAAGAAAATAATAATAAAATTAATGGGCAGTAAATCTTTTAAATTCGTTTATTGTGTAAATCATGAGCTTCCCAAATATGTAAATAGTCTCAAACACAGAGTGCCTTGGACGGTCGAATGAGCAGGTCCTTGGTCCAAAACACAAAGTGCCCTGGACGGTCGAAAGAGCAGGTCCTTGGTCCAAAACACAAAGTGTCTTGGACAGTCGAAAGAGTCAGTCCTTGGTCCCGAACACAAAATACCCCGGACGGTCGAAGGAGTCGATTATTGGTCCCAAACACAAAGTGCCTCGAATGGCGAAAGGTGGCAGCCCTTGGTCTTGAGTTTGTTCGTGAACAAATATTTTCTGAACTCGTAAAATAATCGCATCACAAATTTTACTCTACACCAAGAAAATATTAAACCTCAAAATCTTTGACTTATCCCAAAAGTTGAATCCCTGAAAATAAAAAAATGTTAGATACAATCTTATAACAACCAAACTAAACATTAAAAAATAATAATAATAATAATAAAATAATGTTCACGTGAATAGTGTACGATACTATTCACTTGAACAGCCAAGTGTCATACACTGTTCATGCAAAAAAAAGGTGAAAAACTAGAAGAAAAAGAGAAGAAAGAAAGAGAAATAGAGAGAAACTTGAAAAAAATATATTAAATAAACCTAATTGGTTTCTGCCTTTGGCAGTTTCTGCCAACGCAGAAACCAAAATTGTTTGGTTTCTTGGTTTCTGCGTTGGCATAAACCAAACAATTTGGTTTCTGCAAGATTGGTTTCCACCGTCGTGGAAACCAATAATAAATCAATCAATCAATCAATACATTTGTTTGATGTATTTGTCTCTAAACTTCATAATTTGTTCATATAAATAGGTAGATATCGAGTTTCACTTAAACCCAACTTACCATAAAATATAAAAGACTCGTTTAAAATCAAAATAAATAAATCATCGAATTATAGTTATTTGAAAAAAATAATAAATAAATTAAATCGAAAAATCAAGATTTATTAATTTACTTATTTCATAGTAAATAAATAAATCTTGAGGGTGCATTTGTATACATAAAAAAATAATAAATAAATAAATAAAATAACAAATAATGAGTTGGGTCGATTTAAATAGCTAGTCAAATTAAGTTTACTAAACTAAAGCCTACTAAAGCAAATAAAATTTTAAAGGTCCATCCCACTATTCCAAAATCCACAATTATTCAATTATAATCATATAATTGAATTAATTAAATGGTTATCAAAATTGATCACAAATTTTCCCTATAAATAAGACAAATTGTCAATAAAGAGGGGGAAGCAAAAAGTGAATAAGAAAATCACAAAATGTTGAAAAAAATTCCAAAACTGAAGGAATAGAAGAAATCATCTCAACCCCAAGTTTGACGAACAAGAAGAAGATCAAAATCTTCTTCAAATTAAATCAAGATCAAACTCAAGCTTCGAAGTGCAAATACAAACTTCGAAATTCAAGTGTCAACAAGTCAAGTTCTCGAAAAATCAAATTCTCAACAAATCTCGAAACCTAGGATTCAAGCTACAGGCTCATCGTCTTCAAACATTCAGATCATTAATCAGAGGGTTTTACAATTTTGCAATTACAAGAAGATTCATATTTATTTGTATTTCTCAACATACAATTTGTAACGATTTCTGTATTTTAATACACGAAATCCGTCGTACAGTCAAAATTCATCGATTGTCAAAAATATTGTAGAGTATATTGTGTTAGTACCGTGGGAAGAGAGAATGTCCTTTTACCTTCTCAAATGCTTCTTTTTAAACTTATTCTAATGGACCATATTTGGTAAATAATGTAAGGTATTGTCACCACTTCATCCCAAAGTTATAGCTCTTGGTGTTAACTTAAATCACCCTACATCACCTAAATCAAGCCTAATAATCCCCACCAAACCCAGTGTATCGGACCCATCAAATTTCAAGCATGCTCTTGCATTATCCGCCCACTCAAGGGAATAATATTATAGCATCGATTTAGATACGGGACCTCCAACTTTTATATCAATCGATGCAGAGTATTGTCACAACTTTGCTTGAAAGCTACAGCTCTGGTCTTAATGCAATTCGACCTATATCACATCGAATCAAGCCTAAAAATCCACTCCAAGCCTAATTCGTCAAGCCTATCCCGTTTATAGCATGCTCGTGTACTAGTAATTTGCATAAACTTTTTTTTTTTTTAAAATAGAAAACTAATTAATACTAATTTGTCCAAAATATCCACGCTAATTGGCCGTTCATTTAGAGTTAATCTTATTTGATTGGTTGTTGTTCCTTATTGCCTAAATAATAGTTGTCTACCTTTCAATGTAGAGAATTAATTTATCTATAACTTTGAGAGATTTATTTTTGTCACGCACGAGTTAATTTATTTTTATCACTTGCGACCGCACAACATGAATTTTTAGCTTTCTACGGGAACTTTTTGGCCTCCCATTCAAGTTGGTCCCTAACTTCCTCCATTGGTTCTCCTCGACTTCCTTCTTATTTGCATCTTTGGTCATTCATCTTTCAATCTTCTCAATTTGATCTTTATTATCCACAACCATTCGAAATCGAGCCGTTGCATGTTTCAAAAGTTTGTAATTAAGTTTTTGGACTTTTCAAATGTTAGGTTTATCTCCCGACAAGTGAATTTCCTACTATAGCTATCCTAATGTTCCACATTGATCATGTGTGTTCATGTTGATCGTTCATTTCTTCGAATTAAGTCCAATTAAGCTTCGAAACACATTTTTCATGCCAATTAGGGTAACCTACAAGTAATATAATTTACAATGAATTAAGTAAATATCCTATCTTTTCGCAATATGAACCAAGTTTAGAAGTCGGAATAAGTTTATAAAATACACTTATCAGTAAGTTTCACAATATTAAAAGTCCCAAACAAATTCCCTTTCGCAATTTGTGGAAGTGCTCATCCATCCACGACACCGATTAATATTCAAACTCATCCTTCCTTCTCCAAGCACTCAAAATTTGCGAGTTCATATATTCTACTTATATCATTGGATGTTTTCAATTTCTTCAAATTCTCAGTTGTTTATAGTTCAAATCAACAAGTACAACTTCTTGATATTCGTACACGAAGGAATGAGTATTTGATTTCTATTTTCTGAGATCTTTAGGAAAGAAAAGGAACTAGAGGATTGAAAATTCCTTGTTCTCACACTTTTGTAAGTACTACTCTATTGGTATAAGAGATGGGGTTATTCATTTGAGCATTTTGCCAAGGAAATGTCAAGACCATGAAGTGTAAATACGTGACAACTATGCTCCTGACTACATGAAACAATCCCACAACTATTATAGTTGACCTAACAAAAGAAAATCCAAATCCCCTTAAATTTTTGCGACAAAATTTCTCCACATAAGCAATGCAGTCTATATATGGATTTATTAACTACTTTGGCAGTTTTAGGATTTTAATGTTTCATGATAATTTTAGATTTTCTTCTTTCCCTTGATTAATTTTTTTCTTAAGTGACTTTTTCAATTTATATCTTATATTAAGTGTTTTATTATTGTGTTTTGAATATTCTATTTCATTTTATAAAGAAGAGGGTTCGTAGAAAGAAAAAATTTAATAAAATGAAATTGAGTATTCTCAATTATGTGTTCAAATTCTTGATATTCTTTATGAATCAAATAATGTTTGGTGCCTAATTTTATGACATTCATAAGTACATCAATGAAAACTAGAAGGTTGTTTATGAATCTCTTACATGTTACTCTACATCAAGCTTATGCTTGAAACTTATTTCATGCATACTAAGGTACCTACCTATGGAACTCGTTAACAGCCAGGTTGTATATTCATATATGCACGAATGTGCAACAAGCATTGACATTGGGAGGATTGTACCATTTTCCTTGCCACGTCTCTCTTTTCTGTTTGCCACATATTTTGGTTAAGGGAAAATTAGGATTGGGCTCCCCATTTTTTCATGTAATGTTGTTATAGTCTCCAAACTTCAAAAGTGAAGTTTAGGGTCCAAACCTATACAAATCAATAAATTTGTATAAACAACTATCAATGTAGACGTTAAAATTGCCTATGAGTTTAACGTAACTTAAGGAGAACACAATTTAAGTGCTTTACAATTGAGCCCTTCAACTTTTCATATGAAATTAATATGTGAATTTATTATATGCGCATTTATTGTCGTCACATAAGGAACTAGATTTGCATATTCAAAACCTTCCCTCTAAATATTGAGATCCATAAATGCACTACGTGAAAGGTTGAGATGTCCAACCTTTAGTAGGACGAAGTGCTTAGATTGAAGCAAAATTAGAGGTTCAATGACTAGGCTATATCCAACCCCCCCCCCCCTTCTCTCTCTCTCCCCCCTTCTTCTTCTTCTTTTTTTATTTTTTGTTAATTAAATCGGAGAAAGAGCTTAGATTGAAACAAAATTATAGGTTCGATGACTAAGCAATATCCAACCCTGTCCCTTTTTTTCTTTTTCTTTTTCCCAGAATTATAGGTTCGATGACTAAGCTATAATGGGTAATTAACCCTGCTTTTAACTCGTTAATTACATTAAAAACTCACCACCTTTATCTCACACTTAAACTTTTAACTAATATGAAAATTTTAGTGAAACGCTGAATTTCTTGTCTCATGTCTGCTTTTAGTGAAAAAAATACCAATTGAAATGGAGGGTTTCTTCAAACAACAAGGGGCTAGGTCAACTCTTCTTAACATTTAGACCTTTTTAACAAAAATCTGTGTTTAATTTTTTGAGAATACGAATCCGACTAGATAATGATGCGGCGTGCTAATCTCGAACAATTTTGGTTTAAATAATAGTGTAAGATAACTGAACTTTATTTTTGAAGAAAAGATTTTTAATTTCAGAAAATGAAACAACTAATGGGAAACTAGAGTTTATGGCATCATCAAAATTACGTTAGTAAAGATTAAGATGGAACATTTGGACATTCTAAGATACTAAAAATGTAGGAGTAATTACTTGACAATCTTCTTTACTTGATACTTGGTTTATTCAGAATTCACTTTATATCTTAATCACTTTTCCGAAAATAATGTCGTATGAATTGGATACATTTCGTATATTAGTATGACAGAAATTGGATTGATTTAAGTTACAAATTTGTTACAATATTCTTTTCTTTGATCCCTTTACAATTCAACATTTGGAATGTCGGTAATTAATACCAAATTTGTAACATTATTCTCTTCTTTGACCACTTTACAATTCAACATTCGGAATGCCAGTAATGGATACCAAATTGAATGATACTATCATATTTTGGAGAAATTATTTAATACATAAAACTCTATTTCCTTTTCATTTAAATTTCTTTTGTGCAATTTAGGTAGTGGGGTCCTAATAAGGCCTTACAATATTCCAAAGTTTTGTTTCAAAATCAAGAGAGAACATAAAACGACGACATAGGAAACAAGGATGTAAATTCTTAAACCTATGTAAATTAAAAATGATTTTTGAATTATACAATTGATAAAGTGGACAGCGGTTAGTTAGTGTTGGGAATTTACTTATCATGCACAGCGGAAATTAAACAATTTTCAATTCCCAAACGAGGATCTGCAATGTGTTTAGATAGAAACTGTGATGAGAATGATACCTTTGATGAATTCCACAAACTCTTTTGCTTTTCCTTGAACTTCAATGATCACGATCTGCAATCCAAGCTGTCCAATTGTCCAGCCTCCAATGGTGATCCACACAGAGAATAAGAATGACGGCTAGGGTTTTCTTTTCTCGTGCTAGCAAGAATAATGAATTTTTCTACAGTTTTTCAAACCCTAACAGCTTATTAATATAAGTCCAGATGGGCTCGGCCCATCTATTAAACTTAACCCGGTCCAAGATTTAATTAATCAAATTAATTAAATCTGGTCCATGAATTAATTAATCCAATTAATTAATTCGGGCCTATTAATAAACAACCCAATTAATTAATTATCCAACACTTGTCAATTAATTAATTGGTAAATCTCATTCTTCTGATTCTCTTTTGTGTGTGACCCATTAGGTTCCCGATCACGATGCCGAACTCCGTGAATTATTATTTTGATCTCATCAAAATCAATAAATTAAAACGCCCCTTTTAATTTATCACTAATTCATTTTCGTTGTCCCATTGACATCTAGCAATGTATCGGGGCAATACATGTAACGGGAAATATCACGTAGCATGACAAAACCAAACTTGTTCGTTTACCGTGAAACTATAATCCTTTCGTCAATATGATCCGATCAATTATGAGATATGGATATGTGTCAATCTCAATTATCGATCATATCTTTTATCCTCTTGTTAAGTCAATGTACGTCGAAAACTCTTTTCCGACTTATGAGTTCACCTTGGCCAAGGATTTCATTATCAACTTAAGCTGGATAAAATGTAGATCATAATATCTTACTATCTAAGAGTGACGAATCCTCTATTGATCATTCACAACCTTCATATGATTCTTGACATACCCGAACGATCTTTGTATTAGCGACCCTTGACGAGCAACATCCAACATCACCAAAGTATGGCTGCCCTCATATAAGGTACTATGATGACCTCAAGTCAAAGGACCAATCCCACTACCGAACATTAGAGATTAACCACTAACACTTAGATAGTTATCCATGTGGAATCTCTCGTGGTCTCCAATGTTTTGTTCTATAACAAAACATCCACGTGTTCATTCAAGTGTCACCACACTTTAGCTTGTGAGATCGGCTACTTACTTTACAAGTAAGAATGCCACACGCGATAGTCTATCCGTAATAACGATATCCGTATCTCGTTATTACCTCGACCACGGACGATTTAAGATTCAGTCATATGTAATTTGTATCTCACAATCACAACTCCTTGTGATTAACAAATCACCAAGACTTGAATCTACGGATTCTATTATTTAACTTATTAGAATATTAATTCAATTAAATAATAGATATTGCCATACATATGCATTGATTATATATATTCAAAGTGTTTATGTCCAAAGTTGATTGGACCTAGGGCATAACACTTACAAACTCCCACTTGCACTAGATCCAATCACTTATGTATCTTATACCATAAGAGTCTACATGACGATCATGTTTATACTGCGACAACTCTTTGTCAGTGGATCTGCAATTTAATAACTTATGGGAATTCGTTCTTCATTTATGTCATTTCTTTGTATTATCTTTTCAATGAGATAACACTGCCTTAACATGTGTTCAGATAATTGATGAGACCTTAGTTCCTTCGCTTGCACGATGGCTCCATTGTATCACAATGCATAAGCGTGTGATCAACAATGTTAGGAACTACTCTAAGTTCAGTAATGAACTCCCTGGTCCAGACCACAACTTTTGTTGCTTTGTAAAGCAATGATGTATAAGGCTTCCATTATTGAATCAACGGTTATTTGGAACATTTCCAACACACCGCTTAAGAGTAAACCAATATCCTTTTTGAGATGTGCTATTATTCTAGTCTGACTAGAAGTTAGCATCATTCTATCCATGAACTCTCAGTTCATTTTCTCCATATAAAATCTTCTCGAGATTTTATCTGTATAGATTGGGATGAGTTAAGTAATCTTCTAGATCTATCTCTATAGATCAACTTGCTTCTCTCACATCCATCACGGAGAAATTATCTGACAACCATAATTTCAACAATTGAAATATAGAGACGTCGTTTCCTATAATATGTCTCATACATAAAATATCAGGAATGCGACAATGCTCCCACTATCTTCTTGTAAACGCACATTTCATCTTCATTTTTGATAAAATCAAACATTTTGACTTTTGTATCAAATCGAAGATTCTAGCTCCAAGAGGCTTGTTTCAATCCATATTGACATTTTCTTGTAAACTCATTTACAACCTATGGGTTCTAATCCATTAGGCAAGTCGACCAAGGTCAAAACTCGGTTACATACAACAAGTCCATCTCTTTAAGTCAACAACTTGACTTTATTTCTATGTAATTAGTAGGTTCATTATCCTTGATTAGCAATCATGGATTCGTACCTTCTAGGAGGTCAAATGATCCTACAAGATTTACACTGAGCTAATGTGTCCTCAGAAGTCTCCACTTCTGATCAAGAGTATGTCCCTCGAATGGTGTGGGATAAGACTCGAGTTCATCTATTCGGTTAATTATATCCGTGGACTCTTGAACTCTTTCAAGATTTATTCTACTCCTGTCTCTCTTAGAGTAAACACTTTCTCTAAGAGTACGACATGTATTGAGATGAACATCTTCTTCTCAACGGGATTATAGAATTGATATCCAATTGTCTATTGGATATCCACAAATATGTATTTAACGGATCTAGTTTCAAACTTATCTGATCCAATATGCTTCACATAAGCATCACAGCCCAAACTTTCATATGAGATAAGTTGGGCATTTTCATAACTCGTATGAAGTTTTGTCAACCGATTTAGATGAGACACGATTTAGTACGCAACACGTATCAATCAGTGCATGACTTCAAAACGACTTTTGAATGTTTGCATGGCTGGTTCTCTATTGCACTATATCTAATAGTGCACGATTCCTCATTTCAGATTCATCATCATGTTGCAATGTATGTGGAGGAATCCACTGCATGAGAATCTAATTCTCTTTTAGATAATCTAAAATTCTCCATTTTAGATATTCTTTACCTCGAACAAGTCTTAGTGTAAGAATATATTTACCTATTTGTTTATCAACTTTTAGTTTGAATCCTTTGAACATTTCAAGAGATTCATGCTTGAATTTCATCAAACATATATGATCATTTCTGAAATGATCATCAGTAAATGTGATGAGATAAGATAAACTTCACCTGACATTAATTGATATGGATCTACATACATCACTATGTATTAGACCTAATAATTGCGCAGATCAATTTCCTTTTCAAGTAAAAGGAGATTTGGTCACTATGTCTTCTGAGACATGATTCGCATTTGTCAAATGATTCAAAATTATTTGACCCAAATATACATCTCCATGTAAGTTTGGAATTGCATTCTCATTTATGTGACCAAATGCAATGCCGGATATAGGTGTTATTCGGATTATCATTTTTATGCCTTTCAATTTCTATACTCATTATAGAACACTCAACATTTGGAATATAAATGTCATTTTGTAATTTACCATAACCATTAAGATCTTATCAAGATAAAAAGGAACAACAATTGTCCTTAACATTAAAATAATTCATGTCAAAACATGAAATTTATTTAATGCTCTTGGTAATGGTGAGAACAAAATTAACATTTCTCTAATTCTAATATCGAGCCTAAAGGCAATGGAGGGAAATATGCTTCTACGGGCAATGCAACAACTTTTGCTCATTTTCAACGTGTAGGTCAACTTCTCCATTCTCGAGAGATCTACTTTTATTTAGTTTACGCATATTTGTATAAATATGAGATCTATATCTTGTATCTAATACCCATGAAACGAATGAAGTAGATTTAAGCCTTGCAATTTCATTTCTAATGACCCATCATTCCAAAATGATAATAAGGATCATCGAGATTTGGTATTGTCCTTATTCGCTTTAACTGTCTTAGTCATCTTGGTTGCTTTCCTAAAGCATCCTTTAGACTTCCTTAGAGGAATCTATGACTAAGATTTGTCCACTACAAACACAGATGTTGGACTTAACAGTTTTAAACATGTTCAGCAACTCAATGAGCGTGCTTCGAGTTTATTCATATTTAATTCATAACTAGTTATGAATAACTCTTTAATGAGATTTGAACCAAGTCTATACTTAGTTCATTGTTCATGTGAACGCAATCAAGACAACTTCTCAAAGTAGTCTGCATCTTCGATACACAAGCACATGATCGAAGATTCTTAATTATTAAGCTTTCTTGGTATAGTTCTTGGGAAATATCATACATTTCCTCGTATGATTGTTCATCATTCAACATATTGAGATGAAAAATCATGTGTTAGCATCTATACTCTTATGTCGCTTTGTAACTCGGGTGACATAGTTACAAACATCACATATGTTGTAGTACTATCGTCATCCTTGTGTTTATTATAGCAGCCACCTCTTCTTTTATCGAGTCATCAACGGTGTTCTAGAAAGGACTACTCAAGGACACAACCAATTGTTTCATGCACGAGAACAATTCTTAGATTGCGGCGTCAATCAAGAAAATTTGCTTTGGTCGTTGGCATACAATATGCCTCTTACATATGGTTACTCATGATTCAATAAATGTAAACGACGAAAAGTAAAAGAAATAATATATATAATGCATGAATTAATTTAACATGGCCTTTTATTAAATTAATTTCGCTCCCATTTGTTTAACTCAAATTTATGACCCTCTCACATAAATTTATGGAATCCATACTTGATTCCCGGTGAAATTTGGAATCCCATTTGTTATATTAAAACCTTGAGTGTACTCAACAAGCCCTAATAAAACATTTGGGTAGATACTATTATCAATTGTATCTCCATACAACTCCCAGATCATTAAGCCGACAACTCTTTGTCTTCACACATCTTATGTGTTAGCTTAACATGCCTCTAAGATTTATCTCCTTGAGTGTACTCAACAAAAGATAAATATTAGTTAAGTCAAACCCATCATTCAGGAATATCTAATATTTCATAGTGTCAAACATATCCCTAATGGACCAGCCTTGAGTGTACTCAACAAGCTAAGATCGATTTAGGACTCTCGTTTTTCACTATAATGATGGAAGGCAAATATAAATATGACTTAATATTTTAACATGCCTCTAAAAAATTTATCTTCTTGAGTGTACTCAACAAAAGATAAATATTAGTTAAGTCAAACCCATCATTCAGAAATATCTAATATTTCATAGTGTCAAACATATCCCTAATCGACCAGCCTTGAGTGTACTCAACAAGCTTAGATCGATTGAGGACTCTCGTTTTTCACTATAATGATGGAAGGCAAATATCAAATTGACTTAATATTTTTAACGAGGGGTTTTGCATGCAAAAGGTCTCATCATAATAATTATATATATTTTATTATACATCTAACATGCAAATAAACATACATATAATAGTGTGGACGATTATGGACTTATACTATCTAGTCTTCCCGAGCCATAAGGAAGACTAGTCGGTCAGTTTCTAGGGGGTATAGCATTAATTCATACAATGCTCCATCTCTATGGTCTCCTCCTCTTCTTGTATCTCCAATTAGTCCAGCTGCAACTTGTATCCTATACTAGTTGGCACGCAGGCCTAAATAATATTGGACACGCAGGCCCATAATAATAATAACGGACTCGCAGGTCCAAAATAAATAAGAGCTCGCAGGCTCATAAAACAACAAGAATAAAACTAACCATTCAACACATCCACATGGTCGAGTCCATAATCATCCACTAATTAAACATTCATCAAATAAATGCTTTCCTATATAATATCTAATATTATATGCAAATATGTTTCAAGTTTCTAGCAATTAAAGTCGTCTAAACTAATTTAGACAAATGGATCGGAAGAATTAAATAACTAATTAATCAAATTAATTAATTAATTTAATTAGCGGACTTATTTAATTAAAATCAAATTTTAATTAAATATCAAATTAGAGTCCAACTCTAATTCTACAAATATAAGGCGGGACTATTTAATTAAAATCAAATTTTAATTAAATACCAAATTAGAGTCCAACTCTAATTCCAATAAAATTTTAGGGCAAAACAATTTAATTAAAATCAAATTTTAATTAAACGTCAAATTAAGGTTCAACTCTAATTATAATCAAATTAATACGGTTGAATTTAATTAAAATCAAATTTTAATTAAATACAAAATAAGAGTCAAACTCTAATTCTAAAATATTAGGGCGAACTTATTTAATTAAAATCAAATCTTAATTAAATACCAAATAAGAGTCAAACTCTAATTTCAAAAACAATTTAGGCGAGACAATTTAATTAAAATCAAATTTTAATTAAAATGTCAAAATTAGAGTCCAACTCTAATTTTAACAATATACTAGGGTGGATAATTTAATTAAAATCAAATTTTAATTAAATACTAAATTAAAGTCCAACTCTAATTTAAAATTGAATTAATATTTTAATTTAGGATAAAACTCCTAAATAAAATAAAATCCACTTTAGGGTCAAAGTTTAATATTTAAGTTAAAATCTAATTTTAACGAAAATATAAAAAGTCGTCAATTTTAAATAAAATTTTGAACGGGTCAAAATTGAATTTTAGGTCAAATCATTTGAAAATCAAATTAAAACCATTTTAATATTTAAATTCAAAACTATTTTGAAAATTGTAAATTGACCCAAGTTCCAAATTAAAAAACAAACCCCTTCAATTTCGAAAATTGCAAGACGGCCCTTCATTTAAAAAATTGCAAACTTAACCCTTTATCCATTATTGCAGGCGGGGGCCTGAAATTTAGAAAATTGCACAACAGGCCCCCGCCTCCACCTCTCAATCTACCCGTCTGAAACCCTAAGAAATCCACCCCCTTTCCCTTCCTCCCGCCGGCGTTCTTCACCGGCGAGACCCGATGTCACCGCTGCGTAGCTGCCACAAGCGCTGTGACAATGCTTTCGTCGCCATTGCACTGACAATGACAGCTGCATCGCAGCGTCGCATGGCGCGACGCTGCAGCGGGACGCACGATGCAGCGTCTTTGCGTCCGCCGCCGTTGCGGCAATGGCCGATCGGCCACTTGCCATTCTTTCCGATTTTTTTTTTTTTAACAAACAGATTTTTGGAAATAAGAAAATTAAATTTTCTTAATTGCTAGAAACATGAAAAATGTCAACAATCAACCTTTTGACTGTTTTGTAATTCGTAACAATTTCTAACAAACACAAAGTAGGCTCTGATACCACTGTTGGGAATTTACTTATCATGCACAGCGGAAATTAAACAATTTTCAATTCCCAAACGAGGATCTGCAATGTGTTTAGATAGAAACTGTGATGAGAATGATACCTTTGATGAATTCCACAAACTCTTTTGCTTTTCCTTGAACTTCAATGATCACGATCTGCAATCCAATTTGTCCAATTGTCCACCTCCAATGGTGTTCCTCTGAGTGAATAAGAATGACGGCTAGGGTTTTCTTTTCTGGTGGTAGCTAGAATAATGAATTTTTCTACAGTTTTCAAACCCTAACGACTTATTAATATAAGTCCGGATGGGCTCGGCCCATCTATTAAACTTAACCCGTCCAAGATTTAATTAATCAAATTAATTAAATCTGGTCCATGAATTAATTAATCCAATTAATTAATTCGGGCCTATTAATAAACAACCCAATTAATTAATTATCCAACACTTGTCAATTAATTAATTGGTAAATCTCATTCTTCGATTCTCTTTTGTGTGTGACCCATTAGGTTCCCGATCACGATGCGAACGACGTGAATTATTATTTTGATCTAATCAAAATCAATAAATTAAAACGCCCCTTTTAATTTATCACTAATTCATTTTCGTTGTCCCAGTTGACATCTAGCAATGTATCAGGGCAATACATGTGACGGGAAATATCACGTAGCATGACAAAACCAAACTTGTTCGTTTACCGTGAAACTATAATCCTTTCGTCAATATGATCCGATCAATTATGAGATATGGATATGTGTCAATCTCAATTATCGATCATATCTTTTATCCTACTTGTTAAGTCAATGTACGTCGAAAACTCTTTTCCGACTTATGAGTTCACCTTGGCCAAGGATTTCATTATCAACTTAACTGGATAAAATGTAGATCATAATATCTTACTATCTAAGAGTGACGAATCCTCTATTGATCATTCACAACCTTCATATGATTCTTGACATACCCGAACGATCTTTGTATTAGCGACCCTTGACAGAGCAACATCCAACATCACCAAAGTATGACTGCCCTCATATAAGGTACTATGATGACCTCAAGTCAAAGGACCAATCCCACTACCGAACATTAGAGATTAACCACTAACACTTAGATAGTTATCCATGTGGAATCTCTCGTGGTCTCCAATGTTTTGTTCTATAACAAAACATCCACGTGTTCATTCAAGTGTCACCACACTTTAGCTTGTGAGATCAGCTACTTACTTTACAAGTAAGAATGCCACACGCGATAGTCTATCCGTAATAACGATATCCGTATCTCGTTATTACCTCGACCACAGACGATTTAAGATTCAGTCATATGTAATTTGTATCTCACAATCACAACTCCTTGTGATTAACAAATCACCAAGACTTGAATCTACGGATTCTATTATTTAACTTATTAGAATATTAATTCAATTAAATAATAGATATTGCCATACATATGCATTGATTATATATATTCAAAGTGTTTATGTCCAAAGTTGATTGGACCTAGGGCATAACACTTACAGTTAGAATATCCTATAATCAGTTTCTAACGGCTCTGATTGCAACATGAAGCTTGAATCTATGTTCGGGCAATTTTAATTAAGTGTGGAAATTGAATAGCAGATCTTAAATATCAAATCTAGCGTGATAAACCCCAAAAGAAAACTCCCACGGACCCTCATATCACGGGTCAAACAATCTACTAAATTAATTGATCAAAAATACAATAGTATCCATTTTGTAATTTCGTAAAATTAACAAAGAACAATCAAAAGAATTTAAAAAAAAAAAAAAAAAATCCCTTTTATCTTCTCCTTTTTGACTTATTGATGAAGTGGAATCAATCACACCGGTCTTGACTTTATCACCACTTTTCTATTGTACTTGATCGCAACGAACACTTGGATTAATAATCACCATTCTTAACTCACGCCATGTAGTTCGATCAATTTACGGGATTGAACATTCAGTGCACGTTGATTTGTATTTTCCGAATACTTCGAAGAAGATTTTGGCTTTAAAAATAATCAATGAAGAATCTTTGGAGAAGATTTTGGCTTCAAAAATAATCAATGAGGCATTGAATCCATATGAATTTGTATGACGACGGCATAACACACACAGCTAGGTCACAAACTGGAAGAATATTTTTCAAAGCTTCATTATAATCTTTTTTATTTAATTCCTATTGGTAAAATTGAAATTAATTCTTACCTAAATAGTAGACATTAAGCACGGTAAGAAGATTTGTATATCATAAAATATACTCAAGGATATCCTTGATATGTTAATAGATTGAATTAGGTAAAGATAGTATTAAAGTAATATATCCTTAAATTTTTTTAATTAACTGATCTGAAAATATATAAGATAGAAAATAATATATTATATACGAGCTGCAGAAAAAGGTTTCTTGTTTAAATATGAAAAAACCTAAAAGTTGCCGCTAACATATCTTGTTGAATATACTTACCATCCGGTCAGTCAATACTCATCTTAGCATTTCTCACATTTTTTAACAACAATCTCCCTCTTTGGCATAACTTAATTTCAAAAATTAATATTAAATTTTTAATGTCATGTGTTTTGTTGACCGTTAATCAAATAATGTATAAGGACTACTCCCCCCTAAATGAGATCTCATCGCATACAGTATACTCCTAACTCAATTATCCTCACACATTATGAACAGAAAAACACGAGTTAAAACAATTTTACAGATAGTAGTGTGCAGCAGTGAATCTCTGTGGTGGCTTGGCTTACTATTTAAAACTTTCATTGAAATCCTAGTTTACGACGAATTTCGTGTATTAAAGTACAGAAATCGTTACAAATTGTATTTTTGAGAAATACGAATGGATATTAATCTTCTTGTAATTGCAAAATTGTAAAATCCTCTGTTTAATGATCTGAATGTTTGAAAACGAAGAGTCACGTGACTTGAATCCTAGTATTCGAGATTTGTTGAGAATTTGATTTGACGAGAATTTGACTTGTTCGACACTTGAATTTCGGAGCTTGGATTTGCACTTCGAAATTTGGACTTGATCTTCATTTAATTCGAAGAAGACTTTGATTTTCTTGGGTTTGCTTAATTTGAAGAAGATTTTGATCTTATTCGTGTTCGTCGGACTTGGAGTTGAGATGATTTCTTCTCTTCTTTCAATTTTGAGATTTTTTCATCACTTCGTGATATTCTTCTGCACTTTCACCTCTTTTTTTTTTCAATGAACCTTTAGTCCTATTTATAAGGGAAATTCGTGACCAATTTTGGTAACCACTCAATTAATTCAATTAGAATGATTATAATTGAATAATTGTGGATTTTGAAAGAGTGTGATGGGCCTTAGTAGACTTTAATTTAGTAAAATTAATTTAACTAGTTATTTAAATTGACACAACTCATTATTTGTTATTTTATTTATTTATTTATGTCTATAAATTCCCCTTCAAGATTTATTTATTTATTATAAAATAAATAAATTAATAAATCTTGATTTTCGATTTGTTTTCACGTAACCGTTATTCGATTATTTATTTATTTTATACAATTCCTAACTTGCTTAATTTTTTAAAAAACGGACTTTTTATATTTTATTGTAAGTTGGGCTTAAGTGACGCCCGATACCTACCTATTTATAATGAATTATGAGATTTAGAGACATGTTAAATAAATGTAGGATTTTTTTTTAATTGGCTTTCGAGGCGGAAACCAAAAAAAAAAAAAAAAATTGGTTTACGCTGATCCAAACAAATTTGTTTTAGTTTCTAAACTTTTTTTTTCTTTTTTCTGTTTCTTGGTTGCGTAGAAACCAATTCATTTTTTCTGTTTTCAACTTTTTTTTTTTTTTTTAGTATAGTTGTTATAAAATTGGAACTAACATTCTTCATTTTTTTAATTTTCTGGGATTCAACTTTTAGAATAAGTAAAAAATTTTGAGGTTCGAAATTTTTTTGGTGTAGAGTAAAATTTTGTACTGCAATTATTTTATGGGTTCATAAAATATTTGCTTATGGACAAACTCAAAATCACAAACATTTTCATTCACATTGAGGACCAAGAACTGCCACATTTCGTCATCCAAGGCATTTTGTATTGAAGACCAATGTCTCACTCATTCGACCGGCCAAAGCACTTTGTGTTTGGGACTAATGACCGGCTCCTTCGAACGTCCAATGCACTTTGTGTTTGGGACCAAGGAACGACTCCTTCGACCGTTTAAGGTACTCTGTGTTGGGGACCAAGGACCGACTCCTTCAACCGTCCAAGACACTTTGTGTTTGAGACTAAGGGCAGACTCCTTCGACCGTCCAAGGCACTTTGTGTTCGGGACCAAGGACCAACTCCAAGGCACTTTATGTTGAGACCATTTACTTATTTGGGAGGTTCATGATTTTCACAATAAACGAATTTAAAAGATTTACTGGGTGTTAATTTTTTTTATTTTTGCTAACTTTCTTCCTCTTTTTTTAGGAATGGCCGAGACAAGCTCTAATAATAGCGTGTATTCTGATATACACGAAATCTCGAGCTTAAAAGTCAAGGCAAAAGCTACCTTCGTTTCAAAGATACCGATGTGAAGTACCATGCCCTGCCTGGCATACGAGGTGAACTTAAACTTAGCATCCATAAGCCAACTACAGATCCTTCTCCTGAGCTTTTGGAGCCTTTATCAAAGTTCCATATGCCCATTATTAGTGAATGTCACGAGAATTTAGAAGTTCCCATGTCCAACCGATCTAACAGTGATCTTCCCTTTTTGTATCTCCCGCCTCATCATTCCTAAAGCATGGAATGCATCCCAAGGGCCATAATTTGTGAGAGGATTAACAACAAAGAAATACGATGGGGAAGTACGCTTGTGGAGAGATTTATTTTCTTACAAAGTTTTGGGAGCGATCTTCATGGGTTCAGAAACTTCTGCTCAAGAGGAATCTTCGCCAGTTAACTTCTGCGGTTAGCTCTGCTACAAAGGATTATCATCGCCCAAATTCTACCTATAGAGCTCTTTGTGAGGATTGATATCCAGAGACCAACACATTTGTGACCGTCTGTGGTGAAATCGACATTTCTCTTTGGGACATCCGTGAGATAAGTAGACTTTCGATCGTGAGTCATTAATATGAGGAAGTAGTCCTAAGCCTTTCAGAGTTGACAGATCAACATTTAAAGTCCTGTCTGTACCTCTTTAATGTTTTCGCACTGATTGCAAACGCGAATGAATCTAATTGCGATAGTAACGAAGAATGGATTAATTTTTGGTTTTGCGAGAATGGTTGTGCCCAGAATCCTCCACAACACAGAAATTATAAGAATGCTATGAGTCAAAATCCATTCAAGAGGCATCATCAAAGAGCTTCAAAGAAAATACGGAGGCCCCGTGGTTGTAGACAAGCCGAGAGATATTTCACGTAGGGATCGAGGTCATTGGAACGATTTCCCAATATCTTTGTCTATAGAAGAAGAAGAAGAGGAATTTGAAATAGTAGCTTATGTCTTCCTGTGGCTTTGTCGTTTCCTTTTTTCCATCTGGGAATAAGTGTATAAGAGTTGGGACTTTTAAAGTGTCTTCTAAAATAGCAGGTGGGTACACTTACAGCCTAGTTCTTCCCATATTAGCGAGCATTTATAGATGACTTACACGAACATCGAACTATCAGTCAAACCCGAACCTTGGCTCTATTTCACATTCATTTCCTGGACATTTTTTCTATGCTTGGGCTGTAACTTATTTTGTTCGAAGTATTTATGTTCATGTGGACAAGAGTTATACTCGTCCTATAATCCAAAGATATGCTGGCACCTTAAATGCTTTCCAGTCTTGAGAGAAAAATGTTGTTGATTGTCGGAACCTTATTCGTGGAATGATGGATGGCAATGACTTTTGCTGGAATCCATTTTTCTCATCTCGATGTACGAGTGGATGACCAACCAAGGTCTATAAATACCTCAGAATTTATGATGATTATTTGATCTGGATTTTTTTCGTATCGTCGAGTAAACTTCCCTTTCATTCTTGAGGCATATAATCCTCACAGGTTTGCGTGACAACTTGGCTTTTTATAAAAATTTCCCAATTCACCAAGAAAGTTGGATATTGATCTCAATGCAGGCGATCTGTATCGCGTCTGGTTGTCTTTGACTCAAACAGTAAGTGGATCTACATTTCATATTCTAGACTATGAAGGATACAAATCAAAATGTTGATGCAGAGTACCAAATTTGGTGGAATAATTGAGTGGTGCCGATCCTGACCAAGGTTCAAGTGCATGTTTTATCTTCTAGTGAGAGCCGTAACTTTGTTCTTAATTCGGTTCTGAATAGGGTCATAGCCAAAGGGTTTAGTTCTCCACATATCATTCCTGAAGAGATTTCTCGAAAGAGGAAATTTGACCTTCGAAATGAAAGAGGCATTAAGAAGATTAAAATTAAAGTTCCATCAACCAAGTTTGCTTCCACCTCTAAGCTTGCTCATAAAAAGCCTGAAGTAGTTTTGATTCCAGACCACAGTAGTCCTAGAGATCGAGCATCCCACACATTTGGAAAGACTCTAACTCTGGAAGATGAAAGTTCTGAAGATCAGGTATATTATATTATTTTAATTTTTTAACATACTACCTGTATTTGGTCTTATGCAATGAACTTCAATTTCAGGCTCCTCTTTCCCAAATATATAAGATTAAACGATCAGTAAAACCAATGCCATTTTAAGTTGTCCCAAATCCTTCAAAACGTGACGTTAGAGTTTCTCAAATTAACATCAGTCTCCCGAATACACCATCAGATGGCGAATTTTTAGATATGTCGCCTAGAATACGGAACGTGAGTAGGCTTTTTTTTTTTATCTTTTCTTCTCTCTTTTTCATATCTCCATTTTTTTGTAGTTTTTCAAGCATTCCTGAATGATTGAATTTCTCTACGAATCCAAACTTTTTGTAAGATCAGACTGGCGAGAATGATAGGAGAATCGGTGCGCTTCAAGGAATAGATGGTATCCATGATTTTCATGGCCCACCTTGCAAATACTCGAGTACTATTAATGAATGTATTTCAACGTAGATGATTTCCAAGATGAAGATGAAGATGAAGATGAAGTGAATTCTGAGACTACGAGAGCTAACATTTCAGAGATTAGTCAAGAAGTTCCAGCTGCTCCACCTGGCTTTAGTTAACATTCCGGCCTTAGAAACAAATAATCATCGATCAGCTCCAATTTGTTCTTCCATGACTCGTACCCCGCTTGGGATAACTCAAGAGTCTCCTTACTTGAAGGCTGCTATGTAAGAAGCCATGACTAATTATTTTCAGAACTATTTCAGGGACGCTGAAGCATGGGTTTTCCAACATTCGATCATGGTGAGACAAAAATAATGTAATTCTTCAAAACGTGATTACCAACTCATTCCACATAGATCCGCACCTTTGATGAAATGCATGAATGTGTTTCTTAAAGAAGTTGATATTTATTTATCTGAAAGAAAACAACACCGGAATGTCCAACCGCCGAAGAAAAGACTAAGCAACTGAACCTTTTGAATATTCAGCTGGAAGTGGATGATTCCACGTGTTCTTCATTGGAAGACAAAATAAGTCGGCTAAATTTCGAGATGGACAGACTCCGTGATGAACTTCAAACCCATCAGGAACAAAAGAGTTTGCTTGGAACTGCAAATGCTGGATTAGAAGAATTATAGACTAGAGATGTCTCTAGCATAACATCCATTGACCAGAGTAGGAAGACCCTTGAAGATAGTTTCCTGCAAGTGATCAATGGCGAGTGATATTGATAAAGTCAAGACTTTCTGATCTTCTTTAAGACCACATTGTATGAGTTTTGATTTGCCATTGTTCTTTTTCTTTTTACGATGAAATTTTCTTTTTCTTGTTTCTTGTGTATTTTTTATACTGTAGAAAATGGTAAACGAATTGAATGAATTATTAGTTGTAACTAAACTTGAATTTATAGTTTATTCAATCTGCCTACGTACCCAAATGGGATCAACTCGAACATAGTTCATTACAAGAACATAAATTTTTTTTTGTTTATTTAGGGGGGTAGCCATTCACGGTTTATCCCCTTGCTCGCCAGGAGTATTACATTTTATTACAATGAAAATTTTATAAAATAAAGCACTTCAAGTGTAAAAATACTTTAGAAATTTTTCGTTGATAGGTCCGATTTGTAGTCCATCTTTGTCGACAATCTTGTATGCTCCATTCGTGAATGCATGAGTAACAACAAATGGACCATCCCATTTAGGTTAGAATTTGCCCCATGTCTTTCTTGTGATTATGATTGTTCTGCGTACGAAAAGTACCAAATCTCCAACTTGAAATGATCTTGGTCGTACCCTCTTGTTGAAGGACTTTGCCATCCGAGCTTGAGGTACATTTGTGCCTCTAATCTCTTCTCATTCAAAGCTTCTAGCTCCTCCAATCAAAGACGGGCATTTTTCTCTATTATTAAACCTTCTTGAATGGCAATTCGAAGTGATGAGATTTGGCACTCCAAAGGAAGTACAACTTCCACTCCATACTCTAAGGCGTAAGGAGTGGCTTGTGTTGGAGTCCGATAAGTAGTTCGATAAGCTCATAAGTCTTTACCAATTCTTTCATGCCAATCTTTTTTTGATTTGGAGACAACCTTTTTTAGTAGACTATATATAGTTTTGTTGAATGCCTCTGCTAACCCATTAGTTGTTGCATTGTACATCGACGAGTTGTATTGTTTAAATCCAAATTTTGCACATAAATTGTTATGTGGCTATTGCAGAAGGGCTTTCCATTGTCAGTGATGATGTATCATGGGACCCCATATCGATAAATGATCTGGATACTGATGAAATTCGCAACATTTCTTTCTTTACTTCTTTCAATGGTAAGGCTTCAGCCCACTTAGAGAAGTAGCCAGTCTCGACGAGGATGTATGAATGTCCAGCTGAAGATTTTGGAGTTATGGGTCCAATTACATTAAGACCCCATGCATCGAATGACCATGAAGCTACTTTCGGATGTAATGGTTCCGGAGGTTGATGGATGAAATTTGCATGAACTTGGAAAGCTTCACATTTTTTTGCAAAATCCATGGAGTCTTGTACTATAGTCGGCCAATAGTACGCTATCATCTTTATTCGAAAATGGAGTTTGGATCCGGACTGATGAGCACCACAGATTCCAGAGTGGGCTTTTTCTACGACATGTGTTGCTTCATCATTACTTAAACATCAGAGAAAAATTCCATCAAATGATCATTGATAAATCGTTACCTTATAAAAGACAAAGCGGGATGCACGCCTTTTGATTTCTGTTTTTCGCCGTAGATTGTCTAGTAGCTTTTGATGTTGAAGGAAATCGATTATTGGTTATCTCCAATCTTCTTTTTCTTCATCTTTGATTACTTCGATGCTATTGTTCTCTTCCATATCACTGGGTAGTAATGACGAAAGCACCCATCTTTGAGCAATTGAAATGGATTAAGAAAGTCTTTATCCGTCCTGGCTAAAACAACGGTCAATTAGATAAGGCATCAGCTTCCATATTTTCACTCCTAGGTGTGAATTTGATTTTTAACAAATCAAATCGTTTCATAAGTGTTGATGCGTATTCATGATATGGCTTCAAGTCTGAATTACGGATTTCGTACTCGGCTATAAGTTGGTTGATTATCAATTCAGAATCTCCAAAGACTTCCAGCTGATGGATGTCCATATCTAACGTTGTCTCCAAGCCAATGATAAGGCTTGATATCACCACGTTGTTTGAACATTTTTTCGTTAAGGCAAAAGAGTACGGCGTAACAAGATCACGAGGAGTGACAAAGATGACTCCTGCTCCAGCACCATAACTCTGGCTGCCCCATCGAAGTACAGCCTCCATGATAGTATGACTTCAGTAAATAGAATTTCTTCATCTAGAAGGTCTTCCTGTAGTTCTCAGCATAACAAGGCATATTTTTTTAATATGCGAATGCTTCATTTCAGCGCCTACCAGTGTCCGGTTCAAGTAGTAGAGCGCATTCACTTTTTCTTCATCGTTGGTTTAGATGAGAAGTGCCCCTAGAGAATATTCTTGTTCTGCAAAATAAAGATTTAGTGGTTTCCCTAGGACCGGAGCTATGAATACAGGTGGATGAGAGAAATATTGCTTGATGCTTTGGAAAGCACTTCGACATGCATCATTCCATTCAAATGATACATCTTTCTTTACCAATTGTTTGAATGGATGGCAATGTCCAAGAAGATTAGAGATAAATTTTCGAATGTATGCGAGTTTTCCTTGAAAACTTTTCAACTCATGCACTTTTTTTGGTTCGACATGTTGATTATGGAGTCAATTTTTTATTGATCTATTTCAATACCCCAATGTTGAACAATGAAGCAAAGAAATTTCCTGGATGTGACACCAAATGCACACTTCAGTGGATTCATCTTTAATTGATGTCGTCGAAGTCTTTCAAAAACATCCCGTAAATCTTGTAGATGATCGTCACGTTTCTTTGTTTTTACGACAAGATCATCTACATAGCATTCTATGTTCTTATGTAGCATGTCATCGAAATCTTTTGCATTGCTCATTGGTAGGTTGTCCCAGCATTTTTAATTCAAATGGCATAACTTTATAACAATATATGCCCTTAAGGGTACGTAATGCTGTACGTTCCTCCTCTTTCGGATTCATGAGTATTTAGTTGTATCCAGAAAATCTGTCCATGAAGATAAAACTTCATACCCAGTAGTTGCATCCACCATTAACTCTATTGTTGAGAACAAAAAATCATCTTTCAGACATGTTTGATTTAGATCACGAAAGTCAACACAAACTCGTAATTGTCCATTCTTTTTTTTTTACAGGAACAATATTCGCGATCCTAGTTGGGTACTTAACTTCACATATGAAAACAGCTTCAATAAGTTTGTTGACTTCCATTTCAATTTGATGAATTAGTTCTTGCCGAAATCTTCTTTGAGGTTGCTTAATCGGTCGAACTCCATGTCTTACTACATGGTGATGTACTACAACCCTCGGATCTAACCCCAACATTTCTTTGTAAGACCTCGAAAATATATCTTTGTAATCTTGAAGCAAATTGATGTACTCTGATTCCTCTTTTTGACCGAGGAGAGCATTTACAAACACTAGTCTTGAGTCTTCTTCAGTCCCCAAGTTTAATTACTTCAAGTCATCCACAGTATCTCGTCTTCCTTCTTCAAATGCAGGTGGGGCCAGTTCATGTTCATCTGTTGTGGCGGAGTTTTCAGACTCAGGTTTTGAGCTGGGAGCTTTTTCAAAAGCTATGTGATTAACAGAGATTTCTTCTTCATCCTCATTATTCTTTAAAGAAGGGTAAACTTTTTGATGTTTTCATCTTCTCCTTGATCAACGGCTTTGGACTTAGATTAGAAGTTTTAATTTCAAGTCGAGAAAATGCAGATTATCTTTGAGATGACTTCTGGGGAGCTTGTGTGTTATTATCAATTTGGGTAGAAGAAGAATGATCCTCACTTAACCTTTTGAAGACGAAAGTTTTACCTTTTATGTCAACTATTGGGGAGGGTTTCCCTTTTACCCTTTTAAACACAGAAACTCTGGTCTTCTCGTTTTCAATTCGATCGAATACAGAAGGTTTCGGCTGTTCAGATTTTATCTCCTGTAATTTCATATATTTGAATCATGATTGGGTTTGAGGAAACCTTCTTGACTTTAATCTTTCTAGGTGGATTTGGATTGTATCGACCTTACCAACTTCCCCAGGTCTCTCTGGCGCCTGAAGTTCGATTATCTTCTATTCGATGAGTTGATCCAGAATTTCAAAAACTTCAGAATCTGAGAATGGGTATTCATTCTCTTCAAGTTCTTTCAAAGTCACATGACCTCTGCTTTAGATTAGTCCTTTGTTAAGTCTGAACTCTGGTTTTGGTTTTGGGTTTGATCTCGACCCTTGGAAAGCTATCTTTGCAGGGATAGTGGAAATCGTCATTACCTCTTTAGACTTACCTGCCTTGACGTCCTTCTTTATTTATTAAGATCTTTCTTGTTACGTGGATCACTTGGTAAGTAACTCATATGCCTTACAATTTGGAGCTCCAGGTTATGAGAATGTGTCGCCAACTCTTCAACGTAGTGAGGCATATTTGCTTGGAAATTGTAGAGTAATCCCCAATGCATGCCTTGTACACACATGTCAATGGAAGATGCTTCGCTTATTCATTCTATGCAATTGAGCACGAGGTTCCTCCAGCGTTTGATGTACTCTACAACGGGCTCTTCCTTGCTCTGCTTCGTTCAGGCTAGTTTTGGAAGGCTGACAGTTCACCAGTGCTGTAGAAATGGGTTAGGAATTCTTATTCAAGTTGATCCCAACTATCAATCGACCCAGCTAGTAAATCGGTATACCATTCGAATGCGGCACCTTTGATGGAGTGTATGAACTGTTTCACCATGGTGTCATTGTAATTGCCTGCATTGTTACACGTCTCAATAAAATGAGCAATATATTACTTCGGGTTGCCCTTCCCATCAAAACACTGGAATTTCGGAGGTTGGTAATCGAGTGACATCTTTATTTCGTCGATTCGATGACTATAAGGCTTGGCATACACCAATGAAGATTGTAATGAACCACCATACTGGGCACGAATGGTGTCCGTAATCATATGTTGAAGTTGGTTGACAGATAGAGAGCAAACAGAGAGTTGACTGGTATCACGCAAAACATTTTGAACAGCTGTGCGATCATGCATATATTCTTTTTGTTGGCGTTCTTGGACTTCTAAATCTTTAGCTTTGGAAGATCTTGGATTTTCTTGATCTTCTTAATCGACAGATTTTACATCTCTAGCCTGTACATGAGTGCAACAACTTGTGCATCTTTCTCTTCTATTGATTTTGTTGACTTTTCAATGGCTAAAGCCAGTTGTTGGATCCTGTCATCTAAGCCCAACATCACCTCTATGACCATCACCGGCTCAAGTGATTCTTCAGATGAAGTATTGTCTCCCCAACTTTACAGAGAAGTGGCATGAGGGGATCCAGACAAGGATCTGCCAATGGAGACTGAGCTTGAACGAGAGCTTTTCGCTGAACTCTTGATCTTTTTTGTTGGAGAACTTCTTTAGTGGTGGGATCAGTTCAGTCTTCCCACTTCTTGTTTGGGTTCTGATCGCACGGAACAGTTCAGCAAGCGTCTCTTCAAGATGAGTCATAGTTTGTTTCGCCTGTTCGTTTGCCATTGTTGATGTAGTGGTCGAAAATTGAGGATTCTGAGTTCAAAAGATGAGAGGAAAAGAATGTCCCACCGAGCGTGCCAAGAAATTTGTACGATAAATTTCGTGTATTAAAATACAGAAATAATTACAAATCCTATTTTTTAGAATTACAAATGGATATGAATCTTCTTATAATTACAAAATTGTAAAATCCTTTGATTAATGATTTGAATGTTTGAAGACGAGGAGTCACGTGACTTGAATCCTAGGATTCGAGATTTGTTGAGAATTTGATTTGCTGAGAATTTGACTTGTTCGACACTTGAATTTTGGAGCTTGGATTTGCACTTAGAAATTTGGACTTGATCTTGTTTTAATTCGAAGAAAACTTTGATCTTCTTGGGTTTTCTTGATTTGAAGAAGATTTTGATCTTCTTCGTGTTCGCCGGATTTGGAGTTGAGAGGATTTCTTCTCTTCCTTCATGTTTGAGATTTCTTTAACACTTCGTGATTTTCTTCTGCACTTTCACCTCTTTTTTCCTATGAAGCTTTGGTCATATTTATAGGGAAAATTCATGACCAATTTTGGTAACCACTCAATTAATTCAATTAGAATTATTATAATTGAACAACTGAGGATTTTGAAATAGTGGGATGAACCTTTAATACATAAAACTAATGCAATTTTTACTTGATCAAAGCTCTATTTCCTTTTCACTTCAATTTATTTTTTGCAATTTAGAGTGTGGGGCCTTACAACATTCCAAAGTATTGTTTCAAAACCAACATACACCAGTACACAAAGCAAAATCAAGAGAGAACATAAAACGATGACATAGGAAACAATGATGTAAATTCTTAAACCTATGTAAATTAAAAATGATTTTCAAATTATACAATTGATAAAGTGGACAGCAGTCAGTTAGAATATCCTATAATCAGTTTCTAACGGCTCTGATTGCAACGTAAAGCTTGAATCTATGTTCGAGCAATTTTAATTAAGTGTAGAAATTGAATAACAAATCTAAATTTAAACATCATATCTCACATGATAAACCCCAAAAGAAAACATCCACGGACCCTTATATCACGGGTCAAACAATCTACTAAATCAATTTATGAAAAATACAATAGTATCCATTTTGTAATTTCACAAAATTAACAAAGAACAGTCAAAAGAAATTTTAAAAAAAATCCCTTGTATCTTCTCCTTTTTGAGTTATTGATGAAGTGGAATCAAACACACCGGTCTTGACTTTATTACCACTTCCTTATTGTACTTGATCGCAACCAACAATTGAATTGAGAATCACCATTCTTAACTTACGCCATGTAGTTCGATCAATTTACGGGATTGAACATTTAGTGCACGTTTATTTGTATTCTCCAAATACTTCGAAGAAGACTTTGGCTTTAAAAATAATCAAATCCATATGAATTTGTATGAAGACGGCAGAACACACACAGCTAGGTCACAAACTGGAGAATATTTTTCAAAGCTTAATTCTAATCTTTTTTAATTAATACTTATTAGTAAAATTGAAATTAATTCTTACCTAATTAGTAGACATTAAGCACAGTAAGAGGATTTGTATATCATAAAATATACTCAAGGATATCCTTGATATGTTAATAGATTGAATTAGGTAAAGATAGTATTAAATTAATCTATCCTTAAATTTTTTAATTAACTAATCTGAAAATATATAAGATAGAAAATAATCTATTATATACGAGCTGCAGAAAAAAAGGTTTCCTATTTAAATATGAAAAAACCTAAAAGTTGCCGCTAACATATTATGTTGAATATACCTACCATCCTGTTAGTCAATACTCATCTTAGCTTTTCTCACGTTTTTTAACAACAATCTCCCTCTTTGGCTTAACTTAATTTCAAAAATTAATATTAAATTTTTAACGTCACGTGTTTTGTTGACCGTTGATCAAATAATGTATAAGGACTACTCCCCCTAAATCAGATCTCATCGCACACAGTGTACTCCTCCTAACTCAATTATCCTCACACATTGTGAACAGAAAAACATGAGTTAAAACAATTTTACAGATAGTAGTGTGTAGAAGTGAATCTCTGTGGTGGCTTGGCTAACTATCTAAAACTTTCATTCAAAGCCAAGATAATAAACAAACAGCCTATTCACATGTCGGTATATGAACACATAAAAATATTTTCCAGTTAGCCACCTAGCGTCACCAGTTCAAAGCTTGTGTACCAAATCATCTTGCTTAGCATTTGAGACATTATCACTATTTTGAGGTTGATGTTCAAAAGACACAATTATTTATGGATAAGTTTGGTTAAGCCTTTACGAAAGAAATTTTTAATCCGTAGATTCAAGTTTTAGTGATTTGTTAATCACAAGAAGTTGTGATTGTAAGATACAAATTACATACGACTGAATCTTAAATTGTCTGTGGTCGTATGTAATAACGAGATACGGATATCGTTTTACAGATAGACCATCACGTGTTGCATTTTTTACTTGTGAAGTAAGTAGCTGATCTCACAAGTTAAAGTGTGGTGATATTTAAATGAATACGTAGATGTTTTGTTATAGAACAAAACGTTGGAGACCTGTTGGGAAATTCCACATGGATAACTATCTGAGTGTCAGTGGTTAATCTTTAATGTTCGATAGTGAAATTGGTCGTTTGACTTGAGGTCATCATAGTGTCTTATATGAGGACAGTTATACTTTGATGATGTTGCTGCCAAGGGTCGCTAATACGACATCGTTCGGTATGTCAATAATCATATAAAGGTTTTGAAAGATCAATAGAGGATTCGCCACTCTTAGATAGTAAGAGATTATGATCTACATTTTATCCAGTTAAGTTAATAATGAAATCATTGGCCAAAGTGAACTCATAAGTCGAAAAGGAGTTTTCGACTTACATTGACTTAACAATGGGATAACAGAAATGATCGATAATTGAGATTGACACATATCTATATCTCATAATTGATCGGATCATATTGACGAAATGATTATAGTTTTACAGTAAACGAACAAGTTTGATTTTGTCATACCACGTGACATTTACCGTCACATGTATTGCCTTGACACATTGCTAGATGTCAACTTGGGACGGCAGATGTGAATTGATATAAATTAAAAGGGATATTTTAATTTATCAATTTTGATTAGATCAAAATAATAATTCACGTCGTTGGGTATCGTGATCGGGAACCGGTCACACAAGAAAAGAAAATTCTAGTCAAAATTCTTGTTCTCTATGTGGATCACCGTTGGAGGCTGAACAATTGGACAGCTTGGATTGCAGATCGTAACCATCCAAGTTTGAGAATCAGTAAAGGAGTTTCAGAATTCATCAAAGGTATTATTCTAAACACAAAGCAAATTCGTGGTGAAAATTGAAAATTGATTTATTTTCTGCTGTGCATGTTAAGTAAATTCCCAACACATGGAACCTATAACCGATAGTGGGGACAAATATCATTTTATTCAGAGGTCAACATGCGAATTTGAATATACTGCATATGTTAGTTTTTGGTTCGATTAGATTGTTGGTTTATGTTCTTCCAAATTTATTCAACTTTATTGCATGTGTTGAGGCATTGCCACATATGCACCAACAAGTACATGAACCTAATTACACATCACAAAAATACTTCACAAATCAACCCTCAAGAACAATAACCTTGAATAAAGATCGAAGATATGTAGATAGGAGAACCCTAATCTCAACATTCCTTTTTAGATAGAGAAAAAATACTCAAGTATGGTGAGACGTGAATGGAAAGTAGATTAGTCCAGATATAAAGGCAGTAAAATCCTTTGTTGTTGTAGTAGTAGTAGTAGTAGAGCATACATAGTAGTAGTAGTAGAGCATACTAGTCAGTGCAGCAGCGGTACATGATATACTTGTCCATAGTACGTCCACATTCAGAGCAAACCACACGCTCTGGGATGTATCCAGCGCTCCCTGGCAGAATGATGCGGTTACAGTGGTGTTCAGGGTGGACACCAGTAATCTCCTCACGCAGTACAGACACAAATTTATCAGGGTGGTCCACTTTTTGTCCCCATTTTTCTGAGTTGTCGAAAACTGTAAGCAAAATATCACCTTTGCCTTTAGTCATGTCATGCAGGCCCCTACTGAAAACAGCCCATCCTTGTTCACTGCCGTCGTAGGTTAGCATTGTCAAGATTTCCTGCATTATTTTATCATCCTCAATGGTCATGCCGTGTTGAATTTTGGAGTTCCACATGCTCCCCAGCCTCACCCAGAAAAACCAAACGTAATCATAATAGTCCTTCAATGGAAAAATGTGGCTAAGTCGGTCTCTGTCAATGATTTCATGGCATCTTCTTACTTTGTCCTTTGGATTGCTCTTTCCCACATAAATCATTTCTAGGGGAACTTGCAATGCGTTTGCAATGCTTCGCGTTTTAGTTGTGAATTTCCTAATCCAGTCAATATCCTCTCCACCATACAAGCATATAGTTTTGTTGTCCCTTATCTGTGACCAAAAAAGCATATGAACATTGTGTTACAAATATGACGCTCACTGTCTATTATGAATCTCTTAGATCGCATCAGAAGCAACAAGAGGCATGATGGTTATGAATGTGTTTAACACCCATTTTTGGGAAATTATAAATTTTGGAATAGTAGTTGATGGAAGAATGTGTGGTTGAAAAGTAATGAAAAATTTTAGATTTTTGTGTAATATTACTTTATTTGAAGAATATGTAGTTATAATTAAGAGAAAAATTTTAAAAAAATTAATGGGTGCCAAACACCCTCTATGTTGCATAGGTGTACGATTGACAATTAGCAATCTTGATATTTATGGTTATGATGACGGCATGATGATCAGTGATCGATGCTTGCAGCAAGAGAGTTAATAATTTAGGGTGAAAGATGGTGTACGTACCCATTCCTGGATACGTGGATCAATGGTGTCTGCTAGTAATTCAATATTCCAGGTACTCTCTCTCCATAGTCCCAATTCCCTTTCCTTAGTGAAGGGGAAGGCAACACTTCCCCAAATCCACATTACGGGTAAAGCATTGACGTTTGACACTCTTCCTTGCGGATCCAAGACAACGAGCAGGGGCATGTGGCTGAAATTCCATATCTCCCGCATGTACCTAATGGCTACTGGATCAACCAAGGAAGGATGATCCACTGAATACCATGGCATAGAGCTGCGAATATCGAGAAATTGTGTATCCTGTGTTGGGCTCATGGATGTTGCTTGGTCAACAATGGGGAGCCAGAGAACCTCGTATTCGTGCCTCATTGAATGTTGGTTGTAAATAAGATGGAGAATGTTGAGCTCTTCGTGGGGAAGGTCAAGGTCTGAAATTAGTAGCAAGACATACTTCATCCTCAATATATCGAGGCGTTCCTGTCATCAGGAAAATGTAAAAAATATGGTCAAATTGGAAGGGATCAAGAAATTCGTGCAGTAGGGACAAGTAAGGAGACAACAGTTATCTTTCTAGTCCCATCAAAGATTGGCATTTGATCTTCTCGGGCACGAATAATTGCCCTTAATATCTTCATGTTGTCAATGTGAGATGTCTCAAAGAGTTTTCTCAGATTAGCAAATTCATCATTTCTCTTCTTTGCCTCTGTAAAACAACACAATCAATTAAATGATAGTATAACTAGCCATAATTCAAGAAATGAATTAGAAGTTGTGCGGTGATTCTGGGTCATATTATCATTCGTCGTGTCTTAACAAAAAAAAAAGCAGTAAAGAAGGGCTAACTGGGCGCTAATTTCTACGTTTTTGATGAGTTCCTCATTCCTGGATATCAAGGTGGATTTGTTGGTGACTTACCAATAATACCATTCAAATTCTCCAGTTGACTCCGAAAATGCTCACTCATGTGGGAGAGCTTATTAGCTAGACTTAATATCTCCCAGGATTCAGCAGTTGAGGTAATGTACCTGATCCCCAACAAAATTATTCAATTGTAAATCTGTTTAAAAATCTAGTTTCTTGTTTTCATTTACTTTGTTCATTAGGCACAATAGGAAACGTACTCATGACCACTGCCAACAAGGTTCAGGAGTACTGATGCACTGGCCACAATGCTCCTTATGATCCAATAAACAGTTGTTGGAATGTGAGCAGTCGCGGTTTCCATTTCTGGTGAATCACGGTTAATGTATTGAGTGGGGAGCTCCTTGAACTTTATAATGATGTGAGTCACGGTCAGTACAGCCTGTAAAAGATTGGCAACAGCATCAATCTTCTTTCTTATTTCCTCATTTTGCTCCATCCTTTCAGGTATATCTTTGAGAGCTGCAATGTCCTTGGCAAGTTGATTTTTCACACGCAAGTGCTCGACCAGCCAAAATTCACCATAGCTGACAGAAAAAGCAGCGAAGGTAATGACCACCTTGGCATCCCAAGCGTATTTTGACAGTGCTTCAAGAAGTCCAATGGCTATTGAATGTGATTCTCCAGAGGGAATTTTGCAAATTATCTGTTGCATTAGACATTCATAATCTTGAGTTGACAATTTAAATACAACGTCTTTTTTAAGGGGGTTTATATACTTCCCAAATTCCAAGTTTGTGTCTCCATATACACTGCTAGGCCTTCGTTACAAAGTTTTACGCAGCATTTACGAGACTAATGCTAAAAATCACATGAAAGTGTTAATTGACTAATGGTGCATGATTTTCTTTTAAGATAATCAAGATTGAGCTCGAGAGAAGCAGAAATTCTTTGTACCTCCCAGGAAATTTTGTTTATGGGATATGCCAACAGTTGAACTATCTCCGCATCGTGGTAAGCACTTTGAAAGGACTTCTCATATGACTCTGAATGTGGTGGAACTTGAGCTCCCTATATTATAAACATATAAAAGTGTCAGTTAAATGAAGCCAAGGATGAAGTCTAGAAAAAATCATGTTTGGCAGCAAAGATTGGGTAGTACTGAACAAGAAAAAGCTAATTAGCATTGTACATGAACGGTGTCAAGAAGTTTGCCACGTTTCAGGATATCCTCAACTATGGAAAGAACAGGCTTCACGTCAAGATCCTCATAATCTGGAGCATGGGTGCCCAGAATTTGCTTGTTCAATCCAATATCATCAGTCGCAGAGTAGCGATCTTGCCCATCAACCTTCATCAAACGACCTCTGCCTGCTGACAGAGGCTTAGCTGCACCCGTAAGGGGCCTAGCTTTAGAATCCGACAGCTTATCATTCATCAGTGGGTTGGTCCTAGTTGCGGGAACTAATTCTCGGCTCTCCATTTCTGCAAACAAAAAGACAGATAACAAGAAACAATATGTTTGAAGAGTAAATGTCTGTGTTGGTGTTCATTCGGGGTTCCCTCTAGTCCTTATATAGCTAATAATGCTAAGTGAATCAGGTGCCTTGCTTCCATTGTGGTGTACGACCCGAAGGGGGGCTTGGTATTATAGCATCGATGTAGAGTCAAATTTGGTTGAAAGCTACAGCTCATCTTAATGCGATTCAACCTATATCACATTGAATCAAGCCTAAAAATTCACTCCAAGCCTAATTCGAGCCTGTCCCATTTATAGCATGCTCATGTACTGGTAATTTGCATCACTTTTTTTTTTAATAGAAAACTAATTAATACCAATTTGTCCAAAATATCCAAGCTAATTAGCCGTTAATTTAGAGTTAATCTTATTTGATTGGTTGTTGTTCCTAAATAATAGTTGTCTACCTTTCAATGTATAGAATTAATTTATCTATAACTTGGAGAGATTTATTTTTGTCACGCACAAGTTAATTTAATTTTATCACTTGCGATCGCACAATATACATTTTTAGCTTTCTGCTGGAATTTTTTCGCCTCCCATTCAAGTTGGTCCCTAACTTCCTCCATTGGAATTTAGAGTTCCTTCTTATTTGCATCTTTGGACATTCATCTTTCAATCTTCTCAATTTGATCTTTATTATCCACGATCATTGGAAATCGAGTCGTTGTAAGTTTCAAAAGTTTTGGACTTTTCAAATGTTAGGATAATATCTCCCGAAACAAGTGAATTTCCTATGATTGCTATCTTAATGTTCCACATTGATCATGTGCATTCATGTTGATCATCAATTTCTTCGAATTAAGTCCAATTAAGCTTCGTCACACATTTTTCATGACAATTAGGGTCACCTACAATTAATATAATTTACAATAAATTAAGTATATATCCTATCAATTCGCAATATAAACCATGTTTAGGAATCCGACTAAGTTTATAAAATGCACTTATTATTAAATTTCACAATATTAAAAGTCCTAAACAAATTCCCTTTCTCGCAATTTGTGAAAGTGCTCATGCATCCACAACACCAATTAATTAGCACATCCCATTCTCTATGTAATATTGAAACTCATCCTTCCTACACCAAGCATGGGCGGACGCAGGGGTGGCTTGGGGGGTCACGTGTTTTTTCACCATTAAATGTTCTATGTTTTTGTTTCAATTTTCGAATGTGAAATGAAATCGAAATGTTACGACTTGTCAAAGTAGGCCATTCAAAATTAGTATTTCAAAAATTTCGATAACATGTTAATTTTAAATATTCTCTGATGATAGTACGCTAATCGAATATAAAAATTACTTATATCATCTCAAAACTTATTTCGAGAACTACATTATAAGCATATCGAATAGTGCAAACAGATATCGAAAATAGTTAAAGATGTGTTAAACGTGAGTTTTAAAGAAAGACGTCTAACTTGCATTTTCTTTAAAAAAAATTCAATTATTTTATTAACATTTTTTTTTTTTTGCGATACAAATTTTTCAATGTAAATTTTATCATTTTATTAGGAACTTTTATATGGAATATGACATCAAAATTTTTTTAAATTTTATATCTGAAAAAGTCATATCTCATTTAAATTTTCGGATGCAAAATTACATGATGTATGATTTTTTTTTTTGAATGTAAATTTTCGATTGTAAAATTTCTTTCAACTTCTTTACAAATTCGATTGTGCCCCCTAACTTTAAACTTCTGCGTCTGCCTCTGACTCCAAGCACTCAAAAATTGGGAGTTCATATATTCTACTTATATCAATAGGTCCTACAAGTCATTTTGCATTGTAAACATAATAATCCAAAAAATATTTACTTTTTCTTCAAAGTTCTACTTATATCTTGTAATTAAGAGGGCACTGTCCAAACGTGAAAGAAGAACATATAACATGTTTAGATACGGATTTAGAGAAATTGAAAATCCAATATTTGATAAATTTCTAAGAGGTTAAGGACCAAGGCTACAATTTAATAGATGATTAGGAATATTGGTTTGTAACAGCCGCAACCAATATTCCCTTAGGTGGTTTTCAATTTATAAAAATATTGGATGTTTTCAATTTCTCAGTATTTTATAGTTCAAATCAACAAGTACAACTTCTTGATATTCGTACACGAACGAATGAGTATTTGATGTCTATTTTGTGAGATCTTTAGGAAAGAACAGGAATTAGAAAATTGAAAATTCCTTGTTCTCACACTTTCGTAAGTACTACTCTATTGGTATAAGAGATGGGGTTGTTCATTTGAGCATTTTGCCAAGGAAATGTCAAGACCATGAAGTGTAAATACGTGACAACTATGCTCGTGACTACATGATACAATCCCACAACTATTATAGTTGACCTAACAAAAGAAAATCCAAATCCCCTTAAATTTTTGCGACAAAATTTCTCCACATAAGCAATGCAGTCTATATATGGATTTATTAACTACTTTGGCAGTTTTAGGATTTTAATGTTTCATGATAATTTTAGATTTTCTTCTTTCCCTTGATTAATTTTTTCCTTAAGTGACTTTTTCAACTAATATCTTATATTAAGTGTTTTATTGTTGTGTTTTGAAATTTTCTTATAGAATAGTATTCTGTTTCATTATATAAAGAAGAACATACGGGTTTGTAGAAAGAAAAAAATTAATAAAATGAAATTGAGTATTCTCAATTATGTGTCCAAATTATTGACGTTCTTTATGAATCAACTAATGTTTGGTGCCTAATTTTATGACATTCATAATACATCAATGAAAACTGAAAGGTTGTTCATGAATTTCGTTTTTCTCACACTTACATGTTACTCTAATCAAATCTTCTACTCGAAAATGATTTCATGCATACTAAGGTACCTACCTATGGTTGTATATTAAATTAACAGCCAAGTTGTATATTCATATATGCACGAATGTGCAACAAGCATTGACCTTGGGATGATTGTACCATTTTCCATGCCACGGCTATCTTTTCTGTTAGCCACATATTTTGGTTAAGGGAAAATTAGGACTGGGCTCCCCATTTTTTCATGTAATGTGGTTATACCCAAACTTCAAAAGTGAAGTTTAGGGTCCAAACCTATATAAATCGATAAATTTGTAAAAACAATTGATATAAACTATCAATATAGACGTTAAAATTGCCTATGAGTTTAATGTAACTTAAGGAGAACACAATTTAAGTGTTTTACAATTGAGCCCTTCAACTTTTCATATGAAGTAATATGTGAATTTCATATGCACATTCATTATCATCACATAAGGAACTAGATTTACGGATTCAAATATGTTTGAGGTTCAAAACCTTGTCTCTAAACATTGAGATCCATAAATGCACTATGTGAAGGGTTGAGAAGTCCGACCACCTTTTTTTCGGTTAATTTAATAGGACTAAGTGCTTAGATTGAAGCAAAATTAGAGGTTCAATGACTAAGCTATATCCAACCCCCCCGCCCCCACCCCCCTTCTTTTTTTTTCTTTTTTTTTTTTTTTTTGTTAATTAAATAAGACAAAGAGTTTAGATTGAAACAAAATTAGAGGTTCAATGACTAAGCTATATCCAACCGTGTCCCTTTTTCCTTTTTCATCCCCCCCCCCCCCCCCAACCCCCACCCAAAAAATAAATAAATAAATAAATAATAGAGGTTCAATGACTAAGCTATAATGGATAATTAACGCTGCTTTTAACTCGTTAATTACATTAAAAACTCACCACCTTTCTCTAACAATTAAAATTTTAAATTACATTATAATTGATACTTGGTTTATTAAGACTTCACTTTATATCTTTTTGTTACTATTCACTTTTCCGAAATAATGGCGTATGAATTGGATACATTTCGTATATTAGTATGACAAAAATTGGATTGATTTAGTTACAAATTTGCTACATTATTCTCTTCATTGATCACTTTACAATTCAACATTCGGAATACCAGTAATGAATACCAAATTTAATGATACTATCATATTTCGGAGAAATTCTTTAATACATAAAACTGATGCTTGACAGAAATTTTTTTACTTGATCAAAGCTCTTTTTCTTTTTCCCTTAAATTTCTTTTATGCAATTTACATAGTGGGGTCCTAACGATGCCTTACAATATTACAAAGTTCTGTTTCAAAACCAACATACACCAGTACATAAAGCAAAATCAATGGAGAACACAAAACGACGACATAGGAAACAAGGATGTAAATTCCTAAACCTATGTAAATTAAAAATGATTTTTAAATTATACTATTGATAAAGTGGACAGCAGTTAGTCAGAATATCCTATAATCAGTTTCTAACGGTTCTGATTGCAACATGAAGCTTGAATATATGTTGAGGCAATTTTAATTAATCGTGGAAATTGAATAACAGATCTAAACTTAACATCAGATGTAACGTGGTAAATCCCAAAGGAATACATCAATGGACCCTCATATCACGGGTCAAACATACTAAATTAATTGATCAAAAATACAATAGTATCCATTTTATAATTTCGCAAAATTAACAAAGATCAATCAAAAGAAATTAAGAAAAAATCCCTTGTATCTTCTTCCTTTTGACTTATGGATGAAGTGGAATCAAACACACCGACTTTATCACCACTTTCCTATTGTACTCGATCGCAACCAACTCTTGGATTAAGAATCACCATTTTTAACACACGCCATGCAGTTCGATCAATTAACGGGATTGAACATTCAGCGCACGTTGATTCCAAATAATTTGAAGAAGAATTTGGCCTTAAAAATAATCAATGAAACATCTTTGGAGAAGACTTTGGCTTTAAAAATGATCAATGAGGCATTTAATCCATATGAATTTGTATGTAGACGGCAGAACACGCACATTTGTTGAAGTATGAACTATTTTCAATTAGCTGCCAGTAAGATTTGTTGAGCTATTTGCCACTGAATATTGGCATTTTCAGCATCCACAGAAAGTACCTAAACTGACCTAAATTTGGGATATAATAAATAACGTGAGACTAGATGATACTTGTTGACCTATATATGGGTGATAAAGGAAATTTATGAATTCATCAGTGAAGTATGATGTTATTACTAGTAAACAAGATTGCCAAATGAGCATTATTGGATTGCTGATAAAACTGCATCCAATTTCTACTAAGTGATTTTTAATGTCGTGTATTTTTTGACTGTTGATCAAACAATGTATAAGGACTACTCCCCCTTAATCAGATCTCATCTCACACAGTATACTCCTCCTTACTCAATTATCCTTACACCTTATGACCAGAAATGCATGAGTTAAAACAATTTTACAGAGAGAAGTGTGCAGCAGTGAATCTCTGTGGTGGCTTGGCTAAATATTTAAAACTTTCATCGAAATCCAAGATAATAAACAAACAGCCTATTCACATGTCGGTAGATGAACACATAAGAATATTTTCCAGTTATCCACCTAGAGTCACTAGTTCAAAGCTTGTGTACCAAATCATCTTGCTTAGCATTTGAGACACTATCACTATTTTGAGGTTGATGTTCAAAAGACACAATTATTTATGGATAAGTTTGGTTCAGCCTTTACAAAAGAAATTCTTTAAAATTCGATTTTTTTTAATACGGTAGAGGACTGTTGCAGAACTTTAAAATAACATCGATTTTGGGATCAAAGATGGATATACAAGTCAGTTAACATGCATTAGTAGTGAAAAAAAATGTTTATAGAACTTGAGTAAGGGAAATACTTTCGATATGAGCGAGGAAAGGAGAAAATGGACATTGTTTTTCCGGATCACGATTGTAGGACACCAATGCAGACCAATGCTTGGAAATGTAACTTGCGTTATACTACATGTTGGAGGCCTCCCACCTTTTCCTAAGGGCCGCCAATATTCTTCATCTTAAAATATACCATGTACATATTTCCAAGTGATTGATTTCATGCCCCGAATTTGAATTTTTTCAGTTAATTTTGAGATGTTTGATCCTGAAGACACCTTAACAACTAGTTGCAAGTTTTGAGAAGAGATGTTGGAGAATCTATAAATAGATTGAATATCTTTTGGATTTGATATGGAAACGTGAAAATTCTCTTTGTATTCTTCCCAAAATTACTGTGCATAGTACTTTTTCATATTTTCTAACGCTTTGTTTGTATTATGTGAATACGGAACACAAAATATAAATCTCTCGAGTTTGGATCCAATTATCCTTAGTGTTCGGGTTATTTTTGTTAGTACATGATGCAAAGAACATGGGTTCCATGGAACCCATCACTGGTAGTGGGGACAAATATCATCTTAATCAGAGGTCATCAACATGCGAATTTGAATCTACTGCATATGTTGGTTTTTGTTTGATTAGATTATTGGTGTCTGTTCTTCCAACTTTATTCAACTTTATTGCATGTGTTGAAGCATTGCCACATATGCACCAAAAAGTACATGAACCTAATTAAAAATACTCTACAAATCAATCCTCAAGAACAATAACCTTGAATAAAGATCGAAGATATGTAGATGGCAGAACTCTAATCTCACGATTCCTTTCTAGATAGAGAAAAAATACTCGAGTATGGTGAGATGTGTGTAGAAAGTAGATTAGTCCACATATATCAAGGCACTAAAGGAGCAGTAAGGCGAGGTGAGGAAAATAAGTGGTGGCAGTGACAAAGAAGAGAGAAGCTTAGCATTTATATAGTTTAAAGACTTGAGTGTAATTTTAACTTTAGTTACAATCATGTTTTGGTGTCAAAAGTTCAACTTTTTTAGACCAACGTACGAAATTAAACAATAAAAAATAACAAATCATTTATTAATTGATTTCTAGATGGCAAAAGATAAAAAACTCCGGGCACTTTGCTAGTCAAAAATTCACTATAAACTATGGGACTTATAATATGGTCCAGACCCGATAAACCCTTAGTCTCCTGTGCCCTTTTTCCTGTAATCACCTTGGCCCTCCAGATTGCGTGTTCCTCATCCCGACCCTTGGTATCGTTTATCTCCCGTGGAACTCCAACTCCAAGAGCTGGACATAGGACTGTACATTACACTCATCATCAAAATGGGGTTGCTGACATGATGAATCATACTTTACTTGATAAAGTTAGATGTATGATGTTGAGTTTTGGTGTGCCTAAGTCTTTTGGAGGTGAAGCTATTATAACCGCGTGTTATTAACTAGTATGACTTATTCAACTATTTTAAATGATGATACTCCATGCGAGATTTGGTACGGTAAATGTGATGATAATTCTATGCTTAGGACCTTTGACTATGCTGCTTTCTCTCATCAAAGTGATGGAAAACTAGAACCTAGAGCTAAGAAGTGTGTGTCTTCTTAGGTTACCCTAAGGGAGTTAAAGGATATAAGTTGTGGATAAAAGCCAGAAAGCTATGAGAATAATCATAAGTCAAGATGTCATTTAATAAGTCTGAGATTTCTTGCGTAGAGAATGAAGAACGGTAAGAAATTGTTAGAAAAGAGTCCCCAATTGATGTGGAGTGAATGAGTGTCCACATGCCCAATACCCTGAGCAAGGTGTTGAGTAATACACAAAGTTAGCAAAACACAAAAATAGAAGGTGATGAAGAAGTTGTTAAGGACAATCCTTTCAATCAAGACTCTCTAGTGAAATACCAACTAGCTAGAGATAGAGAAAGTAGACCAAGTTGGGAACCCCAAAGATTGTCATATTATAACAGCCAATACTAGTTACCAAGAAATAGTTGATAAGGAATCAAATACCTACGACGAAGCTATAAGGATGCAAATGAGTTTATAATATTAAGGAGAGAACCACTGAGAGTGAGCACATGATATATAAGGTTAGGTTAGTAGCCAAAGGATACACACAAAAGGAAAGGGTAGATTATAATGAGTCTTTTCGCCAGTTGTTAATTATACCACTATTAAGGTCATGCTTGCTTTCATTGCTTATTATGTCTACGAAATTACACAATTTGATGTCAAAACTATTATTATTATTAATATTTTTTTTTTTTTGGTATGGTGACTTTGATGAAAAGATATTTATGAATCAATCCAAAGGTTTTGAAAGTAAAGCTAAACTTGACCATGTGTGTTTTTAAAGAAAAAGATTTTATGAGTAATATGCCTTATTCTAATGTCATTGGCTTCATTATGTACTTTATGATCTGCACGAGACCTGATTTTGTATTCACTATGAGTATGTTAAGTAGATACATAGCTAATCATAGTCCCTAAACATTAGGAAGTGTTAAAGTGGTTGTTTAGGTACTTGAAAGGTACTTTTGATGTGGGGGTTAGTTTATAAATCTGCTAATGAGGGTGTGAAATGTAAAGGATTCTTAGATGCTGACTATAGTGGGGATAGAGATAATAGAAAATCTACTTCTTCTTATGCATTTACATTGTACGACTCCCGTGTGAGTTGGAAGTCTCAACTTCAACGTATTATTGCTTTTTCTACCACTGAATGTCCGTATATTGCTGCCATAAAAGCTATTAAAGACTACAGTTTAGAGGTTTATTTAATGAACTCACTGTTTTAAATGATAATGTGATAATACATTCTGATAGCCAATCTACTATTTATCTGTGTAAGAATCCTGTGTTTTATGAACACACTAAATATATAGATGTTAGGTTACATTTTATTAGAAATGTAGTTTCTTAAGATTTGATAAAACTTGAGAAAGTGCATTCGAATTACAACTCGGGTAAAGTTTAGAAATTGCCTTACACTTCTAAACATTGGTAAATGTATGTCATGTTTCAATTGAAGTCACGTTGTGCGACTACTAAACTAACTTTTTGTTTTTTGCTTGTGTATTTGGCATCAAGGTAAAGGTTTGTTGGATATTTTGATACCAAATAAACTTGGGCCTAAAATGAATTGTCGGATCGAATTAAAATCCTATGATCTAATTAAACTTGGGCCTAAGTTTGATCGAGTATTTCATTTAAGGCCCGACAAAGTTACTACTATATATATTGGCCCTCCATTTAGTCTTGCAATGCACAACACATAGTTGAATCTTTAGCCCCCATTTTTGAGAGAAATCAAGAGACGTTTTTCGTATGCTTTCTCTCCTTCACTACTTCGCTGCTGATTTCGTTCCTGTGTGAAACCCATCCATTTTTTCCCTTGTCGGCACCCTGGCCAACGACTTTGGCTACTGGTTTTTACTACTTACTGGTTAGCTTTTCCCTTCCTTGATGCTGCCCTTTGCCACCTTTATGCGTGGTTGTTGCTATAAGTGTTATGTCCTAAGTCCAATCCAGTTTGGACATAAACACTTTTAATATATAATTGATGCATATTTATGGCAAGATATATTATTTAATTGAATTAATGTTCTATTAAATTAAATAATAGAATCCGTAGATTTAAGTTTTGGTAATTTGTTAATCACAAGGTGTTGGGATTGTGAGATACAAACTACATATGATTGAATCTCAAATCGTCCATGGTTATAAGTAATAATGAGATACGAATATCATTATTATGGATAGACCATCGCGTAAGGCATTTCTTACTTGTCTTACAAGCTAAAGTGTAGTGACACTTAAATGAACACGTGGATATTTTGTTATAAAACAATATTGGAGACCCGCAGGAGAGATTCTGCATGACTAACTATCTGAGTGTCAGTGGTTAATCTCTAACGTTCGGTAGTGGAATTGGTCATTTGACTTGAAGTCATTATAATGCTTTATATGAATACAGCCATACTCCATGATGTTGCATGTTGTTTGACCAAGAGTCGCTAATACGACATCATTCGTGTATATCAAGAATCATATGAAGGTTGTGAATGATTAATAGAGGATTCATCACTCTTAGATAGTAAGATATTATTCTCTACATTTCATTAAGTTAAGTTAATAACAAAATCATTGGTTAAGGTGTACTCATAAGTCTTATATGACTTAGAGTGGGATGAAAGATATGATCGATAATTGAGACTGACACATATCTATATCTCTAATTGATCGGATCATGTTGACGAAATGATTATAGTTTTACAGTAAACGAACAAGTTTGATTTTGTCATACCACGTGACATTTCAATTTGGGACGACGAATGTGAATTGATGATAAATTTAAAAGGGGTATTTTAATTTATCGATTTTGATTAGATCAAAATAATAATTTGTGTCGTTAGGCACCGTGATCGGGAACCCGATGGATCACACACGAAATGAGAATTAGAAGAATGAGATTCCAATTAATTAATTGAGTTGCATGTTAATAGGCCCGAATTATTAATTTGATTAATTAATTCGTGGACCGAATTAAATTAATTGAACTAATAAAATATTGGATCGATATTAGTTTAAGAGATAGGCAAAGCCCACTTGGGCTTATATTAATAAGATATTAGAGTTTCAGAACATAACATAACATAATTCATATTCTTGCTAACAAAGAAAAGAACAACCTAATTCTCTCATTCTTATTCTTTGTTTTGATTTCCATTGGAGACGGGATAATTAGATAGATCTGGATTGAAGATCATGATTGTTCGTGTTCCAAGATCAATAAAGAAGTTTGAAAAATCTACTAAATGTATTATTCTAAACACGAAGTAGATCAGTTGTGGGAATTGAAAAATAATTTATTTTCCACTGTGTGTAATTAAGTAAGTTCTCAACAGTGGTATCAGAGCCTACTATTTGTTAGAAATTCTTTCGTATCATATAATAATCAAAAGTTGATTGTTATTATTTTTCTTATTTCTAGCATTTAAAGGAAATTCATTTTCTAGTTCTAAATTTGATTTAGAAATGAAAATTAATTTTGGTAAAAAGAAGGAGCATCGAAACGTTTACAGGCGGCGCAGCTGTTGCGAGTGAAGCAGTATTGCCGCGAGCATCACAAAGGCGCTAAATGCAGCTGTCGATTCAGTAGCATCGATGCAACTGCTATTGTAGCAACAACATGTGGTGTTGAGTCACCACGGTGCGCTATCCCCGAATGAAGTGCCGGAAACCGGCATCGATAAGAAGAGGAAAAGTTGACTCTTGAGGTTTTTCAGAAATCGAGTCGTGAACGAAGGTGGAGGCGGAGGCCTCTGATGCAATTTGTGAAATTGCAGACTCCTGCTTGCAATATGATTTACTGGTTAATGTACAATTATTAATATACGGGCCTTTATGAAATTTTAGAAATTTTGAGGGCTCTGTTAATATTTTCCAAATGGGCCATTTGCAATTTTTAAAAGAGGACCTGGTTTTAAATTGAATTTTAAAATGTTTGATCTTAAATTCAATTTTAACTAATTTTTTTTAACTTTGACCCGTTTAAAATTATATTTAAAATAGACGACTTTTATATTTTCGTTAAAATTGGATTTTAACTTAAATATTAAATTTTGAACCTAAATTGAATTTTATTTTATTTGGGTGTTTTATCCTAAATTAAAATATTAATTCGATTGAAATTAGAGTTGGATTCTTGTTTAGTATTTAATTAAAAGTTGATTTTAAATTAAATTATCCACCCTATTATATTCTTGAAATTAGAGTTACTCTAATTTGACATTTAATTAGAATTTTCTTTTAATTAAATTGGCTTGCCCTAAAACTTTGAAATTAGAGTTGGACTCTAATTTTTGTATTTAATTAAAATTTGATTTTAATGAAATTCAACAGCCTTAAGTTTTGAAATTAGAGTTGGACTTTAATTTGATATTTAATTAAAATTTAATTTTAATTAAATAAATCCTCTAATTAAATTAATTGATTAATTAATTATTTAATTGTTTCGATCCATTTGTCTAAATTAGACGACTTTAATTGTTAGAAACTTGAAAAATGATTGCATATAATATTAGATATTATATATGAAAGCATTTATGTGATTAATGTTTTATTAGTGGATGACTATGGACTCGTCCATGTTGATGTGTTGAATGTTTAATTTTATTCTTGTTATTTTATGGGCTTAAGAGCTCTTATTTATTTTGGACCTATGAAACCGTTGTAATTTTATGGGCCTACGTGTCCAATTGTTTAGTTCTATGTGCTAACTAGTATATGATATATATTGCTGCTAGACTAGTTGAAAAAACAAGAAGATGGGGAGACCATAGAGATGGAGAATTGTATAATTCAATGTTATGTCCTCTAGGAAGTGAACAACTAGTCTTCCTTATGGTTTAAGAAGACTAGATAGTAAAGTTCATAATCGTCGACACTATTATATGTATGTTTATTTGCATGCTAGATATATAATTATTACGATGAGACCTTTGCATGCAAAACCCTTCGTTAAAATATTAAGTCACATTTATATTTGTCTTCTATAATTATAGTGAAAAATCAGAGTCCTCAATCGATCTCAACTTGTTGAGTACACTTAAAGCTGGTCTATTAGGGATATGTTTGATACTATGAAATATTAGATATTTCTGAATGGTGGGTTTGACTTAACTAAAATTTATCTTTTCTTGAGTACACTTAAGGAGATAAATTTTAGAGGCATGTTAAGCTAACACATAAGATGTGTGAAGACAAGAAGTTTTAGCTTAATGATCTGGGAGGTGTATAGAGATACAACTGATAATAGTATCTACCCAAATATTTTATTAATACTTGTTGAGTACACTCAAGGTTTTAATATAACAAATGAAATCCCAACCCATTGGGAGTCAAGTATAGATTCCGTAAATATATGTCACATGGTAAAAAATTTGAATTAAACAGTGGGAGCATAATTAATTTAATGAAAGACCATGTTAAATTAATTGATGCATTATATATATCATTCCTTTACTTTTTATCATTTACATTTATTGAATCATAAGTAACCATATGTGTTTGAGAGGCTTACTGGATGCCAACAACCAAAAACAATTTTTTTGATTGGCACCGAAATCTAAGAATTGTTTTTAGGTATGAGAAAATTGATTATATCATTGAGTAGCCCTTTCCAGAGACACCAGTTGATTACTCAACAAAGGAAAATGTGGCTGATACAATAAAACACAGTGATGATGATAGTTTTGTAACATGTGTGATGCTTGCGACTATGTCACCTAAGTTATAAAAGCAACATAAGAGTATAGATACTAACACATGATTTTTCATCTCAAGGTGTTGAATGATGAACAATCACGTGTGGAAAGATATGAGATTTTCTAACAACTATACCAGTACATAATAGCGAAGAATCTTCAGTCAGTGCTTGTGTACTGAAGATGTTGACTACATTGAGAAGTTGTCTCAATTGAGTTCAGTCATGAACTAATTATAGATTTGTTCTACAATCTCTACTAGAGAGTTATTCAAGGCTAATTACATATTTAACATGAATAAATGTGAATGCACACTCATTAAGTTACTGAACATGATTAGGACTGTTAAACAAAAAATCTAAGTTTGAAGTGAGGAAATCTTACTCATAGATTCCTTTAGAGAAGTCTAAAGGATGCTTTAGTAAAGCAACCCAGATGACTAAAACGGTCAAAGCGAATAAGGAATATACCAAATCCAATGACCCCTTATTATCATTTTAGAATGATAGGTCATTGAAAAAGAAACTGAAAGGCTTATGTTTACTAAAACTTCTTAGGTATTAGATACCAGATATGGATCTCATATTTGTATAAATGTGCAAAAACTAAATAAAAGTAGATCATTGCAGAATGAGGAAGTTGACCTGCACATTGAAAATGAGCCAAGGTTTCCGTACTGCCTGTAGGAGCATACTTCTTGTCATTACCTTTAGACTAAGTATTAGAATTAGAGAAATGTTGCTTCGTACCCACCATTACTAGAACATTAAGTAAATTTCATGTTTAGATATTAATTATTTTAATGTTAACGACAATTGTTGTTCATTTTTATCTTGATAAGATCTTAATGGTTATGGTAAATTACAAAATGTTATTTATATTCTAAATATTGAGTATTTTATAATGAGTATAGAAATTGAAATACATAATAATGATAATCTGAATAATACACATATATATGGCATTCTAGATTTAGTCACATAAATGAGACTGTAATTCCAAAATTACATTTTGGTCAAATGATTTTGAATCATTTGACAAAAGCGAAGCATGCCTGTTAGGCACATTGACCAAATCCCCTTTTACGTGAAAAGGTGAAAGATCTACATAATTACTAAATCTAATACATAGTGATGTATGTGAACCCATATCAATTAATGCCAGATGAAGTTTCTCTTATCTCATCACATTTACTAACAACCATTTCAGAAATGGTCATATATATTTGGTGAAATTCAAGTATGAAACTCTTGAAATATTCAAGGATTCAAGCTAGAAATAGATAAACAAATACGTAAATGCATTCTCACATTAAGATCTGATCGATGTGGAGAATATCTAAAAGTGAGAATTTTAGATTATTTAAAAGAGAATGTGATTCTCTCGTAGTGGATTCCTCTGCATACACTGCAACATAATGATGTGTCTAAAATGATAAATCGTTGACTATTAGATATAGTGCAATTAACAACAAGCCATGCAAACATTCCAAAATCATTTTGAGGTTATGCACTGATTACCATGTGCTACACACTAAATCATGTCTTATCTAAATCTATTGACGAAACTCCATGCGAATTATAGAAAGATAGAGGGCCCAATTTATCTTATATGAAAATTTGGGGATGTAACACTTATGTGAAACACACTGAATTGGATAAATTTGAGACTAAATCCAATAAATGTATATTTGTACGATATGCAAAAGAGACAATTGGATATCAATTATGTAATCCAATTGAGAAGAAAGTCATCGTATCACGACATATCGTTTTCCTAGAGAAAGAATTTATTCTAGAAGATGATAGTGGGAATAAAATAGAACTTTAAAGAGTTCAAGAGCCCACAGATATAGTGGACCAAGTAGATGAATCTGAGTCTAATCCCAAACCTGCTGTAGGACACATTATTGATCAAGAAGTAGGTACTTTTGAGGACAAGTCAGCTTCGTGTAAATCTTGTAGGATCATTCGACCTCCTAAAATGTTCGAATCCATGATTACTAATTAGGCATTACTAATCGAGGATGATGAACCTACTAATTACATAGAAGCTAAGTTAAGTGTTGACTCAAAGAGATGATAGGAGGCCATGGAATCCGAAATGAGCTCAATGTATGAAAACAAGGTTTGGACCTTGGTCGACCCTCCTGATGGGACAAAACCTATAGGTTGTAAATGGGTTTACAAGTAAAAGGTCGACGTAGATGGAAACATCCATACATAAGAAGCAAGACTAATAGCAAAAGGTTATAAATAAAGATAAGGTGTTGACTTTGATGAAACTTTTTAGCGTGTAGCCATGCTAAAATCTATTTAGACTTTGCTTGCAATAGCTACATATCATGATTATGAGCTATGACAAATGGATGTCAAAATTCGTTATCTTAATAGGAACTTATAAGAGGAAGTGTATATGATACAACCCGAAGGTTTTGAATTCAAAGAAGCCAACAGCGTATGGAAGTTTGATTGACCCATTTATGGATTAAAGTAAGCCTCTAGGAGTTGAAATCTTTACTTTGATGAGAAAATCAAAAGGTTTGAATTTATCAAGAATGAAGATAAACCATGTGTTTATAAGAATATTGTGGGAGCGTTGTCGTATTCCTAATTTTATATGTAGATGACATATTATTAACAGGAAACGACATCTCTATGTCTCAATTATTGAAATTATGGTTGTCAAATAATATTTAGTGATAGACATGAGATAAACAACTTGATATATAGAGATAAATCTAGAAGATTGCTTAACTCATTTTAATCTATATAGATAAAATCTTGAGATAATTTTATATGAAGAAAATGAACCGAGAGTTCATGGATACACAGATGCTAACTTCTAGTCATACTAGAATGCTAGCATAACTCAATTAGGATATTGGTTTATTGTTATGCGGTATGTTGGAAATGTTTCAAACAGAAAACAATAGTTGATTCAATAGTAGAAGCCTTATACATCATTGCTTTAGAAAGAAACAAAAGTTGTGATCTGGATTGAGAAGTTCATAAGTGAACTTGGAGTAGTTTCTAACATTGTTTATTACATGCTTCTGCATTATGATAACAATGGAGCTATAGCGCAAGCGAAGGAACCAATGTCTCATCAATGATCCAAATATGTGTTAAGGCATTATCATCTTATCAAAGAGATAATACAAAGAAATGATGTTAAGAATGAACGAATTTCCACAAGTTATTAAATTGCGATCCATTGACAAAGGGTTATCATATCATAATATGATCGTCATGTAGACGCTTATGATATTAGATACATAAATAATTAAATCTAGTGCAAATGGGAGTTTGTAAGTGTTATGCTCTAGGTCCAATCAACTTTGAACATAAATACTTTTAATATATAATTGATACATATTTATGGTAAGATCTATTATTTAATTGAATTAATGTTCTAATAAATTAAATAATAGAATTCGTAGATTCAAGTCTTGGTAATTTTTTTAATCAAGAGGAGTTGTGATTGTGAGATACAAATTACACATGACTGAATCTAAAATCGTCCCTATTCATAAGTAATAACGAGATACGGATATCGTTATTGCAAATCGACCATCATGTGTGGCATTTTTTACTTGTAAAGTAAGTAACTGATCTCACAAGCTAAAGTATGGTGATAGTTAAATGAACACGTAGATACTTTGTTATAGAACAAAACATTGGAGATTGGATAGGGAGATTCCACGTGTAACTATCTGAATGTTAGTGATTAACCTCTAACGTTCAGTAGTGGAATTAGTTTTTTGACTTGAGGTCATCATAGTGCCTTATATGGGGATAGTCATAATCTAGTGATGTTGGATGTTGCTTTGCCAATGGTCGCTAATACAACATCATTCGAGTATGACAAGAATCATATGAAGGTTGTGAATGATCAATATATGATTCATCACTCTTAGATAATAAGAGAATATAATCTACATTTCATTCGGTTAAATTAATAACGAAATCCCTTGGCCAAGTTGGAAAAAAGTTTTTACTTACAATGACCTAATAGTGGGATGAAATATATTATCGATAATTGAGATTGACACATATCCATATCTCGTAATTGATCGGATTATATTTACGAAATGATTATAGTTTCACGGTAAACGAACAAGTTTGATTTTGTTAATGTGAAATTTTTTGTCACATGTATTGCCTTGACATATTGGTAGATGTCAATCTTGGACGACATATGTGAATTGATGATAAATTAAAAATGAGTATTTTAATTTATTAATTTTGATTAGATCAAAACAATAATTCACGTTATTAGGTATCGTGATCGGGAACCTGATGGTCACACACAAAATGAGAACTAGAAGAATGAGATTCCAACTAATTAATCAACAAGTGTTGTGCAATTAATTAATTGTGTTGCTTGTTAGTAGGCCCGAATTAATTAATTAGATTAATTAAATATTTGACCATGTTTAGTTTAAGAGACGGGTTAAGCCTACTTTGACTTATATTAATAAGTCATTAGGGTTTCAGAACAGAACATAACATAATTCATATTCTTGCTAATACAAGAAAAAAGAAATCATAATTCTCTCATTCATGTTTCATGTGTGGATTTCCATTGGACGCTGGACAATTAGACAAATATATATTGTGAATCGTGATTGTTCGTGTTCCAAGATTAGCAAAGAAGTTTATAGAATCTACAAAATATATTATTCTAAACACCGTTTTTATCTAAACACAAAGCAGATTCATGGTGGAATGAAAATTAATTTATTTTTCGTTTTGCATGATTAAGTAAATTCTCAATAGTTTCTACGCCATTCTATGGGCGATTTTCTTCGTGGCTTCGAGTGGGATCCTGGGATCCTTCTAGTGGTGTTTCCTTGTGTGTTTTGGGTCTTAGATCTGAGCCTTGTCCACTTTTGGTGCCAAACTTCGTAAAATCGATGGGAAAGTGTTTATATTTATTCATAGCATTTGATTTTGTGAGGTGGATTACTTAAATCCACTTGACACGTGAGTATTTGTCTTGAGTACTTTGAAATGATTGTGCTAGTTGATGTGTGTTTATGGACTATACTAGCTATGTCTATTTCATAGTACAATATTTGAATTTGAATTCAAATGGTTCTTTTGGCTCTATAATTACAAGTCTCCTTCACTTATTTCACTTGGACTTAAGCATAATAAAAGAGAAAAAGCATAGAGAGGCAACCAAGTGGGAGAAGTTCATATCTCCGTTGAAATTCTTGGTGGCTTTCAGTGGATTTATTTCTCAATATATCCATTAACATTCCTATGGATGAAGGTGCATGATCCGATGTGGTAAAAATCTAAGCTCAATGTCATACAACACTCCACTAGTGGTATTGAAGAAGATTTGGGTCTATTGGTTCGATTTTATACTTTGAGAGTTTTATTTTCCGCATTGTAGTTGTAATAATCATTTGTTCACTACAATTTAAACTCTACAAATGTACGCTAACAGCCTAAACTCTTCCTACCTTTGAGTCATTCCTATAGTGTAACTACCCGGTCAACTAATACAAAGAAGATACAATTCACCTCTGGGTTCCGAACTCCATATGGGAAATGAGCATTGTTGTTTGCGAGCAAGGTGTAAACTACTCTGCTACTCGTTGTTTTTCATCCTTTAGTATCTTACCGCTCTTTTTGCTTCTGTCCCCCTTTTCATAGAAAAACGGAGGCTAGTGATATAAAGTGTTAAAACAAACTGAAAATCAAATTGGAAGTCGAATGGGTTCGGGTTTGGTTGAAAACTAGTAAACATAAGTCTTTAAATCCAATTTTCGGCAAAACCATGCACCTGGTGGATAAACGTAGACCACCACTAGACTCCAAATGACAAGTAAAAGCTATCAGTGGCGAGCGTGAGACACACGTCGACGGTGGAAAAGGAACATAAGGACACGCCAAAGGACAAAGGCTGCGCGTAGAGGCATGTGAAAAAAGACAGTTTGTTCCTTGAGATATTTCCGACTTCTGGTGGTGTTGGATTTCAGTTTGGTGCATCGTGGGAATAGATATAGCCTTGGGAAGAAAGGTGAAGTGGAGAAAGGTTTTCTGTTGACTGATCGGTGGTGTTTTCTGGGGTCGCAGCAGCTGTTGGATAACTTGGGCTAGTTAGTAGAGGCCCTAGATTGATAAAGACTCGTATCTCTTCTCGAAATACGAACTAACATATTGGTTCACTCGGTTTGCGCGTTCTAACACCCTTTCGAATTTACAATTGATATGTTATTATTTGCTATCATATTGTTATTTTACTCTTACGATATTGTCTATGTGCCATTTGTTATGATATCATCCCTTATTTCATCTTGAAAAGTAATTTCTACATAAATTGGTTTGAGCTTGCATTTGTGTGTAAATAAATTGGTTAAGTAAAAATTTTTCAAAAAAATTTATTTCGCTATCATGGCCTCTCGAGTCGAATTGGCGCAATTCAATGGTAAGGGAGATTATTCCATTTGAAAGAAAAAAATGAAGGTTATTTTAATGCAACAAAAAATTTCTAAAGCTCTTGACCACTTGAAAAAAATATCATGATGCATTAAAAGCTAAATCGAATGAAATTACTGAGATGAATGAAATCGCACATAGTTTGATTATATTGCATTTATATGATGATGTGTTAGGGCAAGTTGAACAACATAAGACTGCCAAGAGTTCTGGAAAGCACTAGACAAGCTATTTTTGAAAACATCTCTTCCAAACAAAATATATTTGCTTCAAAAACTTTTCAGTTGTAAGCTGAACCCAGTAAAGGATCATGAATCCAATTTGGGTGACTCTAATAAACTCATCAAATGTTTAGATCATGAATCCAATTTTGATGATGAGTATCTAGTGGTTATACTTTTAAATGCTACCTTGAATCCTATAGAGTTGTTAGGAATGCTATCACGTATGCTAGGGATACTTTGACCCAAGATATTATGACTGATGCTTTGAGAGCTAGGAAGCTAGAGCTTAACAAAGAGTCTAATGGAAGAGAGTTTGTTTGTTAGAGGGAGAAATGAGACGAGGGAGAACTTCTTTCAAAGTAAGAAGGGCAAAGGAATATCGAAGGATAGGTCCAAGTCTAGAGATAAGAGTGGTAAGAAGTACTTTCATTGTGTAAGTTATGGCATTTTAAGAGAGACCATAATGACCTTAAGAAGAAACAGATACCGCATCAAAGTGATTATCAGAACTTAGTTGTTGTAGGTGATTCATTTGATTGTCTACATGTTATGAATGTATCAGGAGATTTTAACACTCATGTAGATCATGCCCATGATAACTTACATGTCATGAATGTTTCTAATATTGATTTTGACATTGAGTGGATTTTAGACTTGCCACTGTTCATATGTGTTATGTGAAGTCTTGGTTCTATAACTATAGAGATGTAAATCCTAGGAAATTATACTTGGGAGATGATCGTACACACGGTGTAGAAGGAGTGGTGATATTACTATTAGGATGCATGATAGCATTATTAGACCCCTTAGAGGTGTTAGGTATGTCCCGAGCTTAGAAATAAATCTTATTTCCTTAGGCACTCTAGAAGACGAATTTTATGAGTTCAAATCTCATGTTGTTACTTTAAAGATTTGTAAAGGGTCTCTAGTGGTTATGAAAGGTTCTAAGAAAAATGGGCTATATGTCCTTCAAGGTTCAGCCTTAGGCAACAAGGAATCGGCATTAACTTCTATCTGTGAATATAGATCAGATCTTTGGCAT